>BSBK01005747.1:1370000-1572152 GCA_027943335.1 Chamaecyparis obtusa | reverse complement strand
TATATATATATATATATATATACATATATATATATATATATATACATATATATATATATATACATATATATATATATATATATATATATATATATATATATATATATATATCTATATATATATATATTAGATGCATTTTTAATAGTTCTTTTTTTATATTTTCTTCTGGTAGTAACCCTTAGGCAGTGAGCCTCTTTTCTTGTTAGCTAACACTCTCTATGGTTTTTCCCATTTGGGTTTTCCATGATTAAATATTGGTGTTTTATGTGTTCTATGATTTTTGTCCTTTCATGTTTTTATCTTGCTTCAATTAAGGATTAAAGTAAGATTGGTAGAACTGATTAGAAGTGTTATAAAGGTTAATATTTTATGGAATATTGATTAACCCCCCACCCCCCTAGTATTATGATTTTTCAACAATTGGTATTAGGGATTGGTCCCTTATTTCAATTTAACCACCTAAGGGAGATCTTGGAAGGATGAACAAAGATGACTTTAATGGAAAAAAATGATACAAATCTTGTTGATGGAGAATTAATAACTGCTCTTGACGATCTTGAAAATGTGAAAAGTGAAAAAAAGAATCTGGAAGAAAATATAAAAGAATTAGATGAATGCATTAAGAAATCAATAGATCAGATCAAGAAGTTTAATGAAAGGCATAGGCAAGTCAGTACGGAGTTAAAGCAAGCGAGGGAAACAAATGCAGATCTAAGACTAAGGGTTGGAGAAATCAATAAAGTTGAAAAATTCTTGAATGGGATAATCAAATAGAAGACAAAAATCTATGCAAAGCTTGAACAAGAATTAGTAAATTTAAAATCAAGAGATAAATCAAAGGAAAGCTATGAAAATATTGATGAGATGATGAATGCACAAAGAACTTCAAAAGAAAAAGAAGGATTAGGTTTTGAAACCAAAAAATGTTAAGTTCAAATCACCAAAGGAAAGGGAAAATAAAATAAAATTGAAGAACAATAGAAAAATGAAGAGTCAACACAAGGAAAGAAGATCTAGTATTGAAAGAACTTAGAAAGAAAACCTTCGATCAGACAACTAAATGCTCAAAGTTACCTATATTTCAAGGTTATTACTTTTTTTGTAACAAGTTTGGACGCAAGTTCAGATAATTTAGAAGTAAAATGAATTAGAATATTCAATGTTTGCAATAATTTTGGTCATAATGATAGTATTTATAGAAGTCAAATAAATGGAAATAAGTATGAAATGGATATTGTCAATTATGTAATGGATTTGGTCATAGAGCCAATCAATGAAGATCTAGATTGGATACAAGAAATTTAGGATAGAGGATTAACATTAAGTGCTTTAGTTGCAATCAAAATGGAAATATTGCCAAACATTGCAGAAATAAGAATCAGAATCATAATTCATCAACAAATCAAAATGATTGAATGCAAAGAAGATCAATATAGAAGAAGTTAGAAAGGAAATGAATAAGGTATGGAGAAAGAAATAAATAGACACATCAAACAATACGAATACACCTAGCTCCAGTGCATATATAATCTACAAAAATTGATTCAAGAAGCTTTGGCTTAGGGGGAGCTAAAAAGAAGATATATCTCACCTTTTAAAGAAGGCAGTGTTTTCATCGCACATGATATATTTTACTCGATAATGAAACAAAACTATCAGTTAAATCTATGACAAAAAATATGGCATTGTGGAAATTTACAAAACAAGTAAAGGTCAATATACTATGGTGCAGGGGCACCCAACGTCATTCATGCCTCCATTAGGTAAATTTTAAAAATACGATTTTATTTGTATCAAATAAGGTCCCACAAACCATATTGTAATGGTTTCTAGTCATTCAATGTAATGGGAAGCCCTTTTGGGCTCATGGTGCAAAGTTGTTAGGAGATTTTCAATGTTGTAATAAGAGGGCGAAAGTTGTCAATAGGATCCCAATGACATTCATTCATGTAAGAATGGTGTATTTGGTCACTTTATGATTGTTTATAATGGTTTTTTTTTCTAGGAGATCTTTGTAGGGTCCCTTAGCAAGTTTCATGACAAAATTATCATTTTGTAAAAGTTGTCATATTGCAAAGTTGAAATAATGCAAGAATGAGAATGTCAAGAGTGAAGTCATGTAGAAGTTGATTGACCTTGTTTAGTGACTAATTGTAAAAGTCTTTAAGCTGATTGTAAATGGATTTAAAAATACCTAATATGGTCAAACTAAATGTGAGTGGTGGGTTCTCAAGATATTATTCAAGTTTTAAGTAAGACAAATACTTAAATTTCTTGCATTTTTTAGTGTCACAATGTTTTCTTAAGCCCTTTATGAATTTGTACAGAAAAGAGTCCACTTATCATTGATTGTATGTGATATTAATTTTAAGATACTTTCTTATAAAGTTGTTTTCATGTGATTTGATTATGTTTTATGCAAGATATTACAATTTTGGTGAGTGTGGGTCTGAACCCTACCTAGGGTTCCCATTTTTATAAAAAAAAATGCCATAACTTCCATTTTTACCATTAGATCTTCATAAAAATTGGAGGAAATATCTACAATAGAATCCTTTACAATCTCACCAAAGAAAATTTGTTCTTTTTTTTTTTTCAAAAAGTTACAGAAGACTATTTGGCTATCTCAGATTGAAAATGAAACCTGATTAGGCCTATAATCTAGTTTCCAATCAAGTTTTTTCCTTGTTGTTCCAAAATAACCTACTTTGTATTTTTTATATGTTTGAGAAATAAAAATGGGTGTTTGAATCTGGTTTTACAATCTTGAGATGAGGACTATGTCAATATTTATGAGTGATTGTTCCATTTGTGAGGGCTATTAGACCTAAGAACCATTTATGAAGGAAAGAACAATTGTTGATGGGTTCAAGTTGTTTGTACTATTTTTGGGGTTGATTTTTTTAGGTAAACCTTATGTGAAGTCTTCCAAGTATTAGATAATTAGTTGTGTTGATGTTTTTGTCATTGTGGGTTGTTTCTATGAATTATCCAAGAGAGCCTGTGATCATGAATGATGTGTGCATTACTTTGAGTGACTAATAAGTTGTGAAGTTTAGCCCTACCTCTACATCAATTGGTATTATCTCTTAGAAGATCTGGGAAAAGTAAGTTGGAAGTGTGTTTGTGTGTGTTATATTTTTGCAGTTTAAGGAGAGAATTTGGTTTCCAAAAGACTAAGTAGAGAAGAAGAGAGGAAACCTAGGCGAGGTGAAGACAAAGAAAAGAATGGTGAAATATAATTTTGTGAAGGGAGATGAATTTTTTGAAGAGGTACTTGCAGGGTGAGGGTTCAAAAAAGAAGAAAAAAGAAAAGAAAAGAGAGGAAAAAGAGAAGGCAAAAAAATGGAGTTTGATAAAGAGATTAGAGAGTTGAGGCAAGTTGTGGAACAAATGAGAAAGGATATTAAGGATTTGGAAATTAAAGCATAGAAATTGACATCCAGAGATAGCGTTTACCAATTAAAAAAAAGGTATCATGGCCTATCAAAAAGATTATCTAGAGAAGAAGAAGACAAGCAAGGACAACAAAAATAAATGAGGTAGGAAATGAAATGGTAAGCATACCTATGACTATTTTGACATCTTCAAGAATTGAAGAAGTTCAAAAGGAAAAGGTAGGTATAGTTGTTGATGAATCTCCATGTCATTTTCATCTATTTGAGCTAGGTAATGATGAAGTTGAACACATTGAAAGATTTATATTGTTGTTGAGGTTGATGTTAAGGTTTTTGTGAAGAGTTGCAAACTAAGTTGTTTCAGTTAGATATTTGCATATTGTAGGGATCACTAAGGGAATATGAGAATGAAAGAAAAGAGTATATTACTAGTAATGGTATCAACCAATTTATTTCCGTGAATGAAGTTGCTATTGTCCAAGTGTAGATATCTAGAGATGCAGATTGCAAGAAGCTTATGCCATTTTGCAAGCCTACACATCTTATGAAGAGGTTGGGGAAACCAAAAGAAAATATAGAGAAAATATTACACTATTTAAAGGAAGGTATATTGTAGGGCTCTAAAGTCATCATATTGCTCTTGTTGATTCAATGAGATTTGAATTTTGTTTTCTTTGGGTGTATGGTGCAGAGGCACCTAATGCCATTAATGCCTCCATGAGGCAAATTCTCAAAAAATGTTTTTATTTTTTATTTTGTGTAAAATATGGTCCTATAGGCCATTTTGTAATTGTTTGTAGTCATTCAATATAATAGGAATCCCTTTTAGGTTCATGGTGCAAAGTTGTTAGGAAATTGTCAATGTTGTCAGAGGAGGGAAAAGGTTGTCAATATGATCCCAATGGTATTTAATCATGTAAGAAAGGTCTATTTGGCCTCTTTATGCTTGGTAGTTCCAAAATAAACTACCTTGAATTTTTTATATGTTTGAGAAATTAAAAAGAGGTTTTTGAGTCTGGTTTTATAATCTTGAGATGATGAATATGTTAAGAGTCATGAAGGAAAGAACATTTTCTGATGGGTTCAAGTTTTTTGTAGTGTTTGTGGAGTTAATTTTGTTAGGTAAACCTTATATGAAGTCTACAAAGGATCAGATAAGTAGTTGTGTTGATTTTTTTCTCATTGCGGTTTGTTTCTATGAAATCTCCAAGAGAGCCTATAATCATGAATGATGTGTGCATTACCTTAAGTGACTGAGAATTATGAATTTGAAACGTACCTTTGTATCATACTAGCAAGAAAAATATTTTAAAATTTTTTTGGAATGATTTGATGGTTCTGATGGAAAACCCTAAATACATTTAAGGAAAAATACAACATAATTTTGGTCATTATTTTCATCTCTGCAAATTGGTGAGTTCTAAAGAGTGAAGAAAGCACTTGTAGCCAAATTCATAAAATATAAAAAGGTATTTTCTTATGGATCAAAAAAGACTTGTGAATTATAATGAAGAATCTCTTCCAAAAGCCAAAAACTCTTGAAAGAACCAACTAGGGTCTCATCAGATGGTGCATTGTTTACATTAACAAATAGGGTTATGTACATGAAGATATTTATAAATATATTGAAGTAGAATTTGAAGAATATGACAATGACAAGTTAAGGAATATCAAGATTTCTCTTTCAAGAGATGAATTTAAAAGGTTTTCTAACCTAACTCACAAGGGTTTGGATAGATGAAGTTAATTTTTTATGAGAATTGATGAAGAAGTAATCAAAATTGTGTTAAGAAGAATACATGATGACCATATCTAGCTCGATAGGCACTAATAGATAACCAAAGATGCAATCCAAGAGTAACAAGTTTATGCTCAAAAAGGTTTAGTACCTATCATGAAATTAATTAAGAATAATTAAGTCACAAAATTAACTAGTTTAGTAAGAGATCATAGAGTGTTACGGATTCACACCACCATTGATCCTTTGATTAAGTATGTGGATTATGGTATAACCTACACAAATTACTTCTAGAATAAGGAAGGTTCCACTTCAACAATTGTAGTAGGTGTTGCACATCAAATAGTGATAGGAGGTAAGGACTTTGATTTGTGTGAATTTTTGAGACTATTGCATAATTAATGTTGACAAGGAAGGAAAGATATGCTTTTCATTTTGGGTCTTTGGTAGTCTTCTTAGTTTACTTTTTGAATTCACTCCCATTGAATAAGAATGTTGTATGGATTCAAAAATTTGTCTTGAGGTCATTTTCATGGAATGCCAATGTGGGGGGTAAAGAGAGAATCCCTCTTGTCACTTGGGATAAGGTTTTCCTCCCTAAATACTTGGGAGACACTAGAATTAGGGGAGTAATTAGAGCTCCAAAATTTGGTTGTATGTGCTAAATTAGTTTAGAATTTATACAAGAACCCATATTCCAAGTGGGATACGATCATGAATGTAAAGTATCTTCATAATGGTAGTAGGAAAAAATATTCATAGTCTCTTCCCTTCCTAAGGCTTCTCCAATTTGGAATTTTGTGACTAGATTCAAACCCATTATTCTTCCTCATTTATCTCGGCTTTTGCATAATAGGCAAAAAAATATATTTTGGGATGAGTTTTGGAATGGTCATAATGCTTTGAATATCTCTAGAGTTTGGTCTAAAATTATGGATATCCTTATTCCTACTTGGGGCATCCATGTGTCTAATTACTTTTATGTTGATTCTTCAAGTCCCTTTCCAATTACTAGATGGAAGTTTGTGGAATCTTTACATCTTTGTCAAGATAGTAAACAAGCTTTCTTAGATGAACTAAATAACAACATTTTTTTTATTCTAATAAGGATGATCAATTGATATGGAACAAGGCAAAGTAAAGATCCTATTGTATAAAAGAGGGATATAAATCTCTTATTTCCTCTCAGTCTTCAAAATCATGTCCATATAGAATATTCTTGTCATTAGCTTGTCTTCCCAAATCTAGACCCTTTTCCTAGATTTTTTTTCAAGATAGAATTCTCACAGGCTTTAGGTTGGATAGGCTTGGGATTACTGCAGTCTTTCCTTGTGTGTTGTGTGGCCATTTCATTGAATCTTCTGATCATTTTTTGCCACTCTATCCCTTTTTTGCTAAGTGTTGGTCTTGGATATTTGGTATGTTGGGTTGGTCCTCTATCCCATGTGGTAATTTGAAATTACATTTTAAAGTATGTCCATATTTTTACTCCTCTTCCTTATTTTCCTGCATATGGGGAATTTCTCCTTCACTCCTTATTTGTAATATTTGGCTAGAAAGAAATAATCTTATTTTTAAAAAGAATTATTCCTCTCTACCTGAGGTTATCCTAAGGTTGGAAAAGTCCATCGCAAAGGTGGATCTCTCTTATATATACATGAGTTTGGACCATTTTAATAACTTCTCTTCCTGGAACAATAGGACTAAATATAAGTGGAAATCATTTTCTATTCTTCCTATTCGGGCCTCTATACTTCTCAACATTAAAAAGAAGGAAATTAAAAAGTAGGAAAAATGACTCCCTCCACCTAGAGGTAAATTTAAAATTATGATGGCACCTCCTAGGGTAACCCTGGTGAATATGGGGTGGGTGCGATTATCATTGACTCAAATGATAAGGTTATTAAAGTTGATTGTAAATCCATTAAGGATGGAACAAACAATAATGCTGAATTGAAACCATTGTCCCTCAAAATTGAATTATCCATTTCTTTACAAATCAAGGATATTATCCTTGAAGGTGATTCCATATTTACTTTCTATGCAATATCAAACAAATCATACCATGTTTGGCAATACCGGTACATGTTGGATTTGATCATCAAGTAACTTCAATTCTTTTATCTTGTATGAAGTTTCACATTATTTTTGGGAGGCAAATGTGGCTATAGACTTCCTTACGAACAAAGCTATTACCAATCAGTGCCCACTCATGAGGGTCTTGGAGAAGGACCTCCCCTCATTGGCCTAGATGAATCCTTAGTAGGTGTTTTTTTCCATCCAAAAACCTCTTATTTGATGATATTTATAATTTTTATTATTGATTATTTGTGAGCTTTGTTGTCACAAAATTTTACACCCATGCTTTGGGTATGACCCCCAAGCAATATTTTGAAACAAGGAAATAACCTCTAAGTGTGGGACTTGTGAAAGTGAGGTTGAATATCCTCAGAAAGATGACTTCTTTACAAGCAGGATGCACCTAGCTACTAGCTTTGAGAGAAAAGGAGAAGGATATGCTAAAAGAGAAATGCAATGATGCACCATATTGAAATAGTGGTTGTTCCCTGCCCATGACTGCACATACCACTAATAGAAAATCCACCTTACATAGAGGTCAACTCTATTTTACCCATGTAGGAATCATATGAAAATCAAAACTAACAAAATGATTTGAGGGAAATAGATTCACACTGCAACACCCATGAGCACATTTGACACAACAAAATAAGTAGAATGACAAAAAAGAAACACTCAACACTAGGCAAGAGAATTAAAAAGGTAGTCAAATGGAAAGATAAGGAAAAAAAGAGATTTCTATTAATGTATGGAAAAATGAAATTACAATGCAAAGCATAGCTACTAAAAAGAAACAGAGAAGAACCTAGAAGATATGTACAAACTTTTCCTTTATAGATTAGGCATAACTCTAATTGATTGTTGAGTACAAAGCCTAACTAGGGTTAGATCACAAAAGGAAGAAGGAAATGAATCGTACCAAAGATCTAATTTTTGTATACAAATTAATCTAGAAGTGATAGAAAGAGGGTACATAAATGCCCCTACAGTAGCGAATGTCCTCTATGGTGAATAAAAGGCATGTATAAGTTGTATTTATAGAGAGGTATGGAGTTATGAGAGTTGATATGTTGTATAAGGATTAGATGGAAGGTAGATGAGAACTTATTTTAATCCACTCTACATTAATTATAAAACCCTACCTGGTAAAACATCTATCAATGAATGAACCTAGCCGCCCTTGCCCCAAACTACATCTTTTCCTCTAAAAATGCCCTTTTACGATCATCCTAATCAATTAAAAAATTGATATAGACCTCCATTAAAATAGCTCAAGCCACAAAGAAACCATTGACTACAATCCTGACCATTCAGAATAGAGATGAGACCCTTTACAACTTAACACTTTTTTCCTTGTCGCTACCTCACAACACTTTTGTGATGCATCAAATAATCATCACGAGGTAGTGACTATATTTTAACTAACTTCCACCCTAATAGAATCCAAATAAATAAAAACATGTGGCCCATGACCCACAATCCTTTGGCTATTTCAGTGAAGATATATTCTTTAGGATATAGGCCCATCACTCTGCTTCCTACCTTGAAGTTCATCACTCCCATTAGACTCTGACAAGAGTTCCAAAACTGAATGCGGGACCTGCACTCTCCATTTCAAGAGATGAACTAATTTCCTTTAATGCTTCATGAGTTCCACCTTCTCTAGTGGGTTCCAATAGAACTTTTAGAATCAAATGTGAGGCCTGCTAAGAGTTCCCAAACCATAGATAAATTCTGACAGTTCACGAACTTAACTAATTTTTTTGATTGACCTCCACTTCACCGATTCCTTGGTTACACTTCAACCATTGGAATCTGAAAAAAAACTTTTAACTTATAAAAGTTTTTCCACTTTATTCACCTTCACTTATTTCTTTTTTGTCAGGAGTATTGTGAAGTTCAAGAACTAACGTCAGAAGTCGATGCTAGTTTAGGAAGTTGAACCAAATATCGATGAAACGTGACCCTTGAAATGACTAAGTCTAAAATCTAACTTTTTTCTTCCTATGACATATGAATGCAAACATGGTGAACCAACGGAAGAAGGATAAAAATAAATTAAACCCATGAAGGATCTCTTAGACCAAATATTTATGATGGGATAGTGTCGGCACAAATAGCCAACATTTCTATCGACTCAAAGGGGATGCTTTCTTGCTAAGAATATGATCAGTGGCCTGAAGAAGTTCATTGGGTGTGGAATCACCATGATCAAAACACAATGAATTTGACCATCTAGAACCTCAAGAAAATTGTAACCTTTGTAAAAGATCAAAAATTTTCTATCTGTAGGAGGGAAACATCCATTAACTAGCTTGTTGAAGTATTTTCCCTTCCTTAGAAGTTTCTTGTTCATTTCATGCACTTGGGAAACTAACCAGACCATCAAGCATGACATACATACCACATCTTGTTGGAATTCCTTCCCAATACTAAGAAATTTTTTTTCTCTAGCACCAAAAAATTCTCTATTTGAGCAAGAAACACCGACTCCTTGTGATATTCACCCTCGTGCTCTGAAGTAGGCATGAACAAGGGAAACTTTCAGATTTTCTAAAGAGATAGATTCCTTATGGGGCATCCTTTTGATGGCATTATGTCTAAGAAATTATCCTTGACCTTTCTATGATGCTCTACAATTTTGGTATCCTACTGAATTGAATGTGGCTCCTCAAATGTTTCTTGTGAAAAGATGATCTCCACCTTTTCCTCATGCTTCTCATGAGACATTGGTAGTTTCTCTATTATGATTTGGATCTCCACATGTTGCTACTACAACTCATGATCTTCTAGTGAAAGAGAAGATGGATTTATACATCTATGGATGAGAAAAATATTTCAAACTCATCTCAAAAATTTTCCTCTTCATCAGATTCTCCTTGTTTTATTGTAATAATATGCATAGATTGAGGAGAAACCTCATGCATATCAACATATTCTTCCTCATGGATAGAGATATCCTCCGGATCCTCTTGATCATTATCCATGTCATAGAGGACATCCTGCTACAACAACTAAATTTGTCCTTCTTTTTGCATAAAATCTTTTGATTTTTATAAAGGCTCAATGGATAAGATTTGTTCCTCAAGGGAAGGAACACCTTTTTTGTCTTCTTCTTCCTCAACAAAAGAGGAAAGTTCTTCAAATAAGAGGTCTGGATCCTCTTCCTTTTGTGCAATCTCCATTTGCAGAGAGGGTTGAATGAATACAACCTTCTCAATATCCTCATGTAGCTCTTTTGTTTCATCCTCAGTAGGTGAAGGCTCATGAATAGAAGGCTGCAACCTATGCATTTGTGTAGGCAATTGTAATGCGGGAGAAATAACTAACTATCTTTCTTTTAATGTTTTTGTTGTAACAAACATATTTATTAGTTCTTGCTTTATCAATGCTTTCTCTAATAGTTATTTCTCTTATTTCTCCTTTTGTGCAACCAACTCTCTTGAAAAGCTCTCTTCATATTGTCTTTGTTGGTCTTTCCACTGCCTTGCAAGCTCTACATCATGTCGCCTCCTTTGTGTCTCCATTTTTTGTGACATTGTTTCTTCTTCTAGAGCATGTGATAACTATGTTTCCTCATTTTGCATAAGGATTTGAGGAGCTAGAGAAGAAAAAGGTTCATCTACCTGGAATCTTAACATATCAATTCCTTGTCTACAAAAGGATTTGGAAGGAAACTAAAAGATTGAACTTTAGGATTATTAGGAGGCTCTTGCAAAGGAGAAGTATTTACTTGTTTGCAACTAGCACATTTGCGTCTAGGAGATTCCTATGATTTAGATCCTTTCACTTGAGAAAGCTTGATCCTCAAATCTTCATCTGTTGTAGAAATCCTTCTTTCAAGGTGTATGCAAAATAGATGTAAACTATTCTAAATGAAATATTAACTAAAACAAACTAATAAATCAATCTAATTAGCAAACAACAATGAAGAATATAATTAAAATGAAGCTAAAACAAAGGTTTACCTTCACCTACCATGTAGCTTGTCTCCATTAGCCTCCTAGCCTTGATTTCTTGGATGATATTGAGCTCTCAGATTTCCATATGAAGCTCCTTCCCAAGACATCACCAAAGTGTGGAGATTTGAGTGAATGTATGAAAATGGCCTAAGCTTGATTATGAAAAACTAATGAATGAAATGATATGGAAATGCTTGATTTGCTTGATGATTTTGGATGCTTGAAATGCTTGATTCCCTATTAGCTATTATCTCACAAAGGGAAAATGAGGCTCCTTTTATAGATTTTTGGAGTACTCAAGCCTAGGTGGCACAATCCAAGGGTGGAGATTGAAAGGTGGAAGATCCTAGGGCTTCTATTGGCTTGGTTGAAGGGGTTGAGAGAAAGGGGGATATAGTTGGAATGTGAGAGGAAGAATAGGGAGGATGTTTCTCCTACATTGACATGGAAGAGAAGGAGGAAGGGAAAGACACATGTCAAGTGTCTCACAAAGACCAATGAGAGAAAGAAGGAAGGACTTTTTCCTCATGAGGACTCTTGGTAGAAGTGTCCCATGAGTCACCTTGAACTCCTTGAGGTGGCTTGAGAAGCCCCTTAGGAATAGGGATAGCCTCTTGACTCAGTGTAGGGGAAGACATGTGGTCATGAGACTAAGTCTTATGAGGCCACATAGCCCTTAGGAATAGGACATGTGTGGGTGAGGATAATGAGTATTTAATAATTAATAATAATTAATTATTTTAGCCAAGGTGATATGTCAAGTGACTAGATGGATAAGGTGGACTAGGAGACTTAGTCATATTTAGTGATTGTGTTAATTGATTAAATCACTTAAATAGGACTATTTAGAAGACTTGGGATATGAGAATAGACTATAGTGAATTTATCAAATAAATTGAATAATTTGTCTAATAAATAGAGGAATAAATTTTAATTAAATAATAAATATTTAATTAATTCATCAAGTCAATATTAATTAAATAATAAATATTTAATTAATTAATGAAGTCACTTTTTAGTGTATACATTTTTCCCCTCTTTGAAATAATGTGTTGGTCACATTGTTTTCAAACAAAAATTGAAGCATTTTTGCCCCTGCCCCCAAACAATGTCTCAGACGACCTATGCATGCCCCCTCAAGAGATTGATTGACAAAAAATTATTTTATTTTATTTTTTTAATTTTATCTTTATACGTATCCCTTGCATTGGGATTTCAAGCATGTAACTTTTTGAGGTGCATACGGTTAAGAGGCTCATCCAAGAGATCTCCCTCAAATGTAGAGAACTGATAAGTCCGGGAGCCATATACTGTTGTAATCACAAAAGGACCTAACCAGTTGGGTTCAAACTTTCCCTTCTTCTCATGATGCTGCTGATTTTTGGGATTCTCACGAAGGACTAGATCACCCACTTGAAATTCTCTAGGTTTCACTTTATAGTTGTACTGATGAGACATCCTCTACTGATAGACTTTCAAATGATCATAGGCTCTCTGATGGTGTTCATCCAACAATTCCAATTTAGTTATCCATGCAACTCTATACTCTTCATTTGGAATTAAATCTTTTAGGGATACACAAAGAGAAGGTAACTCGACCTCAAGGGGCAAAACAACTTCAGAACCATAGACAAGGGAATACGGTGTGGCTCTAGTGGGACTATGGATGGAAGTGTGATAAGCCCATAAGGCAAGATTTAATTGGACATGACAATCATGACTAGCGTCATTGATAGTCTTTTGAAGGATCTTGACAATGGTTTTATTAGACGCCTCAGCTTGGCCATTACCCCAAGGATAATAAATGGTAGAATAGTGGTGTGTGATGTGGAATTTCTCACATAGTTCATCCATGTCCTAATTTTGAAATTTTTTCCCATGATCAGTAATAAGATGCATTGGGATACCATATCTGCAAATGATATAATTAAGGATAAACATGGAGATTTGCTTGCCAGTGGCAGTGATTAATGGAATGGCTTCAATCCACTTGGTAAAATACTTAGTTGCGGTGATAATGTACTTATGGTCATTGGAAGATGGAGGGTGAATTGTGCCCACAAGGTCGAGTCCCCACTGACTGAATGGAAACGTAGTTGTAAAAGGATGTAATTGTTGTGCTGGTGCATGAATAAGATTTCCATGTATCTGACATTTCTTGCATTTCCTGGCAAATTGAAAGGAATTTGTCTCCAAAGTAGGCCAATAGTAACCTATATGCATGAGCTTCTTATCCAAGGAAGGACCACTCAAATGTGTCCCACAAATACCCTCATGTACGTCTCATAAGACAGTTTGAGCTTCATCGTGTTCAAGACATCGTAAGAGAGTACTGTCAAGACCTCATTGATATAGGGTGTCAAATATTAGGATATAGTGGGAGGCTTGGCATAAAAAGGTTCATTTTTGGTTTCGGGATATGTTAGGAGGGATGGTATTATTTTTTAGATAGGAATATATCTTTCCATAAGTTGGGAAATCTTGTCTGATAATGTGACATATAATATTTGTATCAGGATCATCGTATGCGGGATATGTCAAAGATTCCACTAAGAACTCAAAATGGGTTTTTGTATCTTCTGCATCAAATAGAGAAGCAATTATAGCCATAGCATTTGCAGCCTTATTATCATGTCTTGGAATTTTCTCAAAAGAGATGATTGAAAAATATTGCTTAAAGTCATCCACCATACGTTTATATGGTAACAACTTGTCATCCTTGATCTGATATTCATTATTAACCTGATTGATAATCAACCGAGAGTCCCCATAGACATTCAATTCAGTGACTTTCCATTGTAGAGCCATCTTTAACCCAATCATTAAGGATTCATAATCAGCTACATTATTTGTACAAGGAAAGAGTAACTTTTAAGACTTTGGTATTGTATATCCTTGCGGTGTAACAAAGAGCACTCCAGCTCCTAAACCATGTTGAGTATATGAACCATCAAAGTACACCTTCCATGTTTGTGTAGATAATGTTAGGATATGCACATCTAGAAATTTTGTATGTATAGGTTGATCATCAGTCAGTAGTGCCTTGGATAATTGATTTGCAATTACTTGTCCTTTGATGGCCTTCCTATCCATGTACTCAATGTCAAATTCACTAAGTAATATAACCCACTTAGCCAATCTTCTCGTTAATGCTGTCTTGCTCAAAAGATATTTCAAAGGATTGATCTTCGCAACAAGCTTGATAGAATGAGACAACATATAATGTCACCATTTATATGAAGAAAATACTACTGCTAGACATGCTCTTTCAATTGGAGAATAATTTAGTTCATATCCCACAAGGGTGCGACTAATATAATATATAGATTTTTCTTTTCCTTCTTGATCCCATTGGGCCAAAAGAGCACCTAGTGAAATTTATGTAGCTGAAATATAGAGCAAAAGTGGCTTGTCTGGGATCGGTGACATGAGAGTAGGAGGATTTTCCAAATATTTATTGATCTTAGTGAAGGCCTCCTCACACTTATCATCCCACTTAAATAAGATGTCTTTATGTAACAAATGTTGAAAGGGATGACTTCTATCTGCTAGTTGGTAAACAAATCTTTTGATTGATTGGAGACGTCCTTGTAAAGATCTTAACTGACTAATATTTGTAGGGGAATCCATTTCCATGATTTCCTTAACCTTTTCTGGATCAACTTCTATTCCTTTAGCTAAGACAATATATCCCAACAATTTTCCTGATGTGACCCCGAATGCACACTTCTTTGGATTGAGTCTAATTTGATACTTTTCCATCTGGGTGAATATTCTATCCATCACTCTTAGATGACCATCTCTATTTTTGGATTTTTCTAGAATATCATCGACATAATCTTCCATAATGGTAAGCATCATGTCATGAAAGATTGTGGTCATAGCTCTCTGATAAGTTGCACCAACATTCTTCACCCCAAAAGGCATCGCATTCCAATAGTAAGTGCCCTGAGGAAATGTAAAAGTAGTCTTCTCTTGGTCTTCTGGCACAATCTTGATCTAGTTATAGCCATAAAAACCATCCATTAGAGATAACATCTCATGTCCAGCCATCAAATCAACTATGATATCAATGTTAGGCAATGGGAAGTCATCTTTAGGACAAGCTTTATTAAGATCTCAAAAATCTATACATAGCCTGATAGACTTGTCTAGTTTTGATACTCGTACAATATTGGAAATCCATTCAGCATAATCAATGGCATGAATGAATCCAACATCTAGGAGCTTCTTCAATTCTACTTTAACCATAAGTGCAATATGAGGATACATCTTTCTGAGTTTCTGCTTAACTAGTTTAATGCCTGTTGTAATAGACAAGTGATGCATAATAAGATTAGGATCCAGTCCTGGCATATCAGCATAAGACCAAGCAAAGTTGACTTATCTCTCTTTGAAAAATTGTGAAAAAGCTTATTTCTCTGACTCTGTTAAGGATGCTGCTACTTTGAGAATACACGGGGACTCTTTCATTCCAATGTTGAGAGGCAATGTTGGTTCAATCAATATTGCAGATTTATCTCGATACATATAATTGGGGAGAGTGTCAATCCTTCCATCTTCAGGTGCCTCAGAGAGGTTTTCACCCTCAGATGCATCTTTTCTTTTTACCTTTTTAGGATCTAACACTGCCACTGAGTGGTTTTCACCATTAGATCTATTGATTATTTTAACATTTTTATGACTAAAAGGATTGGCACCATCTCCAAAATAAGTCATGTCATTGAGTTCTATTAGAAATCCTGACTTATGATCCCTTGGTGGTAGATGATCTATGATTCCAAGATAATCAATAATCACATCATTATTATGAAAGACATCAAGTTCTGGATTATTGGGAGAATCCCAATCTATAAGCTTAGGATGAACAAGTGGCATTGGATCACTTGGGTCAATTTCAAAGGCTGAAATGGTATTTATAGAGAATTTTTCAAGGTTTATGATCGTATCGGCAAGGTCTATTTCCATACTCTCATCTGAATCATCTATCACAAGATAATTCTCACTTTCCTCATAATCATCATAAGTAGTATCATGTGGAACTAATCCTAATGATTCTGTCCTTGAATTCTCCCCCTCATGATAATCGTTACTATAGGTATGGACAACATCAACTCCTATCTCTTTAGTATAGTTAGATAATGAATCCCATTTGTAATCATTAGAGTCAGAATCATCATCATCATGATCTCTAAGTCTATTAATCATTTATGTTGTTATCCTTCACTTCTCTGGATCCACATACATGCCATGTTTTCAGAACTATAATGCAGGATCTTTAGATGTCTCATGGAAAGGTGTGATCTTTGCTTTTCCTTTATTTTATTTTGGTCCTTCTCCTTTATATCCCAACCCTGTGGTATCTCTTTGATAGTTTGGATTTTTTAGAATTGGTTTTATAAAACCTTCTCTCTGCAACCCTATAGGTCCATTGCCTTGGTACCCCATCTTTTGCAACAAAGTATATTCTTTACCATATACATCAGGTGATATATATTTATGTTTTACATCTTCTTCATTCTTTCGTGACTTAAACAAATGGTTAGCATTACGCTCAGCTTCTTCTTTTGATATAGTGCCCCCACTTATAAATGTGTTATAAACAAGTGTAGAAGGAGGTTCTGATTGTTGTTTGGTAATCAAGGATTTCCCATATGATCTAAGAGATAAAGGTAACTCTGTGATACAAAATTTTTGACCAAAGTGTATTCTCCCATACTTTGTTCTTTTATGTCTATCTTGATCCCATTAGATTTAGAGGTTGATTCTAGATTACTTAGATCAATGGGTGTGGTTGTAGAGGATCCAACATGATTATACGGTACCAAAGAATTAGGTGTTGTCTTCATAGTGTTACAATACTGGAATGGATTCAGATCTCCTTTGATAGTTATTTCTTGACCATTGTGAGGAAATTTAAAACACTGATGATAAGTCAAGGGTACAACTTTCATAGAATGAATCCAAGGTCTTCCCAAAATAATGTTATAAGCGAGATCCATATCAAGAACTTGACAAAGTACATCTTTGACTACAGGGCCTACTCTGATAGGAAGAACAATAGATCCCTTGGATGACCTCTCCTCTTCATCATAAGCTTTGATTGTGATTTTCTTCTTTGCATCTACAACATTTTTAGAAAATCCCAATGCAAGGATTAATTTCAAAGTGCATATATTCAAGCTAGCTCCTCCATCTATTAGTACTCTCTTGATTTTATGATTTTGTACAAGGACTTCTATATGGAGTGGAGCATTATGTGGTTGATTAATGGCTAGATCATCATGCTTAGTAAAAGAAAGGTAATTTGGAGTTTTCAAATGTCCCACCATAGCTTGAAATTGGTCTTGATCTAGATTTGTAGGAACATGAGTTTCTAGGAGAGATTTCTCAAGAATATCCTTATGAGATGGTGATAGATGCAAAAGCTCTAGTATAGATATTTGGCCTAGTTTTTTCTTCAATTGATCCAAGAGATTGTATTTATTAGAAACATTTGGCATGAACTTTGGAACATAGAAAGACTTTTTTTGTGAGGTGCCAGGTTTAGATGGGACACCTTGGAGAGTAACCTTGGATTGGGCTCACGTAGTAACATTAACGGATTGACTCTCAGATTTTTCTTTTATAGTGATCACATTGGCATAGTATTGAGAATGATGACATTCAAAAATGTTACCAACATACTTATAGGATGTGTTATTGTAGTTGTATTGATTATCACCTTTAGCATTGGAAGAACTTCCTTTCTCATGTTTGAGAAGTGGATCTTTAAAATCCATATGTGACTCATTTGAGGTATGTCCATCAACACTAATTTCACCACTTTCAATCAAGTCTTGTATTGCATGTTTAAGTCTTTGGCAATCATTGGTTTTTTTACCTTTCCCTCTATGAAATTCACAATAGTCGTTATCATTCCACCAAGAAGGTTTCACATTAGGTTCATGATGCAAGGGTAGGATGAGAGGGGCCAAATGATGGCACACCCTATAGATCCAACCCCGCTCAACAACTCACAGAAGCAAAAACAACACAGTGAGAGAGAGAAAGCAGGATCATTGATATATATTTCTTTCAAATTGATTCATACATGTCAGGCTGTAAGGCCTTCCTGGTTAGGGCTAGATATTACAATGAATTACAAAATTTTGCAAACATGCGAGGATCTGCCAACCATCTCTATTCTACTATCTTCTATCTTCTACCAAAAAAACTCACCCCTAAACTACACCCAAACAACTACATTTATACAAGAGTCTATCGAGCTGAGTCAGCCTTCAGATCCACAATCAATGGAAAGAATGGTCAAATCTAGGTCCACATGCTTCCCAATGATGGATACCAACATTAAATCTATGACCCATAATCAATGCACAAGTCAGCCTCGAAGAAACTCAAAATAAACTACTCGGTAAGCAACGATGACCGAGTAACAGACAAGCATCATCAAGTGCTAGTGAAACAACTGACCGCCTAGGAGATAACTGACCATACTTGATAACCAAAGGAAACTGACCAACTATCGACCAACTTGGTCAAAGTAGGAATCGAGCAACACAAACAAACTTCAAATCTTTTTGGTGAAACAGGATTGTCAAGGACCCAAGATGTTCCTACATCAGACACTTGGGGTTATTTAGAAATGATTCTCTGAATCATTCAGTAGGTCTGGTTTGAGTTGCATCCAACTTAGACTATGAAATCCATGAACTATCTTCAATTGGTATATTCTTCCACTTTACTAGATATTCCATATACTATTTACTTCTTGTACTCTTGCCAATTCTTTGTTCCAAAATCTATTCAACTTCTTCATTCTGTTTCTTAGGATATTCCATCGGTACTATCAGGTCTTCATCAGGTTCATGATACTCATACAAATTAGAAATGTTGAAAATCAGTGATATGTCCATGTCATTAGGTAACTCAATCTCATAAGCATTTCCACTGTCAAATTTCTTCAAAATATTGCAAGGTCCAAACTTTTTCATCTTCAACTTCCCATATGTTCCAATAGGAAACTGACCTTTCTTCAAATGAACCATCACTTCATCACCAACATCAAAAGTTTTATGTCTCCTTGATCTATCAGGTCTATCTTTGTACTTGTGATTACTCTCTTCCAGCTTGATTTTCACATCTTCATGCAATGTATCCATGTACTCAACAAATTTCACTCCTTCAGCACTTCTCTTACTTTCATTAGTAATGTCTCTCAAATTAGATATACCTCTCAGATGTATGCCATTCACAATCTCAAATGGAATTTTTCCAGTACTCCTATTCATTGAATTATTGTATGAAAACTCTTCTTGTGCCAACACAGAATCCCAATTACTAGGTGTGTCTCCAACTAAACATCTCAAAAGATTTCCCAAACTTCTGTTCACAACTTTTGTCTATCCATTAGTTTGTGGGTGAAATGTAGAACTATATTTCAACTCAGTGCCAAACTTCCTCCAAAGAGTTTTCCAAAAGTGTCCAACAAATTTACTGTCTCAGTCAAAGATAATACTCCTTGGTAATCCATGCAATCTGACAATTTCATTAAAGAAAAGATCTGCCACATGTACTGCATCTGATGTCTTTCTACAAGGTATAAAATGTGTCATCTTTGAAAATTTGTCTACCACAACAAATATAGAATCATTACCTCTTACTATCTTTGGTAAGCCAAGAACAAAATCCATACTGATGTTGGTCCAAGGTTTCTCAGGTACAACAATTGGTGTATACAATCCAGTATTTTGACTTACTCCTTTTGCAACTTGACAAATTCCACAACTTTTCACAAATTTCTGAACATCTTTCCACAACTGTGGCCAAAAGTATTTCTCCTTAAGAAAATTCAATGTTTTATCAATACCAAAATGTCCAGCCAAACCACTACTATGTTTTTCCTTCATCAAATTAGTTCTCATTTGTCCTCTCAGTATACACAACTGAATACCTTTAAACAACATACCTTCTTGAATAAAATATTCTTCCCATTTTGTACTTAGATGATCTTGAATAGGTGCTCTGCACTTTCTCCATGGCTCAGAAAAATCAAGATCATTTTCCTACAAATCTCTCATCTCATCAAAACCAAGAACTTCAATTTTCATCTCGGTCATCAAATATCTTGTTCTACTTAATGCATCAACAAGTCGGTTAGTGACTCCACTTTTATGCTTTATCACAAATGTATAACTCTGCAAGTACTCAACCCATTTCATATATCTCTGATTCAACTTATTCTGACTACCCAAATATTTTAAAGCCTTATGATCAGTATACAACACAAATTCACTCGGTATCAAATAATGTCTCCATTTCTTCAGTGCTTGAACAATAGCATATAATTCTTGATCATATACATAATATTTCCTTCTAACATCGTTCAACTTTTCACTAAAGAAAGCAACAGGTTTACCTTCTTGACTCAACATAGCTCCAATTGCACTTCCACTTGCATCACATTCCACTTGAAATACCTTATTAAAATCAGGCAATGCCAAAATAGGAAATTCAGCAACCTTATGCTTCAGAGTCTCAAAACTTTTATTAGCTCCATATGTCCACCTGAATTCTCTTTTATCTCCTCTGATAGTCTCAGTCATAGCATTACAAATAGAACTGAATTTCCTTATGAACTATTGATAAAAACTTTCCAAACCATGAAATGATCTTACCTCACTAGCATTCATAGGTGTAGGCTAATTCAAAATAGCTTCAACCTTTTTAGAATCCATCTTCAAACCATCAGCTGAAATTACAAATCCCAAATACACAATCTCCTCTTTCATGAATGAACACTTTTTCAGATTTATCAGCAAATTTTCTTCTTTCAATCTCTGCAAAACTTGTCTAACATGAAACAAATTTTCTTCTCTGGTTTTACTGAATATCAGAATATCATCAAGATATACAATCACAAACTTACCCAAGAATTTCTTCAAAACTTCATTCATCAGCCTCATAAAAGTATTCAGTGCATTAGTTAAACCAAAAGGCATAACCAACCATTCATACAAACCTTCTTTTGTCTTGAAAGAAGTCTTCCATTCATCACCTTCTCTGATTATGATATGATGATATCCACTTTTCAAATCAATCTTTGTGAAATACTTTGCTCGAGTCAAACTATCCATTATGTCATCCATTCTTGGTATAGGAAACCTATACTTCATTGTTATCTTATTGATTGCTCTAGAATCAATACACATTCTCCATTCTCCATTCTTTTTAGGTGCCAATACCGTAGGTACTACACAAGGACTCAAACTTTCTCTAATTAAACCTCTATCCAACAACTCTTGAATCTATCAGTTCAATTCTTGATTCTCGGTAGGTGTCAACCGATGAGGTGCCTAATTTGGTAAACTAGCTCCAGGGATTAGATCCATGCAATGATCAATGCTTCTTTTCAGTGGCAAACCATTAGGTATATTATTAGAAATGATATCACTGTACTTGGTGAGTAACTTATCAATCTCTCCAAGGACATTATCCTCTATTTTCTTACTTGGTTTGTTAGGAATTACAGTAAAACATACATCATTCTTCTTCAAAGAGTTAACAAATTTTCTTCCTTCCATCAAGAAAAATTTCACAGATGTGAAAACATTACTAACAGGGTCTTCCATCAAAGGTAACAAAATTTGTTTTCTTCCATCAGCTACAATAGTATACTTATGCAATCTCACATCATAAATAGCATGTCTATCATATTGCCAAGGTCTACCCAACAAAATATGACAACAATCCATAGGTATGATATCACATAACACATTATCATAGTACTTTCCAATCTTCAAATTCACATAACATTGTTCACTTACTAGGGGTGTATGCTCATCTTTGATCCATGAAATCTGATAGGGCTTCAGATGTGCCAACCTTTCCAACTGCAACTTTGTGACCATCTCTTCAGATGCTAGATTCTCTAAGCTACCACTATCAATGATTACCTTCCAAACTTTGTCAGAAACTCTACCTCTGGTCTTGAACAAAATTTTCCTTACCGGATCTTCCTTTTTACTTTCATTCCACAGTGCTCTCCTTACCATCAAGTTATTTTCCTTCTCTAGTTCATTCGGTGATTCTTCTTGCACCAAAGCATTTCTACTACTACCAGCCTTCTTACTAGCGTGTACATTCAAAAGATCTATTCCCTTCCTCTCCACAATTGTAACAAGTTCCTCAAAAATTACCTCTGCTATAACCACCTCAGTAGTTACTGCCTCTACCTCTAGATGAACTTTCACCTTTCCACTCGGTCTTGCCTTTGTCCAAATTTGTCTTTTCAGGTTCAGATCTACTATTTTCACCATAGGATCTACCTCTTCCTCTAGGGAATCTACCACCTTGAACTCTTTGCCTCTGTTCACGTCTCTTGTTCAATTTCTCCTCGGCCTTCAATGCAAATTGATAAGCCTCTTCAATGTTCTCCAACTTGACCAAATTGATTTCCTCTTGGATGGAAACTCTCAAACCATTAAGGTATATAGCAATTCTTTCCACATCATCCTCATCATGTCCAGATCTGATATCCAATCTATGGAATTCCTTAGTATACTCTTTTACCAAGCTATCTTTCTTCTTTAGACTTTGCATTTTCCTAACTAGGTTAATCTGATAATCACAAGGTAAGAACTTTCCTTTCAACTTATTCACCATTTTATTCCATACCTTGATTTTGTCTTTGCCTTTCTTATTCCGATCCAATTGCAGATGCTCCCACCACAAGGATGCATGACCTTTCAACTTTGTGCCTACAATCTTCACCTTCTTTTCTTGAGATACATTTTC
Organism: Chamaecyparis obtusa; assembly: GCA_027943335.1. Classification (NCBI taxonomy): domain Eukaryota; kingdom Viridiplantae; phylum Streptophyta; class Pinopsida; order Cupressales; family Cupressaceae; genus Chamaecyparis; species Chamaecyparis obtusa. Next base: position 1,549,179 of record BSBK01005747.1, on the reverse strand, counting down.
ATATTCAAAATACTTTTCCATCTCGGTGATCCAGTTTATCAATTCATCAGAATCCAATTTCCCACTATATTCAGGAGGATTGAAATGTGATGTTGACTTCAAGCTTGTCAATGCCTTCAAGAATCTTTCCTCACCCTGATCCATCATAGGTGCAAGTTCTGCTTCACCTTGTTCCACTTCTACTTCATCATCACTAACATTTTCAAGATGTTTGCCTCTTCTCTGGGCTGTTTCAACAGCTTCTAACCTAGCAGCAAGTTGTCTCAACATGCCTACCAATCCTGGATCTTCTTCTCACCTCCCACAAACCATCTTGGAACCCTCTGCAATTGCAGGTTAGATCGCAATCTTCTACACCACAACAATTCAACTAGGGATTCCCAAGAAGGAACCTACAAACCTAGATCCACAGAACTAGATCCAGATCTAACCTCACTTTGATACCACCTATTGCAAGGATAGGATGAAAGGGGCCAAATGATGGCACACCCTACAGATCCAACCATGCTCAATAACTCTTGGAAACAAAAACAACATAGTGAGAGAGAGAAAGCAAGATCATCGATATATGTTTCTTTCAAATTGATTCATACATGACGAGCTATAAGGCCTTCCCGGTTAGGGCTAGATATTACAATTAATTACAGAAGTCCTCAAATATGTGAGGATCTACCAACCATCTCTATTCTACTATCTTTTCTTCTACCAAAAAAAATCACCCATAAACTACACCCAAACAACTACATTTATACGAGAGTCTACCGAATTGAGCCATCCTTTAGATCCACAATCAATAGAAGGAATGGTCAAATCTTGGACCAAACACTTCCCAATGGTGGATACGAACATTAAATCCATGACCCATAATCAATGCACAAGTCAGCCTCAAAGAAACTCAAAATAAACTACTCGGTAAGCAAGGATGAATGAGCAACATAAATGCATCGCTGAGCGCCAGTGAAACAACTATCACCCAAGAGATAACCAACCATACTCGGTAACCAAAGGAAACTGACCAACTCGGCAACCAAAGGAAACTGACCAACTCGGTCAAAGCAGGAATCGAGAAACACAGACAAACTTCAAATCTTTTTGGTGACACAAGATTGTCAAGGACCCGAGATGCTCGTGCATCAGTTCAAAATCTCTAGTTTCAGGAAGTGCAATGAGTTTCTTTGTGATCAACTTCCATAATGTAGATTCAAGAGATTCACCCAAAGGAGTAAAATTTCTTCTACGTGGCATAAAAGGTAATCTCAATTAATTGGTATTTTGATTTGCAAATTGATTGCTCTAAGTAGGTTGAGTAGCATTGGCTTTTCTTGTGACATTTAAAAGGGGTTGTGTTGGTTTAACATGTCAATTATCAACAATCACATCATTGACTATATTCTTGTTTTTGTTCCAAAATTTGGACTTGTCATTGTTTTTGTTTTTGGGATATGAATTTAAAGATCCAACATTGTCCTTAGAGTAAGCTTAATCTCACCTTTTCTAACCATAGCTTCCTTAATTTTGACAACATTTTCTATGAGATTGTTAAAGTTTGGAGGACATTGCAATCACAACCTATAGCTCATTTCTTGTGTAAGGTTATGCATAAAGAGATCCATCTTTTCTTGTTCATGAATTGTTCATGGATACTTGGCAAATAATTGATGCCATCTTTGCAAAAAAGTAAGGAAGTGTTCTCCATTCTTTTGTTGTGCATTGCAAAAATCAAGAATAGTGACTTCATGTTTGATGTTATATGAGTAATGAGTCACAAATTTGTCAATAAGTTCATTGAAATATTTTATGCCTAGGGGTAGTTTGGAGAACCATTCCATGGCTTGTCCTCCTAAACTACATGGAAATAGTCACATAAGATAAGTGTCATTGTGAGAAACTTCAGTACAAGCGGCACAAAACTCACAAATGTGATCTTGTGGATCCGAATTCCCTTTGTATTTGTCAAATTTAGGTACCTCAAAATGAGGAGGGAATGGAATCATTTCTAAATTCTTATCAAAAGGATAAGGACATATATCGTCTAAGGAGTACTTCTTGGTTGATGATCCATTTTGGATGTCACAGATTTGTTGTTGAAGCATCTGGATTTGTTGTAGAACGGGATCCAAAGATAATGTAGATCCTTGAGTGTTTTGGGAAACATTATGTTGTTGAGTGTTTTGGAAAGCACTATGTTGTTGATTGTTTAGGGAAGCACTACGTTGTTGAGTGTTTTCCTTTGCTCCATGAGCGTGTGTCTCTTGAGAACCACTAGGCATTTCTTGATTGTATGTGATAGGTGGTTCTTTAAGAGTGGAGACATCAAAATCACTTGGTAGTTTTTCCCCTTGTTGAGCAAGCATGAGGAAATACATCTCTTTATCCATGTCTAAGAGTCTTTCCATGACATTATAGAACTTATAAGCATCTTGCATAGCATCTCTCAACTCTTGATCTGTGGGTTCTTCATCTAATGTAAAAATTGAAGTTTTCTTAGGAAGTCCAAACCAAGGGTTCTCTTCATTGCTTTTGTTTCCTTCCATCTTGTCTATAGATTCTAGATTAATGGTTTTTTTGAGTTTCTGGGATCGAGTTTGAACCATAAAAAGTGAAGAATGATGTTGAAATGGAAGATTTGGAGTATGTTTGATTAGATAGTGTATCATCTTAAAATGGAAGCAATTCCATGTTAAGAATGTTTAGCCCTCTGAGTAAGTGGTTTGGGGTCATGTTGAACACCTTGAATGGGTATTTGACTTGGATTTGGATTTTTCCCCTGTTCTACCCCATTTTCCACTTCTTCCCGACATAATTCTGGCATCTTGAATTGCAAACCTAAGATTCTTGACCTCAGGGTCAAGGTCAACCTCTTAGGTCAAGGTTGACCTTGACCCTGACCTAGGTCAAGGTTGACCTTGACCCTGACCTAGGTCATGGTCAACCCTAACCTAGGTTAAGGTCGACCTCAACCTTGACCCTAGGGTCCGGGATCCTTGGGGTTAGATTCTGGTTTCGGGATTTCGTCAAAATCTTGTCTTTTCCCTCTTCGGGGCCACTATTTCTCGGGTTAAACGTTGAATTCTCAAATTGATATTTGAGGTGGACCTTTCTTGAGATTTGTATAGGATTCCTAATTTATTATTAGAGATTAGCCTTTCTTGAGTTTTGTGCCTAATTCTCAAATTAACTTTGGGGTTGGCCTTACCTTGAATTTTGTGACAAGGCTCTTAAATAATTATTTTTATTTTTATATTAAGGGTGGTCCCCTTCTAGAGTTTTGTGTCAAGATCTTTAATTTAATTTCCTCTCCATGTGCACCTCTCTAGAGTTTTGTGCCATGGGCCCTTAATTATTGTTTTCTATGTGGTCTCTCTAGAAGTATGTGCCCTAGATCACTATAAAAGGGAACCTTCCTCTCTCATTTCCTCATCATCTCATCTCATAATCTCTCAAGCTCTCAAGCAAGAAGATCAAGCATTCAAGCATTCAGGCATTCAAGATCCAATTCATCAAGGAGATCCATTATTAGCCATTGAAGGATTCAATCTCTATGGAGCCCTCTTGTTGTAGATTTCTCCAACCACATTCATCCAAGCCTCTTCCTATTCCAAGATCCATTCAAGATTGGTGTTGAAGATCTAAATACAATTGATTGGAGACATCCTACATTCATCCATACTTGTGGATTCAAGGATTTGAATCCTTCACTAGGGTTTCAACATAAGCAAGGTGAATTATTCCATTTAATTTGTTTACTACTGCAATTTCAATTCAATTTCAAGGTTAATTCCTAAATTATGGTTTGACTGAGGCAAACCCCTCCCCCACAACAAACAAAACCATTTTTCTTGCAGGTATAGGTGTGGGACGATGAATTAAAGTGCAGATCTAGATACCCTTTTCGTCAAACTTTTCATTGGAGTTGTGTAGGTCAAGGTCGACTTTTTGGGTCAAGGTCAACTTTGTCTACCTAGGTCAAGGTTGACCTTTCATCATATTGGAAAAATATTTCTGGGTTTTGTAGATCTCAAAGTTTCAATTTAAGAATGTGAAAATCAATAGTTTCTGAGATTGTTTGATAGGGTTTTCAGCCAATTCTTTTTCGGAGGTAAGTACCTTTATTTCTTCATTTCAACATTAGCCTTCTACATTTACTTTCCAAATCATTACAATTCCATGTAAGTATAAAATATTGGTTTTGGGGTCTCTTTTATCTACAAACCATTGTTCTAGGACCCCATCCATATTTTATATCTTACATTTTGGTGAACCCGACAAGCGTACCCCCTATCTTTTGTGGAATTAGATGCCCTATTGTGTTTGTTATATTATCTTACATGTTCATCTTTATATCTTACATTTTGGTGAACTCGTTTACGACAACTCTTTCTTTTTGGTGTTAGATTTGCATTTTGTTTTAGATCTTACAATAAGAGTAGATTTCTTTTATGCTCTTGCATTTATATTTCAAAAATACAAAAAATTACAAAATTTCTTAAAAAATACAAAAAACATTTACATTGCTTTGTGGAATTAGATGCCCTATTGTGTTTGATTTCCTTTTCATGCTTATAAATTTCATTTGAATGCATTTGGATATATCTAGATCTATTTTTTATCATGTTGCACAATTTGTTTCAAATGTTTTCCAAAACTTTTGGGATTACAAAACATCCTTCTCTTACTTTAGCATTGCATGGCGTTACACCTAGAAAGACTTCATTTAGTGCATGTGGTGTTGCTTTGTCCTCTTTTTAATTACCTTATAAGGATATATTAGAGCAAGAAGATGATCTTAATCTATATCTCCATCATATTTATCTTTATGGAGATGGGTTGAGGATTGATGTTAATTCTTCTCCTAATATATGTCCTTTCTATACGCCTACTTTAGAATATAATTTACCTTCTTCCCCCTCTAGGGATCAAGCTTTAGTGAATTATGGAGACCCTACAATGTGCTTTATTTATAGGGATGATAATCCTCCTATTTGGGATGAACCTTTAGATGGGGATGTTTATTTTTCTCTTCCTCATGAAGCCATTGTGAATGATCCCTTGGATAAAGACATTGAGTTATCCCCTCCTCATGAAGAATCTTTGATACAAGAGGGTGATTTATTAATGGATGACATATTCATACATGATGATAACTCTTTTTCTAAAATACACTCGCCTTATGCAGACATTTTAGCGAAAGAAGATGATATTATAGATGCTTTACCTCCATTTGGGATTCCTTCTAGTGATGAGGCATTAGTGGAGGATGATATGAATTCCCTTAATGCTCTCTCTTTTAGTGATGATCTTATGGAGAATCAAGATCTTACCTCATATCCTCCTAGGATGTCTTCTTTACTTCCTTCTTGTGAATCTATTTGTAGTGTTGAGACAACTAACATGGTTTAACCAAAACCCTTGTTGATTGTCAAAGGTTGTCCTCGCATTACTATCAAAGGTAAACCTATGGAGTCTTTAGAGTCCTTCAGTAACCAAGATTCTATAGCTCACACATATCGTACAAGGAATAACCCTCAAACTAATCTGGTGGTTTCTACTTATTTGCCACCTTCTCAACCAATTCTTCCTCCTCCACCCCGTCTTCCTAGCAAGGAGTATAATTTGATAAATCAATTGCAAAATACCCCTGCCAAGATTTCTTTATGGGAGCTTCTTCAAACTTCACCTACTTACTATGAAGCCTTGCAAAAAGCTCTAGAAACTCTTCCCACTCCACCTCCTAATCAAGAGAACTCAATAACTTCTTACAATGGATACATACTACCCCAGGTGTTCCTGACATTGTATTTACCCAAAAGGATTTACCTTCTAAAGAAGTTCAAAATCAATATGATGCTCTTATGGTTGTTGTTACTATCAATAAAAGTATCATTCGTAGGACCTTGATTGATAATGGATTTGGGCTTAATGTTTGTAGCATGGACATGCTCAAAGCAATTAAAGTATATCTTTCAACTATTCAACTTGACAATGTTCCTATACATGGGTTTGATAACATTGCTAAGAATACTTTAGGCATTATTACCTTATTTATCAAAGTAGGTTCGGTCATCCTGAATACACCTATTCATGTTATGCCTGGACCTCTCAATTATAACCTTCTATTGAGTAGATCTTGGTTGCATGAGATGCATGCTATCCCTTCCACCCTTCACCGTAAAGTCAAGTTTATACATAAAAACATGATGTATATGCTTCATGCGGATGATGCCGCTAATCCTTGTTTGAATATTCAAACCCTCACTACTCCTACTACGAATAGTAATCAATCTTCTTCTAATGCTCTTCTTGACGATGATTCGAGAACCTTGGATTTTAATCCTACCTTTATTGGAGAGTATAAGGTTTCTGATCTTGATTTTATGAAGCAATAAAGAGAGTTTGAACAATAGGTTTTTACTTCTACTTCTAAAGCCCTTCGTAATAACTTTGTCGCTGCTTCTACCCACAATGAACCTGTCAAACCTACTAATGATGACATAGTGACTACTGAGGTTCCATCGACACCTTCTAATATGGCTTCTTGTTATGGTCCTAGTTATCACTTCCTAGTCAAACAAGGATTTAATGGTCAAGGATGTGGTAAGCATAAACAGGGAATTCAAGTGCCCTTATAGAATGGGGGGCATGAGCATTCTTATGGATTGGGATTTAATCCTCAACAGAAAATCAATGTTAACAACATCTCAAATAATACTTCAAAACATGATGAACCTATGAAGGGATTTGATCAATAAGTTCTTTTGCCTAAACTCCTTCGTGCTAAGATGATTACTAGACCTAAATGCAAAAAGAAACATAGTCCACACTTGAAGACTCTTCCTTTTTGTTTGTATCATAGAATTCATGATCACTCTACTAATGAATGCCAAGCTTTACATTATAAGATTAGGCAGCTCATTAATAGTAAGGTTATTTATATATCATGTGGCAATGAGATGTATTTCAATCCCATTTTCTCTAAATAACATTTATGTTCCTATTATGGAGTTCCACATTATGAACAATGCTAGCCTAATCCTTGGGGGATCATTGTCTTGTATAGTGTTGTGAGTGATATAATAGGTCCCCTTCCATCCTTGTTCCTATGCTTGGGGGGCAAGGATGTCATCTCCTTCCTTTCTATCTTTTTGGGATCCACTTTTCCCTTGGTTAAGAAGTATCTATCTATTATGTGATATCCAATCATACATAAAAAATTTGGTTTGCATTGAGGATCTTTGTCCTTGATCATAACCTATTTCATTGTTTGACATTGGGTTTCCATGGTGGATAAATCTCTCACCTTGGAAGCTAAATAGTGTGCTATCCCTCACACGGGTTACTTTTTCACTTCTTGCATGATATCTCTTTGCATTCGTCCCTTCTATGGCCTCATAGGAGCTATGACCTTCTTGGTTTGGACTAGGTGTTGTCTATGGATATTGTCTTGATTTTGAAGAAGGCTTTATCCTTGTTCTTTTCTTTCCTTAACATGTCAAAATAGTATGTATTTTTTCCATCTTAAGGAGGGGAGCATATATACGGCCTCCCTTGTTCTATATTATGTATTTTTGTTCTAACCTTTTATTTTGCAGCATGCTAAATCCTTTGAAGGTAACACACATAAGTTGCTAAATCTTGAAGGGACACACATTTTCAATTTCAAATATGCTAAATCCTCAGAAGGTAATGCACATAAGTTGCTAAATCCTAAAGAGATATGCATTTTACAAATGTATTCTATGGTGATATAAGGATATGGATCCATGGGTACTTTATAAAATTTGTCAAAAGATGTACTACATACATGCAGAAAGCTGCCAGAAGGCACTTAATTTTATGGGGGTGACTATCAAGTTCTTTCTTGATGGGCCATCCTATCCTTTTGTGGTTCACAGTGAGGTACACATATCTTACTGGGTGAGCTAGCCCCTCCTCTCCTCCCTTTTCTCTCTTTTTTCTAGTGATGTCTCTCTTATTGTAATCTTGGATTTGATGAAGACTCGAGTCCCTAGGGGCTTGAGGTTTCCTTTGTCCCTTTGATTTCAATAAGATTTTATGTTTCTTTGCGATCTCCTTTACGAAGACTTTGCATCGAGTCCCTGCTCTTGCTAAAGTGGAGGCTTAATGTATTGTCTTAAAATGGAAGCACTTCCATGTTAAGAACATTTAGCCCTTCGAGTAAGTGGTTTGGGATCATGTCGAACACCTTGAATGGGTATTTGACTTGGATCTTGCTTTTTCCCCTATTTTGCCTCATTTTCCACTTCTTCCCGACATAATTCTGGCATCCTGAATTGCAAACTTGAGATTCTTGACCTCAGGGTCAAGGTTGACCTCGACCTTGACCTAGGTCAAGGTCAACCTTGACCTTGACCCTAGGGTCTGGGATCCTCGGGGTTAGATTTTGGTTTCGGGGTTTCATCAAAATCTTGTATTTTCCCTCTCCAGGGCCACTATTTCTCGAGTTAAGTGTCAAATTCTCAAATTAATATTTGAGGTGGACCTTTCTCGAGATTTGTACAAGATTCCTAATTTATTATTGGAGATTATCCTTTCTCGAGTTTTGTGCCTAATGCTCAAATTAACTTTGGGGTTGGCCTTACCTCAAATTTTGTGACAAGGCTCTTAAATAATTCTTTTTATTTCTATATTAAGGGTGGTCCCCTTCTAGAGTTTTGTGTCAAGATCTTTAATTTAATTTCCTCTCCATGTGCACCTCTCTAGAGTTTTGGGTCATGGGCCCTTAATTATTATTTTCTATGTGGCCTCTCTAGAATTTTGTGCCCTAGATCACTATAAAAGGGAGCCTTCCTCTCTCATTTTCTCATCATCTCATCTCCTAATCTCTCAAGCTCTCAAGCAAGAAGATCAAGGATTCAAGCATTCAAGATCTAATTCATCAAGGAGATCCATTGTTAGCCATTGAAGGATTCAATCTCTATGGAGCCCTCTTGTTGAAGATTTCTCCATCCATATTCATCCAAGCCTCTTCCTATTCCAAGATAAATTCAAGATTGGTGTTGAAAATCTAAATACAATTGATTGGAGACATCCTACATTCATCCATACTTGTGGATTCAAGGATTTTAATCCTCCGCAAGGGTTTCAACATAAGCAAGGTGAATTATTCCATTTACTTTGTTTACTACTACAATTTCAATTCAATTTCAAGGTTTATTCCTAAATTGGGGTTTGACCAAGGCAAACCCGTCCCCCCCAACAAACAAAATTATTTTTCTTGCAGGTACAGGTGTGGGACGATGAATTAAAGCACAAATATGGATACCCTTTTCGTCAAACTTTCCGTCAGAGCTATGTAGGTCAAGGTCAACTTTGTCTACCTAGGTCAAGGTCGACCTTTCATCAGATTGGAAAAATATTTCTAGGTTTTGTAGATCTCGTAGTTTCAGATGAAGTTCTGTAAATCAACAGTTTTTGAGACTGTTTGACAAGGTTTTCAGCCGATTCTTTTTCGGAGGTAAGTACCTTTATTTCTTCATTTCAACATTATCCTTCTACATTTACTTTCCAAATCATTACAATTCCATGTAAGTATAAAATATTGGTTTTGGGGTCTCTTTTATGTGCAAATCATTGTTCTAGGACCCCATCCATATTTTATATCTTACAGATAGATGTAAAAATGAATCCAAAAGTGTTGAGATAAGGATGACAATTTGATAATCTAAGTCTATAGGAGGTATGGATCTCACTATGATATGACAAAGAGATCCAAAAGATAATAACCTAGGTAAGTTTTGTTGATTGAGGATGATAAATCCTAATATGATAAACTCACAAAGATCAAAATCTAATAGGTAAGATAATGTTTCAACACTAATTGGAGAATTTTGAAAATTTGAAATGATATTTTTTGGGATTTTGGATGAAAGAAAAATGATGAATTTGGGTGAAAATGGTCAAACTGAAGATCAAAAGTCTGTAAAGATCAATTTTTTTTCCAAAATCATACTGAAGACCAAAATGGGTATCTGAAAAGGTGATTTTGAAAATCCTAAGGTCCGTACGGATGCTCTATGTTGTATATGCACAACAACAAATGCATAGGACAGTTGATTAAATGCGTAAAAAAATCAGATGAATGTGTAGAAGTTCTGGACAAATGCGTTATGACAATAAAAGAAGCACAAAAGGATTGAACAAATGTGCAACAGAATGTGACAAATGTGCAAGTTCTGATTTTTTATTGATTTTGGCTTGAAAATTTGAATTTTTCTAGTTTTTCTGATGGTTTGGTTTTTGGCAAAGTAAAATGCATAAACACACACGCAAGACATAAATGATCTAATCTAAATTAATCTAGTATGTATCCACAAACATGCTTACAATCCTAAGGTTGGCAAGGATAGTATCCGCTGAATCCCCACTTGGATAAAATCTAGCCATGCAAATCCATAGTGGATAGCCTAGGAACTTGGAGGCACGGGCTCCTCCTTACAGTGCACTCACTTCTCTGGCACACCAAGTTCTAAATTCAATGGGTCATTACTTCCCAAAGAACTACTATCTCTACTATGAACTGTGAGTAATGTGGGGTGTCTTCACGGGCTTGGGTGACCCCTTGAGCCAACAAATAGAAAGTTTTTGGCCACTGTCACAAAAGTTTTTAGTAAGGACATCTGTTCAGGTGGTTGTGATCAAGTCATTTTCCCAATTAAGGGGGCTCTCTCAATCCTTCTAAAGTATGATTTTCACCTTAACAATGTAGGGATTTTAACGCACCACTAGGGTACTGAAGGAGATTTTGGTTGCCATAATGAATTCACACCTGTCCAATGTGAGACTAATCACACTGGCATTTTTTATAAATCAGTTTGAAAGGGATTGGCTTTAGCCTATTACCGGTTGGGTCATTCCTTGGGGTGAGTAGCTATTTTCCCACCAAAGACCGCCCTCTAAAGATTATAATAGTTTCTCTTACACCCAAGATCCACGGATGGCAAGGGGAGAGGATACATTGTTATAATCTTGGGATTACAAATAGCTTATTAAAGCAAGACACAACAGACAGATTGCTAATGATAAAGAAAACACACGAATTTAAAAAACATGTCGTATTTTAAATCCCAAACAAGGTTATAGTTTATTTTGCAAACCCCCTAGGAACCTGCAAGTAAATTGATAAAAGATTTAGCAATCGGGTCTTCAAATTTACAACCTGTAAAACAACTTAAAATCTACAATAATAGACAGAAACTTGTTAGGATGATTAGCTAAAACTAAAATGATTAATAACATGAATTTAACAGCTGACAATGATGAATGCGCAGAAATAGAGGATGGATGCACAGAGAAAAAAACCTAATGCGCAGAATCTATATGTGCGCAGCAACAATGTATGAAAGTGCAGGATGATGGAATGAAAGCGCAGCTTTAATAGATGCGTAGCATAAATATATGAAAGCGCAGTAGTGTAGAATCTTTGTGCAGAGAAAATGAAGAAGACAAAAAAATGGAATGCAAAATGGATGCGCAGCAGAAATGGATGTATGTGCAGAAGTTGTGAGTGGATGCACATAAACGACCTGTAGAAATATGCACACGGAAAAACTAAACACAAAATGTAAAAAAATGTGAGGAGGCCCCACGGTGGGCGCCAAAAATGTATGCAAAATAAATGTAAGCTATTCTAAATGAAATATTAACTAAAACAAACTAGCCCCATACTTGCATGTGTATGGTTAGCACACACATGTTTTACTTTTTTATTTGATGTACCTAATATGGTTGAGGAAGTCGTAATTACTTACTTGCAACATCCACACAATTGGTTGATACCCGCCATTGTCTATTATATATATACATGTACATGCTCAACTTTGTGATGCAGGTTTATAGTTACTGGGCATCGAATTCCCTAAATTGTTAGGATGAGCATGCCCTATCACATTATCTCAATGGTAAGAGAGGAGAGATAGAATCCAAGTCTAAATCCTATCTTAAGCCATTTATTGTCTTGAAATAGTGGACAAGTATCTAATTTATTACACCTTTGAATTCGTCAAGGTGATGTGAATTCGTGAACCCACCCTTCCTTTGAGCTTGATTATTGTATTTTGATGTAGTTAGTTTTCTTCATGTTTGCATGCCATGTGGTTTATGATATTGTTTTATTAAAGTGGATTAAGGATTTAATTATGAAATTAAGTAATTATACCTTATAAAATATTGAAATATTAAATATATAGATATTTAATTAATGAGAATTAATTAAATACCTATATTTATTAAAGAGAATTAATTAAAAAGTCTAATTATAGAAGTTGGAGATTTAAGTAAATATTAAATCTAAACTAAAAATTAAATGCATAATTATATACAAAAATGATATTTATTATTGTAGACACCTAAAAATCCTTCAGAAAATAAAAGTATTTTTATTTTTTGAAAACCCCTGATGACTTCATCATTAATTAATTAATTAATTTATTATTATGCCATTAATCCCTAATATCTTAATTAAACATCTTTAATTAAGAAACCCTAGCCAAAAACATTTAAATCACATTTGAATGATAATCCCTTCCAAAAATGTTTAAATCTAATTTAAACATCATTCTCTCCAATATTTATTAAAATCATTTAATAAATAAAGTTCTCAACCAAACCCTTTAAATAAATTTGATATTTATTTAAATCCCTAAATCCCTAAACCTCTAGACTCTTCTAGAAAATCCTAAACCCTTATCCTAATCTTGGTCCATTCAATCTTTGAAAGTCAATCCTTATCTCCTTGACTCAACCCCTAACCAAATCCCAAACCTTAACTCTCCTTCCAAACCCAAGCCCTTAGGAAATCCTATAAATACCCTCTCTTCCAAGATTAAATCATTAGATTAGTTTTCATCATTTATGCATTGTTATCATGAGCATTTTTAGCTAGATCATATTAGCTTAAATCCTAATTGTTAGATTTCTTCATATTTTTTTTTATGTTTTCTAACACATCTTAGCTTAGAATAATGGATTGAACCTAGTTTCTTTCATTGGTTTTCATAGCATATCATCATTATCATCTTTCATTTGGATTAAAATCTATCTAGCATAATCATCCTTGCATCAAATCTTCATTTCAGCATCATTTGGATCCTTGAGGCCTTAGGGGCATACCATGAGTTCTATGCCTATTTTGTGCCACTATGGGGTTCTTGTGATATCTAATCAATCCCAATTCGTCCTAAAAAGCATTAGGGACATGCTCCATGTGTTTTGAGAGCACACTCACATCCCTAAAGCAAGAGCAAATCAAACGGTGACAGGATGCTCCCGTTGAGCTCTATCTGAGGTGTCTTAGCAAATTGTTTTTACTATATGTTAGCGATATGTTGTTTAACTAATGTTTGAATGTCTAAGCCTATTCCTAACAAGTAAGGTTTGCTCTGATCACAATTATGAATTTGCATATTTCGAATATGCTAGGAATTTCAATTTAATTAAGATATAAAAATTTAAATTTAAATGCAAAAATAAATAAAAATAAGTTAAGTGTTTTTTAACGTTGAGTTACATATTTTATTAATTAAAAATTAAATCATGCACTTTTGAATGCATATGTTTTTGATAAAAATAAAGTTGAACTCAAATCGGGAGTTCAATTATGCAAACTTTAGTGGAGTTGATATTTGAGTTAATTGTTTTATTATTTTTAACACTCGAGTTCTATTTCTATGATTTAGAGTTGCATTCTTTCAACTTTGGTTTTTGGTTTTCTATATTATAACTTTAGGAGGCCATTTGAGAGATTATTCAATCAGGTTTGAAGAATCCTCTATGGCGAATCTTCGAGTTAATATTTTTTCTATTAAAAGCTTGGAGTTTTTGAAGTTCAAATTTGGTCATCATTCTTCGTTATTTTTTAGTGGTTCAAGGTAGGTTTTCAGATCTTTTGTCTTTCCATTAAAAAGATTGTATTCTTTGTGCTTGATCTCGTTTGTGTGAGTGTTGGAAAATAGAAATTCCTATTTTAAATTTGATTTCGTGGAAAAATCAGATAAAGCTTTTGTCCTTCAAATTTATATTTGTAAATGTGCAAGTTTTGAGATATTAGCTAGGAAAAGGTATCCCATTTTCCCTTTTTCTATATTCTTCTTATGGGTCCTCCTTTTAAAATATTTATATACGTCGATTATATTTCAACATGCGTTTTCCAAATAAAAACAAATTAATTCATGACCCAATACCATAGTTTTATTATTAAACCCCCCAAAAAGAAAAAAAAAATGCATTTATTTTATATAAAAAGGCAACGTTGGTATAGGACTACATAATGCCCAGTAGCATTAAAGGGTGTCAATATTCGATATCTTTGGGAACCGATTCTTTTTCTTTGTCTTATATATATAGACACAGTTTTCAAAACCAGCACCCTTCATTGAAATATAAATGTCTTTAAAAAAAATGGTTGCTACCAATATAAATCTCTCGCACCATTTTCTATGTTTTGTCTAAAAAAGCTTTTAAAAGAAATAGTCCTATTCTTTTTTATTGTTGTCGTCATTTTCTCCTGGTTACTTGGACATGTATGATAAGATGTATCACAAGGAAAAAGAAGGGAGAAGTTTAATTGTTTTATTTATTTAAACCCTCCACTTTCTCCATGCCATGCCTAATTCTTGGGCCTTTCATTCTTTTAATTTGTCTTGTTTTTTAAGATTGCTTTTTAAATTCCCTTGTCCTTTGTTTTTATGTATTTATTTTCTTGCATTAGGGGGCCATATGTATGGGTTTCCTTATACAAATGTAATAGGCATTTCAATTAAGTTTAGCCTATATGTATTTTGATTAATCTTACTAGGTATTATATTTGAGTTAGGTTGAAATTGTTTAAATGTAATTTAATATGGATTATAATCAATTTTGTTTTATAATTATTTAATATAACTTAATTATATTTGTTAATATCTAATTAAATTAGTTTTAATATTAAAGTGCATTATGATTAAATTATATTGTGGTCTAAATTAATATATATTATAAATAGAATTAAAAGTATTATAATTCAATTTAAATAATATAGATTTATGATATGTAATTAAAGACATTTATAGTGACGAGCATTTATTTAATGATGTTATAATGTTATTTAATCAGATAATGAATGTAAGTTTATTTAATCAGATAATGAATGTATTTTTAATATCTTTGATGATAATCTTTTATCAAATTTATGTAACTGGGTTGATGATATATTAAATATTTTTCAATTATGGTCTTTATGGCAAGAGGTCTTGTTTTATTTTGTTGTGACTAATTATTGGTCATATGTAGAGTAATGCCCTAGGTGGTAATTGTGTCTTTGATACTTGAAAATTGTTTTATGGTTTTATGTACCTTTTACTACTTTGGGTTTATATTATGGAAAGTTCATAACCATTTTTGAAATCATGATTGGTCCATGTGTTGTCTTGTGTACATTTGTGAGTGACGTCACATGTTTCTATTGAGTTTTGATCATTATGTTATTTAACCACTTTTATCACAAAAGTTTGCACCCATACTTGGGACTTGATCCCCAAGCAACCTTGTGAAGCATTGAGATAACCTCCAAGTGTGGGACTTGCGCTTTGAGGCTGAATCTCTGCAGAAGGCTGACTTCCTTACAATCACGATGCACCTAAACTACTTCTTTGAAGGGAAAGGGAGAATGACATGTTGAAAGGGAAATGTATAAAATTAAAGGGGTGATGCATTGGATTGACTATGGTTTCTCCCTGCCTATAGCTGCACATAACACCAATAAAGCCTCCCAAACATACACAGATCTCAGATCTAATCTATTTCCCAAGAATCATATGCAGATCGAAACTAATGAGATGCTACAAGGAAAGATGCATTCAAAATGTAGCATTCACAAATAGATACAACATATAAACTAGGAAAATAGGAAAAGAAAACTTCAGCACAAGGCAAGAAATATGCACAAGGTACCGGAATGGTGAAAAGAGGTAAAACATATATATATATATATATATATATATATATATTTCATTCATGTAAGGAAAATGAAAGTTACAGAGGCATAGCATAGATACTGCAAGAGAAAAAAGGAGAACCACCCTTTTAGATAATCTACAAAGCTTGCCTTTATAGATCAGGCATAATTGAGATTTTAAAATGAAATTTGAACTCTAACCAACTTGGGTTTGAGGCATGAGAAAGTGCCACAAAATAAGGAGGAAAACCACATGAAACTAAAATCTAACTGTAAGGAGAACTCCCTCAAGTGATGTATAACTGAAAGCTAACTCAAATCTCCCATATGAAGCTCAAAATTCCTCAAAGATAGACTCCAATTGTCCCATATATCATGTAAAGAAAAAATAGCCTCTAACCACTGCAAATTAATCTCTAAGTCAACTGATCTTTGCCTCGAAATGATAACCCCTACTGAATGCATTCCTCATAAGAACCTTAGCTCCCTCTATTTGCATTTTAAAAAATAATTAATAACTAGCTCTCTTATAATGTTAACAACTAGTTATTATTATTTAAATTAATGGCTCATGCAACCCTTATCTCTTAAAAAGATCAAAATGGCCTCAGAAATGCAAGGTAAAAAAATATCAGATAAAAATATGATTATGTGTGTACATCTGATCATGGAAGCAACAAGAAATGGCCTAATAAATTCCCCTGCATTCAATAAAATCAAGCCCATACCGTCTACAAGTGGTAGAAAGGCAAGGAAAAGTGTTTGTGTCATGTGTAGAAGCAATAAGATGCAGTTCGACATTAAATTTTCTGCTATCAGGCCATGTCTCAGTCACCAATAAAAATTATCACAGGTGCGAAAACACACAACATTTTCAGCCCCACACACCTGTGCAATTATCATTTTGTGCACCTTGGATTTAATCCTGCAAGTGCACTAGCTATTCCCATACATTTCTTTTTGTCAGCCATTTTCAGTTGTTCAAACTCTAATATATCTAGAGTTATCTCCATTATTAATTTTCTTCTACTAATTTGGCCAACTTCATGCGATACTTATACAATTAACAAGGTATACTAATTTGTTCGACTCTGTGGTTTACTAAGATGGATACTTATACAATTAACAAGTTGGATTGGGAAATTTGATTTAAGACTAATTATAATACAGTGAGGTTGGCATACTCATTCTTTTTCTCTTTTCTCTGAAATAGCTTCATGGTTTGTCACCATTCTTATGGATCTGATATTTGATGCTTCATTTGTTTTATTTATTGCTATAATTTTGATAATTTTTTCTCTATTTGAAGAAGTTATTCTATTTCATTTACTTTCTTGCTATAGACTGGATGTTGGTTCTTTTCCCATTGTTGGATTCTTAAATTTTGATAAATTTATGTCTAACAATGCCCTTCGAGGATTGATTGCTACTATTAGATTTGGATTGTAGCATGAGAACATTAAAGAGCCCGTCAAAGAATTCAGAAGATCACTTAATGTGTTTGAACCCAATTTGGTCTATATTGCTCTTGACTGGCTCTTGGCAATTTGGACCATTTTGACTCATGGTAAAGAGTGTGATGGGTCTACTTCTTTGGTTGTTCCTCCACTTCAGGTTGCTCCTTCTATTCATGAAGGTTCTTCACATTTAACATCTTTTCTTAGAGATATCTTGGTGACTATTGATTAGTGATATTCCATTTGTTACCTGGTCTACGTGTGTTTATGGGGGTTGGTGGGTGGTTCTATGTTTTATTTGTCCCCTCCGTTCTCTTTATCTTCCTTTATGACTGAGATTCATAAATGCTTTTGTGATATCACTCTTGATTTTGTGGGTGATTTTTTGTACTTTGACATTTAAAGTTTAATATAATAAAAAATTTAGTGACTTCGGTCACTTTGATGGGAAAATAAATAAATAAATAATCTAGTATACAATGATGTGTATGATTTTATATTTTTATATACGTAGATATGCAATGTCAAAATTTATATATATTTTAAGGCTTCTATAAATACAAATTGTAGTTTAATTTTTTGAACACCATTTTAGTAAGACATCTTAATTTAAATTAAATTTATTTAAATTAATATTATAAATATATTTATTTTAAAATTTTGTACAACAAATTTTCCAAATTTACTTGGAAATTTCACGAGTTAAAGAAATTGCCTTGAATAAAAGATATGTTGTTTTGATGATCACATTCGTCCCACGATGGACTCATTATGAAGGGTTAAGAACATTATTCTAAAATTATTGTCCTCGTTTGCCTCTCCTTTTAGTGATTAAGTTCATAACTCATTCTGTCATATTCCTACTTAGTTTACACCTACTAATAAATGCATGAAGTTACATGTTCTAAAATTTGAATCTGAGTATTACCAATGGCATGTGAAGGATGCACTCACAAATGTTTGTGCATTCATTCATATTTAACTTTGAATTCGGATGGAGCTTCATTTTACAAGGTCATGGCAGGGGACTTTTCTCATTTGGTAAGTGAAAATCTTTCATTAATGTCGTCTTCTTCTTTATTGATGTCTATTGTTCTTTATGTAAGAGTGAAGAAATTGCAATATATTGAACTTTTCTTCCATGGAAGATCGTAATGTCTGTCGTCGTTTGTCTTTTGGTTGAGTAATGAAATTTTCTTCCATCAATTGTGAATTGAAGCTGGAGGTTTGCAGTTTTTAAAAACAATTGCATACAAATTTGTATCTGGTCCTAAATCGGCATATATATTTAGTATTGTGGTGAAATTTGATCAATATTCACATTTTTCCTCTCTATTTTGACAAAGATTTGCAGATATTGGTGAAATGTTATGGAAATTTTTCTGTTCAATGGAAGTATTTGTAAATACTGTAAATGTCAATGAAATTTGCTAGTACTTGCAATGACTGTTATAATTCTGCAAAAATAATTTAAGATCTCTATTTTTTGAAAAATATTTGTAAATTAATACAGAAATTTGCTTTCCAATCTCCAATACTTGACATAGATTTCCATTTGTCATGAACTGATTGCAAATATATGAGCATGATTGAAAATATTTTCCTGCAGAAGAATGAATGATGTTTGTTATTTTCATTTTTGCGCAAAGAAGATTTCCTAAATTGTGTTCTGTTTAGGACAGAACTAAATTTCACGTCACTGGATGCAGGAAATCCCTGCCAATTTTGCCGGCAGAATGAATTTTAGGGGTTTTAAAGATGCGATTCTCACGGGGCCAAGTGGTCACTTATGGCATGTAAAGTTATTCAGTAATGGTGTTTCTGCATCTTTTAGAGATGGATGGCAAGGTTTTGTTTCTGACAATCGTATAAAAGTAAAAGACATTCTTGTTTTCAAACATGTCGGAAATAAATATTTTGTTGTACAAGTCTTTGGTGCAATTCAACATGAACAAGAACAGAACAATACATTGTGTGATCCCAAAGGAGAAATCCTCTCAAAAATTTGCAAACACGAGAAAATTGCCTCAGCAGATTCTTGCAGTCCTACGATAGGCGCATTTCCAAATGCGGCATCTTGCTCACTTATGAGGGATACTTCAGGTAAGAAAAGGGGATCTCAAAACTGAAAGATATTAGAAATACTTTTATATCATTTTTAAAATCTGAAATATTGTATCTCCATGCAGTCCTCAGCCCTGTGAAAACTACAGAGCCAATGATTTCAGTGACCTTAACTAAGAGTGCAACATCTAAATATTTTTATCTTGTAAGTTTTTTTTGTTTCTATCCAAAATATAGAAAGGATTCTGATGATCATTTCAATTGAGGGTAGTGCAGTTTAGGATAAAATCAGCTCATTTCGGATGTTCTGGAAGTGTTACAGACCATTCCAAAAGATTTTGCAGAGCGCTGGTTACCAAATAAGAAGGTAAAATTAATATTTGTGCATCACAAGAATCCTGGAGAATGGCCGTATATGTTTGAAATAAGAAAGGGTGGAAGAACATATGGAGTACGTTGGAAAAGATTTGTCATCGACAATAAGCTGCATGAAGGAGACAACTGTGTTTTTAAATTGATAAATGAAAACAAACACATTTTCATGATCTATGTAAACAGATAGTTGGAGAGTAGATTTGTAATTAGTTTGTGTTTCAATTTTTCAGCTGACTCTTGTTTCTTCCTTTTGGTTGAGGCTGGGTCTTTGTGACTATGTTCTTTGTATAAACTGTTTTCTTTCGATTATTAATAAAAAATAATTTGTGTTTTAAATAGAAATAGTATTTTTTTAATACTATTGTCTAATCAACCAATATACTTCAACTTTTTATTATACAAAAGAATGATGTTGCACAAGGAACAATTCTTGGAAGCCATTAAAGGCGCTTCTAATACTTTGGGGCTGCATACAATTATTATGCCTTTTAAATACTTTGTGGTAGTCCAAAATAGTTTGATCAACACATTTTTCGTCCATTTCAATTTAAAAGTTGCCAACTTAAGAAAACCATTAAAATTCTTAGGGACAGGAAATGTACATAAAACATCCTTGAAAACTACACCCACAAGAACCAGTGAGTTGTATATTTGTTCATAGTACCTTTGAAATACATCCTTTTTATTTATATGATCAAAATGTCTTAGACTTCATTGAACAAAGTATTGCCAAAGTTTGGTATATTTAGTGTTACTCTCTTCGATCAGCCATGTGTAGAAACTCAAAGCAGAAACAAGATATCCATTTTTAGTGACACTCACATTACATTGGGTAAAATAGTCGTCTTTTTCTTTTTCTTTTTCTATTTTTTTTTTAAATAGTCATCTTTTTTATTGACATTGATTTTATAATCTATACCAAAAAAAGAAATAGAAGATAACTATTTCATATATGAATGCTTTTAACATCAATTTTTTATATTTAAATAAATGAAAATGAAGTCAAATTAAAAGTTGTTGAAGATCATTAGAATAACAATATTTAGTGAATTTGATTTTCATAAAGTTACAAAGAAATGACTATGTTTATATTTATTTTTGTGAAATCTAATTATAGAAAAGAGTTTTTGGGTTAGTCTAATAATTAGTTTTCACTATATAGGTCACGAGCATTTCAAAGACTCTAGCAATATTGATTTCCATTTTGGTGATGTTTTTCATAGTTTATCAAATTATATGATGTTTTAACTACATAGTTTTCTCAATTTTTATTTATCCACATTTTATAAGTAGTAGTTCACAAGAACTATAACCTTTCACTAGTATGAATAGCAATATATTTATAGGGATGAAAGATTGAAACTTCCCAAGACATCACCCATTTTAGTACTACTTCAACTCTAGCACACTTAAGAATGGAGTTTGACACAAGATAAGGCCTACCTAATTGGCTATCCCATTTACAAAACCTTCAACAAGTGTCATTCCTTTCAAGGGTTCACTATAAAGCTCCCCCACTTATTCATTTACATTTAGATTGTATGTTTTGTAACGTATCAAATTATATGTTTTTTAATCATGATTCAACCACGGGGGCTTCGCTTAGTGAACCTGAATCATAGCACATGAATTTGTGGCATACCGAAGAATCCCCCTATTTTCAAAAAATATTTGTCCCAAACTCCTTTTCTATCACCCCCCTCTAATACCCACCCAATACCCCCCTACCTGTTTTGCTATATAAACCCCCACCCTCATCCCCCAAAAAATCCCCTCCCCCCTATTTAGGCAATATATTGCCCATTTTAAACCCCCTATGAACACATGTGGTATTGTATTGCCTCTTCAGTGAATACCCTGTGGATTCAACCATGTAATTTTGAATTAATCTTTATCAAGCCATATTTAATGAGTAGTGGTTCATAAATATGATGCTTTTAAGACTCCTTGAAAGGTCATCCATCCTTGTATTATCTAATAAAAAAATATACTTCAACTTTTTATTAAACAAATGACTGATATTGCACAAGGAATAATTCTTGGAAGCCAAAGGTGCTTCCAATACTTAGTATAGCTGCATACAATTATTATACTATTTTAGATACTCTTTGTAGTCCAAAATAGTTTGATCAACACAATTTTTGTCCATTTTAGCTTGTGAGTTTCCGAACTCAAGAAAACTAATAAAACTCTTAAGGACAAGAAAGGTACATAAAACATCCTTGAAAAGAAAACCGTACCCACTTGAACCAGTTAGTTGTTTATCTATTCATAGTACTTTTGAAATGCATCTTTTTGACTTCATTGAACAAAGTATTTGCCAAAGTTGGTATTTTTACTGTTACTCTCTTCAATCAGCCATTTGTAGAAACTCATAGCAAAAACAATATATCCCTTTTTATTGTTTCCCTTTTTAGTGATATTGACATTACATGGGAAAAATAGTTGTCTTTTTTATTGAGATTATTTTTACAATTTATACCATCGTATATAAAGAAAGAAATAGAAAATAATAATTATTTTATATATGATTTTTTTAACATTATTTTTCATATTTAAATATCATGAAAATGAACTTAAATTAAAAGTTGTTGAAGAATATTAGAAGAATGATAATGAGTGAATTTAAATTTCACAATATTAAGATTAGGAAAGTTAGAAAGAAACGACTATGCTTATCTTTATTTTTATGAAATCTATTTATAGAAAATAGTTTTTAGGTTAACTTCTAACAATTAATTTCATTATGGAGGTTAGTATTTACTATAGCAATATTGATTTCCATTTTGGTGGTGGTTTTCTTAGTTTATCATATTATATGATGTTTCAACTACATAGTTTTGCCAATCTTTATTGATTCACATTTCATGAGTAGTAGTGCACAATAACTATCTTTCACTAGTATGAGTAGTAGTATGCTACCCTATATGCAAAACCTTTAGTAGGTGGCATGTCTTACAATTATAAGAAGTAGAATGCAATATAGATCAAGTTGCTAGTGTATATACATTGTCTGAGTAACAACCTCACTAACATAAGTTAATGTCAAAGGTGTTGTTCATATGAATAAATAATTATTATTTCAATTAATATTAATATTATCTTTTTTATTTATTATAATAAAAATAAATATTATTTTTAACTAAAATTATTATGTGTTGATTATTTTATATTAGGCATATCGTTCCACAAATATATCACATGGATAGATAATTATGCATCACAATTCAAGAGCTCAAAATTTTTTTATTGGTTGGGCAGGATACATAATATCACTAGTGTTTGTCATCATTAATTTATGTTATTTTAGATGAATTACTAAGACTGAACTAGCCACTCTAGAGAGTCACTCCAACCTATGGAGAAAACCACAAGCTTTGGGGTGTTTTCATGCTTGTCAACTATGAATAGAGTCTAAATGCCACTTTCTCATGGGTACAAATTGGCATTGACAATAGTACTCATGGTCTTCTCTTTGTTCCTTTAGTCATTTATCTACAATTTTTAGTAGTTTATTTAGTCATATATTGTTGTTTTTGTACTAGTGCTTGTTAGGCCCACACTCACATTGTTCATCTTTTCCTCAGTAGACCTCAAGGCAATATGTAGACCTTGGTCTTAGAACTTAGTCCATTGGTGCTAGGTTGACCTAACACTTTATCCCATTTGTTCCACTTCACTGCATGCATTCCATTTTCCTCATTGGTTGTAGATCCTTAGATAGAAGTGAAGCATTAGAATAAATTTCTAAACTCCCTATTTCCCTTACCTCCCCTATCCTCACATTCCCTACAAAGAAAATTCGTGGTATCTTTTCCAAACATTTTCTACAATTCTATTTGTAATAATTTAATGACCAAGTTCTTAAAGATTAGATAGCCAAATAAAGTGGTTAGTCATAATAGTAAACTAGCAAATCTAAATCTTACCATTGTAATATTTAAAAAATTTCATAGAGATTGGTTAATGGGTCTATGTTTTCTCAGTAAAGTTGAATGACTTTGGATGAATCCACCATAAATTATATTTTGTTATGTACACGATCCAAATATCATAAGGTTAGGATCATGCCTCAGATAATTTTGGCAAAATGCTATCCTTCAGTCCCTGAGTGTCAAACCAAGAGATTTCAATTTGAGGCTCACAATCATATCGAATAGAAAAAGAATCTAGTGAATAATATTAAATCCCCCCCAAAAAAAATAGAGATTGTGCAATAAACACAAAAACAATTGATCCTACTTTCATATTAAATAATAAAATAATGATGTGAATTATGTAACATCCTTTATAAAAAAATGTTGTGCAAAACCACCAAAGTAATTCATACAACTAGGAATCATGTTTTTCTAGTACAAGATTTCAATACCATAAAAGATGGAGGCTGAGAAGGGACCTTAGGATGCTTTTCTAACAAGGTCCCAAAACTATAAAATGTGACACTAAAAAGGTAGCCATCAAGTCTTAGTCTAAGAGATTTTAGCCTAAAGCTCGCACTCCCATATCAAATATTGATGATCACAATAGTTATCAAAACTCATTATTTGATGCAGTCAAGACCGAATAGATCTCAAAAGAGATGTCCAGTCTTGCAACAAAGAGATATCTAGTCTTGTAGAAAAGAGACAACACATCAGAAAACACAAAGAAACAAGAAGATGTAACCAAATAGCAACTCTTTATTATAAGGAAAACATTAGATTACATTCAAATATCATGCACCATGTCAGGCAGTAAGGCCTTCCTTGTGATGACCCCTTTTTAACCACTTAACCTAAATTCCATCATTTAGGCACAAATTAGGTGATCATTCAATAATTAGCAACCATATATTCATCACTATCATTAAAGTCTAGAGGAAAGAAGCTATTGAGTGTTAATCTAATGAACATAGTCATTTGGATGATTTCTTCATATAGGGCACAAGAGTCTTTCTCCCTCCCTTACTACGATCATCATAAGATGGAAGACTCACAGTGCAAGGGCGCGTGAAACAGACTACAAGCAGCTTCCCTGTGGGATAACCATCATGTGCCCGAAATTACTCCGCCTCTCCCTCCACAAACTCCCTACCCTAAGATATCGTAATGTGGGATGAGAAATAGATTTCGATGTACTATAATTAGAACATGTTCCCAATTGTCGCTATTATATATATATAACTTTAATATTAAGATTTACCTAATTTTATATATATACATACATAGATTATATATATATATATATATATATATATATATATATGTCCCTTAAATTAAAATATACCTTATATATATATATATATATATATATATATATATATATATATATATATATATATATATATATATATATATATATATATATATATATATATATATATATATATTAACATTTATTATTTATGTCATGTTACTTCTTTATGTTCATATTCGATTTGATTTCACATAGCAATTATCTTATTGGTTTATAACATATTGAGGATGGCACGTAATGCCAGGTACGTACCTTTGATGTTTGGGCGGTACCACCAAGTACCGCTGTAAACTGTCGACTGTGCTTACACCGCGTGAAGTGCTTGGTTTGCGTGTCTTCCTTTTGTTTTGTCTGTGTTTATTGCCGAGGATACCAATCGGTATTTATAGTATTGATTGGTACCTTCCAAACGGTACATCCCTTGGGTGTATTTAATAATCAGGTACTGTATAGTTTAATTTAAATACGCCGATGATAATATTAATACTTATTTTATATTTGTTTAATAATAATATTATTAATGCATAATTTATCAATACTATAATATTAATTTAATCATTGGTATTTATGATGTTAATACTAATAATTTAACACTAATTTATTTATAATTTATTATATATATTTTTTTTACAATAATTGAATAACTTATGTATTAAAATAACATTTAAGATGTTGATCCCAATAATTGAATAAATGTAAGCATAAAGAAATATTATATTAATTATGGCTCATGACAGTCCACCCTTCCTGAATTTGCTTGTCCTCAAGCAATGTTGAGTGAGAAATGACCTCTTCTCCCACCCATGTAGCATCTTCCCTGGGTAGATTTTTCCATTTTACTAAGTATTCTGGAATAGTCCTATTCCTCAATTTCTTGTCACGCCTATCAAGAATAACCTCAGGTTCCAAGATGAGTTTTCCTTCATTGTCTAGTGGCGGCAATTCCACACAAGGGCTTATTTGTTTTCCAAGGACTTTCTTTAGTCTGGATACATGAAAGATGTTATGAATCCTGCTGTTCTCAGGTAATTCTATTTCATAGGCTACTTCACCTACTCTTCTTAAGACCCTATATGGTCCATAGAAACGTGGCTTTAGTTTCTCTGCTCCATTGACCTTAAGTGAAGATTGCTTGTAGGGCTGTAGTCTTAAAAATACCAGATCCCCAACTTCGAACATCCTTTCCACTCGCTTTCGATCAGCATATATCTTTTGTTGGTTTTGAGCATGGTGGAGATTATCTTTTAGAGTCTTCATAATATCAATGTTTTGTTGGATGAAATCCTTGGCTCCTGGTACCTTACTTTCTTGAGTAATCAAATCTCCGAATGTGGTGGCCTCATATTCATATAGTGCTTTAAACGGACTCATCCCAATAGACATGTGATGGGTGGTATTATAGCAGTATTCTCCTAAATGTAACCATTTGATCCATGCATTTTGTTGTCCAGTCACATAGTTCCTAAGATATCCTTCTATCCATTTATTTACAATTTTAGTTTGTCCATCCGTCTAGGGGTGGTAACTTGTGCTGGGAGTCAGCTCAGTTCCTGTTAACCGAAAAAGTTCTTTCCAAAATAGGCTGAGAAACTTGCTATCCCTGTCACTAATAATATTTTTTGGTAATCCATGCAGCCTGAAAATTTCTTTGAAGAATATCTCTGCTATTTGTGGTGCCTTATAGTGTATGGATATTGGGAAGAAATGTGCATATTTGGTCAACCTATCCACTACTACAAAGATAGAATCTCTTTCTTGCACTTTTGGTAACCCTGTAATGAAATCCATTGAGATGCTTTCCCACTTTTGATTTGGAATGGGTAATGGTTGTAATAAACCAGCGGGGTAATTTTGTTTGGACTTATTCTTCTGGCATGTAATACATTCTTGGACATACTTCATAATGTCCTTTTTCTGACCTTTCCAAGAGTACCTTTCCCTTATCTTTTTGTAAGTCTTATAGAATCCTGTGTGTCCTAATAGAGGATTGCCATGGTACTCCCTCATAATCTTTTCTTTAACCTTGGAGTTTGTTGCAAGGAGTATTCGTCCTCTATATAGAATGAGTTCTTCAATTATTTTAAATTCATCATTTGGTATATTCCCTTCCATGATCTCATTAGTTCGTGGATCCTTAGCATATTCTACAACAATGTTATTTTTCCAATCGCTTGTGATACTAGTTAGAGTGTTCAAATGACCTCGCCGGGATAAGGCATCTGCTACTACATTATTGGTTCCTTTGACATACTCAATATCAAAATTATAGGCTTGGATCTTGCTTACCCATTTTTGTTGACAATCATTGAGGTCTTTTTGATTCATAAAGAACCTTAAGCTATTATGGTCTGTCTTAATATTGAACTTTCCACATACTAGGTATTGTCTAAATTTTGCCAATGCATGCATGATAGCCAACATTTCCTTATCATAGATTGAGTAGTGCCTTTCTATCCTTGAAAGTTTCCGGCTCTCGAGAGCGATAGGGTATTTGTTTTGCATGAGTACTGCCCCAATTCCTTCTCCTGAAGCATCACATTGTAACTCAAAAGGTAATGTAAAATCTGGAATAGCCAAGACTGGGCAAGAGCTCATTTTTTCCTTTAGCCCTATAAAAGCTTCCTCTGCTGCCTCATTCCATCCAAAATTTCCTCTTTTTGTTAAGTCTGTCAGTGGGGATGCTATCTTGGAAAAATTCTTCACAAATCGTCTGTAGTAACTACATAAGCCCAAAAATCCCCTAAGTTGAGTTAGGGTTTTGGGTTTTGGCCATTCCCTTATTGCTTTAACTTTTTCTTCATCCATGCTTACACCTTTGGCACTGATTTTATGACCCAGGTAGAGAATTTCTTCTAAACCAAATTCACACTTTGATGCTTTTGCAAACAAGGATTTAGATTCCAATATGTTTAAGACTTCTTCAATGTGTTGGAGGTGCTCCATCCATGACCTACTATATATGAGGAGGTCATCAAAGAATATGAGTAGAAACTTCCTAAGTTGTTTTCGGAAGATATGATTCATGCATGATTGGAAAGTGGCCGGGGCATTAGTGAGACCAAAAGGTAAAACTAGAAACTCAAAATGCCCATAATGACATCTAAATGCAGTCTTGGGAACATCCTCCTGCCTCATTCTGATTTGATGGTATCCTGATCGTAAATCAATCTTAGAGAAATACATTGCTCCATGAAGTTCATCTATGAGCTCATCCACTCTAGGAATGGGATAGCGATTCTTAATAGTTTTCTTGTTTAGTGCTCGATAATCTATACACATCCTCATTGTCCCATCCTTCTTTTTCACAAGTACCACCGGTGATGCAAAAGGACTTGAGCTAGGTTGAATGTGACCCATTGCTAGGAGTTCTTGAATGGATTTTTCAATTTCATCCTTATATTTTTGAGGATGTCGGTAAGGGGTGGTAATCACTGGTTTAGCATCTTTTTCCAATTCTATAATGTGTTCAAATCCTCTTTTAGGTGGTAATCCTGGTGGAATTTCATCAAACACCTTTTGATGTTTCTTAATAATGGGCTCAATATCTATATGGATGGCTGGTTTTTGTGGGGTAGATTGGTTTAGTACTAAGCATTGTGCAACCCACTCTCCTTGACCATGTCGAAATATTCTTTCTATTCTTTTGCATGAGACTAATTTTGTAGGGCTATCAGGTATCCCTTCCAATGTTATTTCTTCCCCTTCGTGCTCAAATTGGATCTTTAAGTTTGGGAGGTCAAACTTAAAACATCCCAAAGAAAATATCCATGGAGCCCCCAAAATTATATCTGAATCTAGTGGAACCATGTGCAAGTCCTCTTTAATGGTATGCTTCCTTCCCAATGTGATTTCTTGTTGTGGAATCACTTTTGTACATCGTACCAATGATCCTGTGGCTTGGGCAGCAGTAAATCCCTTGAACCTTTCCGTTTTCAACCTCATTTTATTAACTAGTTTTTCATCAATGTAGTTATGGGATGCTCCACTATCAACTAGTGCAATGACTTTTTGTCCATTGAGAGTGCTCCTAATTCTTAAGACTCGATGTTTAGAGGATTGAGTAATAGTTGCTATCACTCCATATTCTTCTCCTTCTTCTTCTTCTCTTTCTTCATGTCTTGCTCTTTTTTTGGTATTTTCTTCCTCAGGGTCTTCTTCTATTCTTTGGATGCGGCCCCTCTTTTTACATTTATGTCCTGGTACCCAGTCTTCATTGCAATTACGACAAGGGTTTCTCTTTTGGTTGCAACTATGGTTTGGCCCCCATGGTTCTTGGCATTTGAAGCATAAATTCTTTTTCTTTGGCTCATCTTGTTCCTTTATAGGTATGAACTTTTTGTATGACTTATCTTTATGGGATTGTGTGTTGGGCTTACTCCATGACTTGTTACTCGTAGGTGAGACTTCCAGCCTTAGTGCTATTTCAAAAGCATCATCTAGGGATGTAGGCTTTAGGGCGCTTACTAGTCCCTTTAATGAGTCCTTTAATCCTTCTATGAATAAGTAGGTGGAGCGGTCGTCATCTACTCCTGTGACTTGGACTGAAATTTTTTGGAATTCTTTTATATAATCTTCTACCGTTCCTTGTTGCCTTATTTGAGTCAATTTCTTAAAATTTTCTTGGGGATGCCTTCTATCAAATCTCTTAATGAGTTTTTGTGAGAATTCTTCGTAAGAAGTGATATTCTGGTGCCCTTGAGTAAAAAGGCCATGGTGCCACCAATCATGTGCCGTACCTTCCAAGTGAAGAATCGCGAATTGGAGTGCGTCCTCTTCCATCATAGGGCTAAGGGTAAGATAAGTATTCAATTTTTGTAGCCAAGCGTGTGCAGTGGATTTTCCCGATCCATCAAAATTTGGGAGTGTTACTTTATTTACTTTGCTTTTAAGATCTTGATTTTGAGGTCTCCTTTCTCTCCTAGGAGCTTCTTGTCTGTTAGCTTCACAAAATTCTCTAAATGTTACTAACTCTCTAATTTCTGGTTCAAGGCTTGCATAAGCTCTAGCATTCTCAATGGCATTATTGGTTGTTTGTCCCACTCCTTCTTCCATCGAGGGATCCTCCCTAGGTAAGAAAGGGGGTTTGGGCACCCTAGATGACGAAGCTCCATTATTTTCTGAGTGGTTTGAGCTTACGTCTCTCCCACTAGAATTATTGTTTTTTAGATTGTTTATGGAATTTCCCATGTTTTGTAATGCCTGGAGAAGTGCTTGGTTTGACCTCTCTATTTGCTCTGCTAGGGTTTGGTTTGTCTGTTCCATAATATTTCTAAGTTTGTTAGATAATTGTTCAGCCATGGCGGCACTTCCTCTAGTTTGCATGAACTTTACTTTCACAGGATGGCAGGATTATGCTCTGATACCACTTGTGATGACCCCTTTTTAACCACTTAACCTAAATTCCATCATTTAGGCACAAATTAGGTGATCATTCAATAATTAGCAACCATATATCCATCACTATCATTAAAGTCTAGAGGAAAGAAGCTATTGAGTGTTAATCTAATGAACATAGTCATTTGGACGATTTCTTCATATAGGGCACAGGAGTCTTTCTCCCTCCCTTACTACGATCATCATAAGATGGAAGACTCACAGTGCAAGGGCGCGTGAGACAGACTACAAGCAGCTTCCCTGTGGGATAACCATCATGTGCCCGAAATTACTCCGCCTCTCCCTCCACAAACTCCCTACCCTAAGATATCGTAATGTGGGATGAGAAATAGATTCCGATGTACTATAATTAGAACATGTTCCCAAATGTCGCTATTATATATATATAACTTTAATATTAAGATTTACCTAATTTTATATATATACATACATAGATTATATATATATATATATATATATATATATATATATATATATGTCCCTTAAATTAAAATATACCTTTTATATATATATATATATATATATATATATATATATATATTATAATATATATATATATATATATATATATATATATATATATATATATATATATATATATATATATATATATATATATTAACATTTATTATTTATGTCATGTTACTTCTTTATGTTCATATTCGATCTGATTTTCACATAGCAATTATCGTATTGGTTTATAACATATTGAGGATGGCACGTAATGCCAGGTACGTACCTTTGATGTTTGGGTGGTACAGCCAAGTACCGCTGTAAACTGTCGACTGTGCTTACACCACGTGAAGTGCTTGGTCTGCGTGTCTTCCTTTTGTTTCGTTTGTGTTTATTGCCGAGGATACCAATCAGTATTTATAGTATTGATTGGTACCTTCCAAACGGTACATCCCTTGGGTGTATTTAATAATCAGGTACTGTATAGTTTAATTTAAATACGCCGATGATAATATTAATACTTATTTTATATTTGTTTAATAATAATATTATTAATGCATAATTTATCAACACTATAATATTAATTTAATCATTGGTATTTATGATGTTAATACTAATAATTTAACACTAATTTATTTATAATTTATTATATATTTTTTTTTTACAATAATTGAATAACTTATGTATTAAAATAACATTTAAGATGTTGATCCCAATAATTGAATAAATGTAAGCATAAAGAAATATTATATTAATTATGGCTCATGACATTCCCAGTTACGACCAATACACCAACAAATACAACAAGATCTCATAGGATCCATCTACTCCCTAGCTAGCCCAAATTTGTATTCCAACAATCAAGAAGAAACTCCAAGAAACTCATGACAAAATGTGTTATCCTTCATGTCGACTTGCAACAATCATTAAATTCGCATAGGAGAAAGAACCAACCCAGATTTAGGTCCTCACACATCCCAAGGGTCGATCCATATCATGAGGAATGTGACCCAAATTAAATGCACATGTCGATCAGCCAAAACAATCAAAATAAACCCGTCAGTGAACTAGACCATCGAGCTTGTTAGAATATCAACTAAGCAGTATAGAACAACTACCAATGTCATTCGACGTCAGGACACCAAAACAGTGACCGAGCTCGTCGGTGAACCAAAATAGGAACATTTCATCGAGAACCCCAAAGCAGTTACTGAGCACAAACTCATCCACCTAGCTCATTCGGTAGAGTAACATCCACACCAAGTCACCAAGTCCGTTGGTGAAACAACATATCTTCCAACCAAGAACTACCACCAAATGCCTGAGAATCTCAGGGCTCTAACCGAGATCGTCACTCCAAACATTGAAAGCCAAAACCCAACTCTAACATATTTTGGTTGATATAAGATTTCCAACTGCCCAAGGATGCTCCTGCATCAATTTTTTTTTTTGTGTTGAAAATTATGGTACTTGAAGTATAGTTATCAAGACTCCTTATCACTTATATTCAATTTTGTTGTTATTTTTATGGTCATCTTCATTTTAGAAAACCATGACATAGCTTTTAAATCTCATTACGTTTGTTCATAATATAATTGAAATTTTTTCGCACCAATTCTTGTGGGATGTTCAATACAACCTTTTCTTCATCTAATATTTTTTTATCTTAATTCTAAGAATTTTACTTCATATATTTTAAAATCATCATTGAGAAACATAACAAGTATAAATGCAAATTGTATAGTAAGAATATCAAAATTACCAATGCAAATAAACTTATCAACCATGATTACATTTTGTACAAGCAGTCAGCAAAGTTTGTAATCTCAATATCAACCATAAAATATACTAATATCCACATTATTATTTTTATATAGTTTATATTTGTTTAGTTTTAATTTCAATTACTCTAATTATAACTTCTTTCCAATTTTTTTAAATTTTTAAATCCTCATCTTAAAAATACTCATTTTATTATAATTGTAAAAAAAATGTATTAATACATTTGACATTTTACAATGTATTTATTTATGGTTAAAATGCTCTGACAAATTCTTGTAACTTAGCTTGTAAATGAAATAAAATTACTGGTCATGAACAAGAAATACCATTAGGAGTGAAGATAGATTGGACTTTTGTTTAGCCATTGAAAAAAAAATGACAAGGAAAACTGTCAGATCCATTCTTTATCACTTAACCTTTGGATAGTTCTATGATGGGAACCCTTCAGAGAGTCTCTGAGCTTCACCTGCATATAACGAATAGTGCCTAAATTATTAGCACTTTGAAATATTTATTCTATCCAAACTCACAATTTAATTTGCTTTGGAGAAGATATCACATAAAATGAATTGCTGAAACATGCAAATGTATTTTGGAAAAACAATAGAAAGCACCATTCTAGCAGATCTGAATCTCAAAAACATTAACAAATTTAAAGAGCAATCATAATCTACATGGAAAAAAAACGCATACAGTGAAACAAGAATGCCATTTTATGTACAAAACTTTTCTAAAACATTCTCTGCAATTCTGTTTGTAAGAATCTAATGACCTTTCTTAAAGTTTAAAGTGGTTAGTCGAATAGCCAACATATCTATATCTTATTATTTTAACAGTATGAAATTGTAAGACAGAGATTGGCTATTGGGTCTTCGTTCTGTGGGTAAAGAAAAGATTAATCAGAGATTATGTTTTGCTACGAAAAAAATTCTATTGTTTTAAGAGATAAGGTCGAGATTATATTTCAGATAATTTTGATAGAATAGATATACTTCAGTCTTTAAGTATCATAGAGATTTCATTCTAGAATTCATGCTCCCCTATCAAAAAATAATATAAAATCTTCATTAAAAAATGGAGATTGCACGATAAATTCTAAAATTATTCATACAACTCCTATATCAAATAGCAAGATAATCTTGAAAATAATATATAATCTTGCATACAAAATAGAAATTGTGCAGCAAACACTTTAAAATAATTCATACTATCAAATATCATATTTTTCTAAATACAAAACCATTGATACTATAAAAAATAAGACTGAAATCATACCCAAAATAACTTTAACAGAATAAATACCCTTTTGGTAGATTATTCTCAATCTACAAGATATCAGCAAAAGACTCTACTTTTATATTTTACTTTAAAAAAATTCAGCCTAATATTTATACTCCCATAACAAAATAAACTTATAAATATTATAAAAACTACCACATAAAAAACAAAACAAAATTATGATAACCCCAAAACAACTCTTTTAAAAGTAGTTAACTTACATCCACCATCCTCAGATGCCAAACAATCTATTGAACCAGACAACAAAACAACCCACCACATAATAGACATTTCAAATCAGTTTAAAAAATTCACTGGAACAATTCGGTGTTCCATACCCAGAAGTGAAATTACATCTATTCTTATCAACATTCCAAAACACTTTCACCTGTTTCTTCAGAACAAATCCCAGATCAAATACTATTTTATAGTATTACATTCATAGATCTTATCTGCCCTATACATGGATAGCAGGTTTTTCTGAATTCTAATATATCACACACCCTCCATAATGGTCTCCAATTTCAAGTGCCACTGGTTTTTACCCACCCTGGAGGCAACTGAAACAGAGGCAGGCTTGGAAGGCAAGAGAAAATTGGCCCTGCTCTCCTCCTCTGCCCATGACAATTCCTGCCTTTCCTCTTTCAAATCCAGATGAACATCAAACAAAGGCTGCACTTTTTGGCTCCTGCTGCTTCTCTTCTGTTTAAGTGCACAACTGGCCTTATGAACCAGAGCACCCATATCTGATTCTGTGACCACATACTCCAATTTCCTGCTTGGAAGAAGAAAATACAGCTGCCCAAATTGAAGCTGGTCATCCTCCTTAAGAACCTCAGAAATCTTTCTTCCTATATAAAACCCATCTGAACTGCAGATAAAATGGCCTGAAAATTCCTGCAAAATCTCCCCACATTTCAGAGCTTCAGAAAACTGCCTTATGCTTCCGTCCATCAGTATCAGATTTGCAGTGAGTTGGGATTCATTGGACTGTGAAGAAACACAAATACCCATATTACAAAACTCAGACTCTGTCAGTTTAATTTTTTTTCAAGATTTATAAACAAAATTGACTTCTTTTTCTGGAATCCCCACTTTTTATCACAAGGAAGTGAGGCTGAGATATGTTTTAAAAAAATGGTCTTTTTTGGAATCCCCACTCCTTACTACAAGGAATTGGGCCTGAAATACCATAAAAATGGTCTTTTGTAGATGGTTTTCTGAGGCCCAGAAAAGCCCAGTGGGTCTTTAATGGATGTTCGTGGCAGAATTTGGTGTTGACACGCCAACATTTGTTTTGGGGCTCATAAATTTGTGTTTCTCACGTAATTCTGCTGGTTTGCTTGATTGATAACCATGGTGACATCAACTCTTTTTCTTCACAGCCTGTTTCAACTTGTTTGTAGGTTAAGCAAGGATAACGACCTGGTTTTCTCTAGAACGTACTTAACGGTTTAGGTTTATCCAATTATTTGGAGGGTTTGTGTTGAACTTTATCTCATTACAATGGGCCCATGTCAATAAGAGCTTGGAGATGCTTACAAGGATAGAGCTGTAATGGAGGAATCATTATATATTTGTTGGTGTGTTAATATAATAATAATATATTAATAAGAGGTATATTTTGTGTAGTTTGTGGTTTGATTCTTATTATCTTTATTTTATTTATATTTGTATTATATGAATAGGTTATCTATCTATTCTGATCTCATTTTCATTGGTATTATTTTTCATTTTTTTATTTCGCCAATCACTTTTATGCGACTTTGAATTGATTGGCAATCATAGGGAGCATGCCAATTTGAAAGCATCAACTTCAAATTCAAATGTTTCCATCCCTTTCTTCTAGTATTGTAATATTAATAATATATTAACAAGTGGTATGTTCGCATTATGTTTGGTTTGTGGTTTGATTCTTATTTATATTCATTTCATTTGTATTTGTATTATATGGAATGGTTATCTACTCATTCTTAGCTTATTTTCATTGGTACTATTGTTCATATGTTTGCTTCTTATTTTGAGCTCACCACCTTACTCTTGCAAAACACTTCTATGTGACTTTAGATTGATCTGAATCAATCATGGGGAGCGTAGGAATGATCTCAAATTTCAAAGACATCCATCATGCATTCAATTTTGAATGGTGGGTTGTCAGAGAACACTTCCATTTTGAAGTGAAATAAAGGAACCAGTTATGTTATCATTTAGGTCATCTACATGTTGACTGATTTTGTCTTTAATCTTTCTCATTGTTGTTAATTTGATTGTATAAGTATGTAGAAATGAACATGCACACACAACAATTCTATGATGACTTGATGGCCCAAATCATCACACCCTACATGACATGAAAACTAATAAAAACACACCTTTGACCCTTTTGTTTGTCATGCAGGTGTTTTTGGTCACCTCTTAGGACTTTCTTTTTGTTTCCTTTAAACAAATTAGGTTACCCAAAAATTGTTTGTATCTCTTTTTGTTAAGTTTCATTTTAACTTGAATTTAAATTTCACTCTTAACTTGTTGGTTAATACCAATTGTTGGCCTAGTTATTGAATTCCTAACAAAAGGGACAATTGTGTGTTTTTTTATTTCGATTTATATGCATTTGTATAAACTTTCCTTTTCCAAATTATGGTTCTATTAACTCTAGTTCATGTCTTGCCCAAACTAGTTATCTTTAACAATCTCTTTGTATAGTTGAAGGAGGAGGAATACCAAATATATGGCTCGACAATAATTGCTACATCAAATTTGTTCTAGGACTTAGATATATCTAGTATTTGATGTGGTTTAAGTATAGATTTCATTTGAATTGAATCATATTTTATTTCATATAATAGTTATATGTTTGTCATGTGTTGAAAGAGGTATTTTGTTTAAATTCAATAGTGCTTACATCTTATTTCGATTTAGATTTGAAGGTATATTTATTTTTCAAATTTGTAAACCAATTTATTGTCATTACCTAAAGTATAATTGGAATTCATTGATTCAAGATGGAAAGTTTCATTTCTCCTTGTTTCAAATTTGTATATCAAAATCAAATAAAACAAGTTCTAAATTCATCACAAAAATACAAATAAAAATTCTACATATTTTTATGAAAAAATAGGTTTTTATTTCAACTATCATTAATAAATTTTTGAAGAGATATATATAAAAACAATATTGAAAAAATCAATAAAATAGTGAACTAGAAAAGTTTGGTCATTGTTCATTGTCCAATTTTGGTGTTTCTCTTTCTCTCTTATATACTAAAATTTGTTTGTAAAGTGAAAAAAAAGAACTCGTTCATAGTATTCACTAAATTAAATTAGTAAAATAACTTTTTTTTTGGTATTAGTTTAAGTTTTTGGATACCTAAGCATGCACGCAACTTAGTTTCTAGATTTTTATATAGAGTAGATAATAATTTTTTCAATCTACATTTCAAAAAAAAAAGAAAAGACAAAATTTCAATCATTGTTTGAATCTGATACTCAATTAAGATAATATTTTTCATAATCATGATAATAGTTTGAATTCTCTACATGATAATAATTTTCATATATACAATGATCTTAAGATAGATAATGAATGTTCTTGAATACGAGAATATAACAAACATATTTATTCAAAAGTCCACCGACTCACAATCGCCAATGAAAAAGGTGAAAAAAGAATATAAATTAATATTTTTGTTTTTATTTAAGTTCAAAATCAAGATCTACACAAACAAAAGTGACCTAGACAATATCTAAAAATTAAGACTAACTTTAAAAAAGAAAAAGATAATTTAATAAAATGAAATCATAAGCTAAATTTTATTACTCCAAATAGGAATAACGTTTTTCTTTATTACCACTGTAAATCTTATATCAAATTTGTATTATATATGTAAATATTTTTAATTAACCAAACTTAAAATTCGTCATCTTAAAGTTGAGACATCACGGACTAAGATCTTTCCCTATCATTTTCAACCATCTTTTTATCTTTATTTTTTTGACTTCGTTTTTTTTCACGGGAGGTAATTCACATGCCTTACTCAACAAGTTGTTTTTCAACCGACTTTATTGCATTTTCAAACCACCAAAGCTTTCACCCAATTTGGAAAATGAAAACAACACGTCAAGCCTGCTTCCCTTTCATACATCAATTTGTCAAATTGATGGACATCTTTATCCAACTACTAGATTATAGAGTATCTAATTTAATCTATTTGTTTGCTTTTTATTTTAAAAATATTATTATCTTTCAAAATGAAATATGTGTTTAATGAATTCTAAATTTCTATTTGTTTACTTCATATAACATGCATGTCGAAATATAAATAAAATATATTAAAGTTATACATCGTTTTACTTTCGTCAAAAATTTAGAGAACTATTATATCAAAGATACGCATTGTTAAAATTCAGCAATATCATCACGATTCTGACCATGTTCTTTATGTAATTTATATCTCTTGTCAAAGATATTATTTTCATTGTATTGATGTAACCGTTATGAACAAAAGTGACTTACAACCTTGTTGTACATGGCATTGACAAGTATCTTACAAGCCATTTTTAAAAATCTTTTTTGTATTAGCGCCCAAGATGAGAATATTGTCTAGTAATGTAGTCCCGTGGAAGTTTCCAGCATTTCTATATATCTAATGTAGATAGGTGTCTCCGTGAAACTTTTCAAATTAACATGTTGTATTACTAAAATCACGTACTGACCCATGCCCCAAAGTTCTAAGGGAATACACTTTGAGCTACCAAGCTAGAGAACATGAGTGATCACAACAAATTTAGCTTGGAGTGAGTTTTCAAACTAATCAACTATGTAACGCCCCGCCATGGAACCCAAAAGCTCTCTCCAAAATTGCTCTCACAAAACTCCTTTTCCAAAATGAATGAAAAATCCCCCTATTAGGGGTTCAACTCCAACAATTAAGCAAACCCTAGATGACTCACACATAGAACTTCTAATCCAACTCTCTCTCTTTTGTTGATGGAAAATACCAATTAATAAAATAAAATTAATTTAATTATGCACAACTCAACTTGGTCTCCTAAAGACAAGTTGTCACTTTTCCCAAACCAATCACTTTCATACTAAATAAAGCACATGTTAATAATAAAATCTATTATTAAATAATTTAAAATTCCTAACATCATTAAATCATGCTATAAATATTAATTTAATAACTAAAGGATAATTTCAAATATATTTTCACAAAATTAATTAATTAATATCAAATATCTTAACATTTGATTTTTAATTAATTAACGATCATAAAATAACATAGGAAATAAACTTAATATTATTTTCCAATATAATATTAAATTTATAACTATAGAAAATCACACATACAAACAACAATAAATAAGGACCATCAAATAAACATACCAACACAGAGATGGAATCCACGAACTTTGTCACCTGAAAAATTCGGGTAAGGTGGTCAACAGATACTTATCCAATAATTAGGATAATTGGGCTTAGATTTAGGGTTTTTGGGTCCATCTGTTACCTCCCCTCTTTACCATTGAGATGGGTATATTTTTGGGCATGCTCACTCTTGCCAATTCAGGGAAGACGATGCCCTATACCTGCAAACCTGTCATCACAAATCAAAGCATGTACATACAACATATAACAAACAATGGTAGGGTACGGTCAGTCGTGTGGATCTCGACAAAGTGAGTAACTACGTCTCCATCCTCTACCATACAGACACATAAAATAGATACATACATATGAACACCATACACATGCTAGTATGGGGTAAGTACATCATAATCCCACTGAAATATGAAACATCTCAACATATGACATAATCAAAACATAATCCAGATCATCAATAGTCACTGACATAATAAAATCTGCACACAACAATGTGGCCTAAAAGAGTATGGCATCTAAAAAACTGAAAGCAAAATATGGAGGTACTACATCCACCCCCCTTGTATTAGGCTTACTCCTGGAAGCCTGCAAACAAGTAGGGATAAGATTCCTGGAATATAGTTGCATCCTCCCCAAGTAGCTGCTGTCTCATCGTTTGGATCCCATTGGACCCTTACCTGGTCGACGGTTCGACCCCTCAGGATCAAATCCCAACGTTGTAGGATACATATGGGCTCCAATGCCAACTACCCGTCCTCCACCTGGAAAGCATTCCAATCAAGTACATGTGTAACATCAGGAATATATCGCCTAAGTAATGAAACATGGAATACATCATGAATGCATGATAAGTTGGGTGGCAAAGCGAGATGGTATGCAACTGGACCTATCCTCTCTAAGATCTCAAAAGGACCAACAAAATGAGGCACCAACTTTGAACCCTTTCCATGATGGATTGGACTCTTCCGCGAACGCACTCTCAAGAATACTCTGTCCCCAACTACAAACTGTCTATCAATCTGGTGAGCATCTGCATACTTCTTCTATCTATCCTGTGCAGTAGCCACATGCTCTCAGATATGAATCACCTGCTGCTCCATGTCACGAAGCATATCTGGACCAATAAGAATACAATCCTCCAATCTGTCCCAGCTCAATGGTGTACGACAAGGATGTCCATACAAAGCATGGAAGGGTGACATGCCAATGGAACTATGATATCCATTATTATAAGCAAACTCCACTAGATATAAATAATCCTCCTAGTGAGTTTGTCTATCCATGACATACATCCTCAACATATCCTCCGGCACCTGATTAACCCATTCTGTCTAACCATCGGTCTTAGGGTGATATGCTGAACTAAAATTGAACTAAGCACCAAGATTATGCTGCAGTGAACTCCAAAATGCTGATGTAAAAATAGGATCTCAATCAGAGATAATCTTATGTGGAACTCCGTGAAGTCTCACTATATCCTGCATGAAGACCCTGGCCATAGAAGCCGATGTATAAGAAGATTTCATGGGAGAAAAGTGCACCACCTTAGTCAACCAATCAACAGTCACCATGATAGCATCATGTCTATGAGGAGTCATAGGCAATCCAACAATGAAGTCCATAGAAATAATATCCCACTTCCAAGATGGAATGAGATTAGACTGTAAAAGCCTTGTTGGATGCTGGTGATCTGCCTTGAACCTCTGACACTCTAGACATCTCACCACAAAATTTGCAATGTCACGTTTCATGCCGCCAGGCCAATAATAAAGCTATCATAAGTCTGCATGCATCTTCTTGACACCAGGATGTGTCGAATAAGGTGCACAATGAGCCTCTGATAAAACCAATGAACACAAATCATCCAATGGTGGAACATATATCTGGCCCTTGTATCGCATAAGTCCATCAGACTCCAAGACAAATCTTGAGAACCTACCCTCCAATGGTCTACCTGACTCAATCAAAGAACTCACCTCCTGATACAAAGTATCTCTAGGAAGTGACTGAAGAATCCTGCTCCTCAAATCCACGCTAAGAGTCATAGCTGAAACAATCTTCCTCTTGCAACTCAAAGCATCTGCTACCACATTCTCTTTACCCTAGATGTATTTGATCTCAAAATCATACTCACACAGGAATTCCATCCACCTTCTCTGTCTAGCATTCAGATTGGGTTGGGTAAATATGTAATGGAGACTACGGTGATCACTATGAAGCTCAAAACGGTGCCCTAATAGGAAGTGTCTCCATCTGACCAAAGCATGGACTACCACTGCCAACTCAAGATCGTGTGTAGGATAATTCAATTCATGATCCTTGAGTTTGTGAGACTCATATGCAATCACTCGTCCTTCCTGCATGAGGATTGCTCCAATACCCTCTAATGATGCATCAGTGCAAACAACAAAATCTTTGGCTGGATCAGGTACTGCTAGAATAGGGGCACTAGTCAAACACCCCTTAAGCTTATGAAAAGCTTCCTCGCACTTCTCTATCCAAATGAACTTCTTCCCTTTCCTCTGTAATGAGGTGATAGGATGTGCAACCCTGGAGAAGTCCTTGACAAACCTGCGGTAATATCCGCCCAAACCCATGAAACTATGAACTTCAGACACATTATTGGGTGATGGCCACTCCATAATTGCCTGAATCTTCAAAGGATCTACCGAGATACCTTCTCCTAAAATCATATGACCAAGATACTGAATCTCTATCTGAAAGAAATCACACTTCTTTGCGTTAGCATAGAGTTGATTTTCCCTCAAACACTGCAGTACCTGCCTAAGATGTTCCTCATGCTCCTCTATGGTTCTGGAATAAATCAATATGTCATCCAAGAAGACCAAAACAAACTGATCCAAGTACTCACGGAACACTCCATTCATTAAGCACATGAACACTGATGGAGCATTCGTTAAGCCAAAGGGTACTACTATGAACTCGTAATGCCCATATCGTGTACGAAATGCAGTCTTATGAATATCTACATCATGAATCCGCAGCTGATGATACCCCAACTTCAGATCAATTTTAG
Organism: Chamaecyparis obtusa; assembly: GCA_027943335.1. NCBI lineage: Eukaryota > Viridiplantae > Streptophyta > Pinopsida > Cupressales > Cupressaceae > Chamaecyparis > Chamaecyparis obtusa. The sequence goes on along the minus strand of BSBK01005747.1, from coordinate 1,506,773 downwards.
AAAACACCTTAGCTCCCTTAATCTGATCAAATAGATCATCTATGCGTGGCAAAGGATATCTATGTTTTATCGTTACCTTGTTCAACTGTCTGTAGTCAATACACAAGTGTAAAGATCCATCCTTCTTCTTAACGAAGAGGATTGGTGCTCCCCATGGAGAAACACTAGGTCTAATGCTCCCCTTTGCCAACAACTCTTCCAGCTGAAGCTTAAGCTCACTCAACTCATGAGTAGTCATCCAGTATGGAGCTCTAGAGATGGGCTCAACTCCTGGAACAAGCTCGATCTGAAAATCGATGTCACGCTTAGGTGGCATACCAGAAATCTCTTTCGGAAAGACATCAAGAAATTCTTGCAACATAGGATGATCTAGGGTCTTGTCTTCACTCTCCTCCTCATCAATCTCATTCAAGGTCACCGCAAACATCTAGCAACCCTTTCGCATACAACATTTAAGTTGCATAGCTAAAATCATTCAAAGAGAAATAGAACATGGGATACCCACTATCTGACACTCCTTACCCTCATCATCCTCGCAATTGATGGTCTTCTTCCTATAGTCAATGCTAGCTCCATGAGATCCTAGCCAATCCATACCCAAAACAACCCCATATGATCCCAAAGGAATCACACGTAGATCAACTGTGGTAGTGAATTCGCCCAAATTCAGCTCACACTTAGGAACCAAAGATCTTGCTACAACCCTAGCTCCTGAGGCTAATTCCACTTGCCAACTACTATCTTGCTTTGCAGCCACTAACCCACAATGCTCAACTAAATGTGGAGATATGAAAGAATCAATAGCACCAGGGTCATATAAAACAAAAATGGGTACACTTCAAATAGTACTTGTGGTCTCTACTACCATGCCCTGATGATCTGCCTACCACTGATCCAATGCTGCAAAAACTCTATGACCTCGTCCTGCATCACCCACTATGGGCTCAGAAGCCACTGATCTCTATGACGAAAATTGAGGTGGGCGAAGTGGACAATTCACAGCAATGTGTCCAAACTGCTCGCAAGTGAAACAACCTGTGCTCCTAAAATTACCTTTCCCACTGGAAGGTGCACTAGACTGCTGGAAGTTGCCTCTACTAACGCTCTACTGAGAACTTTGAGCTGGCTGATAAGTCTAATTGCGCTTAAAGAACTTGCCATTATAGAAGTTCCTAGAATGAGAACCACCACTCTGAGTAGAAGGAGGTGGAGGTGACTTAACCTGCTGCTGATTTTGGTTACCTCTATAGAAGTTCAAAGACTTCTTGAAGTTCCCACCACCATGAGACTGATTCCCTCTAAATCCTGATCCTGAAGGTCCACCAGTTGAAGCATCTGATTGCTGACCATGGCCCAAGGCTAAGTTAGCCTCCTTAAGTGTAGCCTTAACAACCGCTTCCCTGAGGGTCTTAGGCTCAAAGAGTAAGACCTCCCCAATAATGCAGGCATTCAGCCCCCTGACAAAGTGTTGTACCAATAAGGCTGTGTCCTATCCAAATCTGGCGTACTATTTGAGCTCAAAGAATTTGCGCTCATATTCACTCACTGTCATAGTCAACTGTCTCAAATTATGAAACTCATCGGCCCTCTGTTTCCTCCACTGATCAGATAAGAAACGTTCTCAAAAATGTTCCAAGAACAATTCCCATGTAACTGTGTCCATCTGAAGACCCAGTTTCTCTTCCTCAATTTTCCACCATACTGCTGCAAAATTTGTGAGCTGTGTCACAGCATATCTAGCTCTGGTGTTGCTGCTAAATGGGTGCATGGCGAAACTTCACTCCAAGGCTATCAACCATGTCTTAGCCTCAAGACCTGTACCCTTCCCATCAAAGGGAATAGGCCATCCCCTCATAAGATCCCGCATATGGTTTGCTACTACCACTGAAGGATCCACAGTAAATTTCCTCTTTAGAGGACTCCTGGATCTTTCCCTCTCTCTCTCTCTCCTTCATTCCTCTGGGAATGATGTGAACCTTCTTGATCTGCTCTATCCTGATCAGGACCAAGATGAGTAAGGATTGTCCGAAGGAGCTATCTAGTATCGAGCCCATCAGACTCTCCCTGATGCTCATCTCCCTGTTCATCTCTCGACTGCTGGCAGTTACTAACTTTCTCAACACTGGTGGAGGGGCTAGGTTGCCTTCCCCTTCCACGTCTGCCAGACCTACCTCTACCTCGGCCTCTGGTTTCTCTAGTTTCAGGCATAATTCCTGCAACATAAAGAAACCAGCAAAATATCACAACATAGATTAAAACATAAACCAAGACAAGATGATCACAAAGCAATAGTCTGAACACAGATATGTTATATGTCTAAGTTTTGTTTCAAGTTAAAACTAGACACAGAAAACCTAATGAGTGTACATACCCAGAGTTTCTAGTGTAGAAACTCTGCTCTGATACCAAATGTAACGCCCCGCCAGGGAACCCAAAAGCTCTCTCCAAAATTGCTCTCACAAAACTCCTTTTCCAAAATGAATGACAAATCTGCCTATTAGGGGTTCAACTCCAACAATTAAGCAAACCCTAGATGACTCACACATAGAACTTCTAATCCAACTCTCTCTCTTTTATTGAGGGAAAATACCAATTAATAAAATAAAATTAATTTAATTATGCACAACTCAACTTGGTCTCCTAAAGACAAGTTGTCACTTTTCCCAAACCAATCACTTTCATACTAAATAAAGCACATGTTAATAATAAAATCTATTATTAAATAATTTAAAATTCCTAACATCATTAAATCATGCTATAAATATTAATTTAATAACTAAAGGACAATTTCAAATATATTTTCACAAAATTAATTAATTAATATCAAATATCTTAACATTTGATTTTTAATTAATTAACGATCATAAAATAACATAGGAAATAAACTTAATATTATTTTCCAATATAATATTAAATTTATAACTATAGAAAATCACACATACAAACAACAATAAATAAGGACCATCAAATAAACATACCAACACAGAGATGGAATCCACGAACTTTGTCACCTGAAAAATTCGGGTAAGGTGGTCAACGGATACTCATCCAATAATTAGGATAATTGGGCCTAGATTTAGGGTTTTTGGGTCCATCTATTACCTCCCCTCTTTACCATTGAGACAAGTATATTTTTGGGCACGCTCACTCCTACCAATTCAGGGAAGACGATGCCCTGTACTTGCAAACCTATCATCACAAATCAAAGCATGTACATACAACATATAACAAACAATGGTAGGGTACGGTCAGTCGTGTGGATCTCGACAAAGTGAGTAACTACGCCTCCGTCCTCTACCATATAGACACATAAAACATATACATACATATGAACACCATACACATGCTAGTATGGGGTAAGTACATCATAATCACACTGAAATATGAAACATCTCAACATAATATATCAATATCCAAACATGACATAATCAAAACATAATCCAGATCATCAATAGTCACTGACATAATAAAATCTGCACACAACAATGTGGCCTAAAAGAGTATGGCATCTGAAAAAATGAAAGCAAAATATGGAGGTACTACAAACTAGAAAAATAAATATGCTTAAATGTCTTTGTTGTTGATTTGAGTGATGCCAAATTAAGTCATATAATGTCAAAATTGTAACAGTACAAGGATTTAGCAATAACCATCTCACCTAGATAAGAAGAATATTTTAATGATAGTATTATTATTTATAAGAAAGTGAGAAACAAACACAATATTGTGGACTAGCTCCATCAAACCCAAATAATACTTGTATACTCTTCAAATTCACTTTTAAGTTCTTCATACAGATTTCATGGAGATTAATTAACTAAAAAAATATTTAATTAATTTCCATCTAATAAATTCCTTCATTCCTCTAAGGTTAATCAATTAAATTGAATCAATTAACAAACCTTGCCTCATAAATTCCTTCAACTAATTAATTAATTAATCCATGATTAGGCAAGAGATTAAGCCATTGATCCCTCATTAAAATTTTCTCTAGCTTTTATTTCCATATATCATTTTAATCTCGAGCATCTAATCCTTTAACATAGATCAAAATCCCAATTGTTCTCCTTCTTCAATGTGTCCCTTCTCTAATTCATACCTACACATGTGTGAGTATGCTAGCTCATCTCACTCCTTTCTCACACGTGTGTGTCCGTTCCAACTTGAAATTGTATAAATGATCACACATGTGTGAGAATGCTTGGTCTTCCACCTCTTCCACTACTTTCTCTCTTGTCATTCAACCTATCATTTATTTATCAAATATCTTTCACTGTTCAAGGACCTTCTTCCCGCTCTTAACACTTTTGAAGAAGCTATGAACTCCATCCATATGAACTCATCTCAACTATTAACCTTCGAGTATCAATCCAAACCCACTTTCTCCTTTTCAAAAATCTATTTAAGAAAATCTTAGCACTCTCATGCATCATATACTATCCTTACTGTAATATTTTTCCAAGCGTTTGCAGAAATGTTGATGTTGGAATGGGTCAAAATTGATGGATATGGGTAGTCTCAAGTCTTCAAAGTCTATGGCATTGGTGGCTAATAATGAGAACCAAAAAAATCAAGGTGGAAAAAGTTTCAACAACAACAAAAAGAAGTGGAAGCCAAAATCACAATCAGAGACACAACAATCTTCGTCCTCACAACAAGGAAATTCTTCTTTCAACAAAAAGGGAAACAACAACAAGAAGGATAAACTATTTTGTGCATATTGCAAGAAACCAAATTATGATGAGCATCATTGCAAGACTAAAAGGATTGATGAGTTGGAAAAATTACTCAAGAAGAACAAAATCAATGTGCCAAATACTTCCAAGGATTCATCTCCATCAACTTCAAAGGGAAAAGGGAAAGCACTTATGGAAAGTTCAAGATTTTCAAAGGAATGGATTCTTGATTCGGGTGCCACACATCATATGGGTGCTTCAAAGGGGAAATTTTCATCATTGGAGCCATCTAAGGTACCTCACATCTTTATAGGGAATGATACACAAGTGGAAGTTGAAGGGAAAGGACCAGTTGAGATGGAAACTAGAGAGCTCAAAGATGTTCTCTATGTTCCTAACATTAGTACCAATCTCATTTCAATTTACCAAATCACTCACTATGGAGGTGGAAATAAAGTTGAGTTCCTTCTTGATTGAATCGTGGTGTGAAATCGTAAGGATGATTCATTGGTTGTAGTGGGTAAAAATAATCATGAAGCAAGGTTTTATTCTTTCTCCCACTTTGTGCCTAAGTCTCCTTTACATGCCTTGTTACCTCATACTCAATCACAAAGTAAATTATGGCATTAGTGGTATCGACATCTTGATTTCCGCTATCTTTAGAAGCTTGGCTCAAAACATATGGTCAAAGGTCTACTTGCCATCAAATTTTCTAAGGGTGAATGTTCAACTTGTTTAATGGATATGCATCTAGAAGAGAAGTTTGAAAAGGGGAAGTCTTGGAGAGCATTAGTTGTTCTTGAGCTGGTTTATAGTGTTCTAGCAAGCCCCTTTTTAGTGACATCAATCAACAAGGGTCACCATGTCCTCATCACTTTCATTGATGATTTTTCCTGCCACACATGGGTCTACTTTATTGGTCACAAGAATGAAGTGTTTGATAAGGTTTTAACCTTCAAGAGTCATGTTGAGAAGCAATCAAGTAAAGCCATCAATGTTCTTCATGTAGACAATGAAAGCAACTATGTGAACTCAATACTTAGAGACTTTTGTGAACTTGAGGGTATTGATCTTTAGAATCCAATTGCATTTAGTCCACAATAGATAAGATTTGCAGAAATGAATATTAGAACTCTTAAGACAATGTCAAGTTGCATTCTTGAAGCTAAGTCTCTTGATCCATCACTTGTGGTAGAAGCTATAAGTTGTACCAATCACATCTTTATTAGATCTCCTCGTAATACCTCAGATGAAATGACTCCTTTTGAGACATGGTGTAGAATAAAACCGGTTGTGAAAAACTTCAGAGTATTTGGCTGTCCAGAAAGGGCACACATATCTTCATAGAAATGAAAGGCACCTCCACCAAGGCCTTGTACATTCATGGGATGTGAAGAATGTGTTAAGGCATATAGACTTATGGATCCTGAGACTCATGAGATCTTCATAGAGAGGAATGTTCACTTTAAGGAAAGCTCACCTAGCTTATCCTCTACTCCTCTACATGCTTCAAATATTGTGAAAACTAATAGTGATAGTAGTGGCAGTGATTCAGATGGTTCATCTATCTCAACCCCTATACACAGGATTACACCTTTGCTTGGTAAAATTAAGGTTGAGCATACACCATCATCTTCCACTAGACCTCGTTGGGTTAGACAGACTCTTGATTCAACAGGTTCACTTGTGGGGGATCCCTCAGACAGTTGAAGGAAAAGGTCACAACATCAGAACATTCCACATGCATACATTGCTACAATGATAGGTCCATATGATTCAACACAACAAGGTACACCTTATCTTCTAGCTACAACATCAGAGGATGACTACTTGACAGACAACAGGTTTGTTTGTGGAGTCCTACATTGCAAATATAGGAGACATCATTGATGATATAAATCTTCTCTTTGATGAGGAAGATCCTTCTTCAGTTTTTTTGAGGGAACACTCTGACCCTTTTGTCCATTCTCTACATGACCAGTCTTTCGAGGTTGATGTGATTGTAGATCCTTATGTACAAAAATTTTAGGAGGTCTCTTTATCATTAGGGGAGACACTTGGTTCTTTGGGACATGTTCTACATCTATCCTTATTTGATCCTGACTTATTCTTTTCATTAGTTTAGGAAGGGGCAGCCTTCGACATCGACATAGGGACAATTGAGAAGTTTTCAAAGGCATCATTCATCCTTAGGTTTCTTCCTACAGATTGGGGAGACATCTCATATACACCCATGGCATTGTTTCTTCCTAAGGGAAGGAACATTGTTCGACATTCATGGACCAACTTCTAAATTCATCCTAGAGAAACTATCACCGAAGGGAATTCTACATTGAGGTGGGGGGGTGGGGGGGGTACCATGTTTCTCTTCTTCTACTACTTCTTCTCTCTTATGGGGGGGACCTTTTTCTCTTATGGGGTTTTTTCCTTCTCATACTTCTCTATTATATATACATGATATATGTAATTATAATGGGGGGTCTTGATTACTACATACATACATGCATCTTCTTTTTAATCTCTCTTTTTGGGGGAGGGTTTTTCCCATGAGATTTTCCCTCTTTCTCCACTTTATGAGAGATTGCATTGCTCTTTCATAATGTACATGGGTACCTAACATGGCTTTGTAGCCAGGACCCATCATGCATTGTCATCTAGCATTGTGGGATTAAGTGCATTCCCCTAAGTTGCACTTAAGGGGGGGTATTGGTGTAATTAATTATTCACTAATTACACTTTACTTAAGTTTACTTAGGATAATGCATTTGCATATTGGTTTTCATTGAGACACCTAGGAGTTTGTATTTCATTTTAGCACATGCTGTAGGAGAATTTCCACTTTAGGTGTGAGATCCACCTTCAGTGCTCTTATCACATTATCATCCTCTCATTGTTGCACATACTTTATTGTACAATGGAGGTTGATCCACCTTTGGTGGACATGTGATTCCAGCTAGTGCCGTTGATAGCTTATCATCTCCTTATCATGTAGTCTTATTGCATTTCCTATATATTCAGGCATATCCACGTTGTACTTGATTGATTGCATCCATTATCATTTGATTATTGATCATCATTGAATCTAGTCATTTGAGGATCATATCATTTTGTCTTTCTTGTTGTGCTATCTATCGAGCTTCTAGATCTTGGCATTTCATTCTTTGACTTAGGCAAATTCTTACACTTAGCCTACCTATTTTCATAATCAAAGACTAATATTATGCTCATATTCTATCAAAATAGTGGCATATTAGTAAAAAGCATCCACATTCTATCATCTTCCAAGTTATATCCTTGCCATCACTATGATGTATAATGCATTTGTTCTCCATTTCTTTTCATTATTCATTATTTATTTCTATTGTGTTCTCTATCAGAATGTGACTTTATTATTTGAGTCTTCGGGTTGTTTATTGTTCAAAGCTATCAGATTTCCACAATCCATGTAAATGTTGAACACTTTTTTCTAGGTTCAATTGTGTAACATTTTTTTAGCATCAACATTTCAGATCACACTACATGATCCATGATCCATCTTTCTTTTCCTTGGCTCCCTTCCATCTTGATGATGGATCATTTAGTGTGATTCGAAACGTTGATGCTAAAAAAATGTTACATAATTGAGCCTAGAAAAAAGAAAAGCATTGTTTATTTTTGTCAACCCATTGTATGTAGCTCATATATGGGTCCACATCTTTAGCATGCCCAGTGTACCCTACGTCCAAAAGTTCCAATGTCTATTTTTGAGTTGTCCTTAGTTACAAGTCATAGGTACAAGGTGTCACCTCCACCGTATATTTGGTTACCCTTGTAATCAAACACTGTGTCGTTCAATGCTAACTTAACTTTTAGTCTTGGTGGTATTATAACTTGCTAAACTATTTTAAATTTTCCACCACTTTATCTTTTTCTCTAACATTTCTTGTTGGCTTTACAAGGGTTTTTACATCTTAAGTTATTTTTATTATTTTCTAGCATTGTAGTTTGTGGGAATGACAAATTTCTATTGTAGATTTTCTTCCAGTATCAAACTATGTCAATTCTACGTCTTATTTTTTATTTTGATTATTTTCATCTTAAGTTTTTAAGATGACACCTAGTTTGATTTGCTAGAAAGTAACCTATTTTGTAGAAAATCTATTCTATTCCAAGAATATTCCTAGAAACTACTAGCCTTATGGTTTTATATGACATGACTTGAAGATATTTTCTCTTTTTGTGTGTTTTATCTTTTGATTATTTGATCACACTTAAAATTGGGATTTTAATTGACCACTACACTTAGGTTGATCTTGGGGATTAGAAACATGTGTTATCTGAACTTTTCTTTAGGGGGGTAGTCTTAGGGAATTCACCACCTTAGGGGATGAAAATAACCAAGCATTTCAATAGGATAAATAGTTAGAAGTGAATCAAATGATACACCCATTTGAAAAGAAGATTTATCACGTTGACTAAACATCTAAATCTTTTATACCTTAAATTTTTTTGAATCAACAATAAAAATAAATAAAATATATTTAATTAAATTGACACTTCAAAAATATTCATTTCTTACAAAATATTAATTTTGTTATAATTCAAAAAATATTTTATATACTTAATAATATATATATATATCCCTCAAAGTTCTCATACTTTTACTTGAAAACGTATTATTTTTTGAGGTCTTTTAAATCTCTATGGATTCTTAGGGCCTTACATAAATGTATTATTTCTTACCAAATTGCTACGACAAATTCTTGTGAAATAACTGGTCAAAGTCATTGGGAATTAGTATAAAATGGACTTATTATTTAGCCATATAGAAAAAACCAATGGTAAGGAAAATTGGCCAATCAAATGTTTCTATCACTTAACTATATTAGTTCTAAAAAGCAAAACCTTTCCAGAATCTCTGAACTTCATCGCTTATATGCAAAATCAACTAAAGTTATTGAATAGTGTCTCAATTATCCGCAGTAGCACATACCTATGAAATATGGGTTTGAACATGATTTGTGTATTCTGGATCCACATTCAAAAAAGTTAACAAATCTTTGAAAAAAAAGTTAACAAATCTTTGAAAAAGACCACACTACATAAAGAAAAATAGCAATCAGGATTACAAAAAAAAATTACTTTCAAACATCTCTTAGTTTGCTAACCAGGCTCAACAAAAAGTTACAAAGCTTCAACCTCCACTAGCACCCAACAGCAATACCAACTCTGTTTACATAATTTTTTTGGTTTCTCATTGATTTTGATTTAATCAAATTAGAATTCAAAGCAATGATATTTCTAGAGTTTTTATTACAAAATCTGAATGTTTTTTTATTAAACTTTGTTTCTAAACATCAATACTTTGAATCAAAATATTGATACTGTAAAGGCATTCAAATATTATTTTTAAATATCAATTGTGAAGCAGATGTCAGTATTTAAAAACACAAATTTAATCTAAAAATATTCAGGTTCTTCACATCATGTCTCCCTTTCAAATTCCATCATTATACCATGAACAATTTGATACTTCATCATAATTATTGCAATAGACATAAAGAGAGCACCATCTAAAAGAAAAACAATAAAATAAGTCTAAAAAAATATTTTAAAATCACTAAAACAGTTCTCTATTTAATGGAAGTTAAACTACATCTGTTCTTCTGAATAAGTTAAACTTGAAACTTCCACTAAGACATTAATACTGCTTGTCCGTTGTACTGAATTGGAAATCTGAGAAACTTTTGGGATCTGAGTTCCTACTTAAACAACCAAACTGTACTTCATAATCATATTCCATCTTTTCAAGAAATGGATAATGGGTATTTTGGAACTGTAATCACACTCCCTCCATAATTGTCTCCAATTTTGAGTGCCACTGAATTTTACCCATTTGTGTGGCAGCTGAAACAGAATTCTTAGATGACAAACAAAAATTCAGTCTGCACTCCTCTGCCCATGGCAATTCCTGACTTGTCTCCATCAAGTCCAAATGAACATCAAACAAAGGCTGCACTTTCTGGGTGCCTCTTTGCTCCAGTCTAACAGCAGAATTGGCCTTCAAAAGCAGAGCAGCCATGTCTGAGTCTGTGAGCACATACTCCAATTTTTGGTTTGGAAGAAGAAAATAGAGCTGTCCAACTTGAAGCTGGTCATCTTCTTCAAGAACATCAAATATATTTCTTCCTATATAAAGCCCATCTGAACTGCAGATAAAATGGCCTGGATATTCTTGCAGAATCTCCTTACATTTCAGAGGCTCAGAAAACTGCCTCATGCTTCCCTCCATTAGTATGAGATTTGCAGTGGATTGGGATTCATTGCCCTGTGAAGAAATGCAAATACCCATATTACAGTATTATGCCTTTGTCAGCTTTAAAATCTCTCCTTTAACATGGGAAAGATCTCTAAGAATGAATTTTTCTTGCAAGTGTGAAAGCATCCCCACTCTATTATAAAGAGATAGAGCTCGAGAATCACAACCACAAAAGTAGTTGTTTGCCATTGATGGTTTTCTCATCTTAGAAAAACATGACTTTTATTTCATCTGTAGGGCGACTAACAAGAACCCTGATAGTAACATATATCCCTAGGTGGGTTGGACTACCCCTCACACCCAAATGGATAGGGCACGAGTTATGACTTTGGGTATTTATGATAGGGTTTATAGATGAAGAAACAAGGCATATCATCCAATTTAATGGTCAAGAGAAGATTTCTTCAATAAAAGTAGTATTTTTAAATTTTAATATAAATGGGGTGTAACCTTATAATTAATTGTTTGACTCTAGATTAATGATATTTAAGTGTAGTACTTTCAAATGTTATATATAAATATGTAGACCTTTCATCCTATAATATAGACTACCCAACCCAACTTAAAATAATGTATGAACTTTGATAAGAATAAGAAAATTCTACCAAGATACCCACTAATATCTATTCAATTCAGTGCCAATAAAATTGAACTATACATATTAGTTGCATCTCTCCCATCCCCTATATATCTAACTCTAACTAAGTTTGGGATGGAGCTTACTATGATCTGCGAGGGAAAGTAATAAAGGAAATGTTTTAGATAGAGATGTCTCAAAGAAATAAACTTCAGATAGAGTTGGCTATCACTCATACTCTAATTGAATCCTTGAAATAGGAAAAGAGCACAACAAAAATCACTTATAGGAGAGGGTAGATGAGGTGATTAAGCTTCACAAAAGTCTTTGACCTCATGATCTCTAATAAATAATTGGAGAAAGAGCTTTATGACAAAGAATAACAAGTGATGTAGCTCACACAAATGCCACAAGCTTTTGTACTAATGCCTCTGATTCAAACACGTTTTGACTTCTCCAATGCACCGCCTTAAATATTCCTTATAAGATATCACCAATTCCAAGAATTTCAACTCATTAATTCTATAACCCTTATTACACATCATCATAACATCAAATATCATCGCAACCACTATATCGCTTACCAATCTTTAATCTTCCAACCAATGCTCAAGAACACAAGTGTTCTTATATGTCTGAAAGACTATGTCAACAAAATATCTTTTACTGATCAGCCAAATGAGTTGTGTTCAGAACCACACCGTAGTCTGACCATGTTGATACTGTAGCTATGACCGCACCTCATAATTCTCCATCTATCATCACCACTACCAAATTGTTGACCTCATTAACTACCGATTTTTTGGACTTAGCCAATTTCCTGCATCACCGATTACATATCCTTCACATCGATTGCATCCTGCACTTCACCGATTAAGATACATGACTGAACTGACTTAGTTTTCATCAATGACAACCAAACCAATTACTTCCTATGACTGCAACCAATATACCAATCTTTCAAGCTCATCACAATGCCCACAACATGCATGAATAATATCACAAGTCTCATCCTCTCTCACACATCTCCTCATAGCTTGATCAGGTCCAATGTAAAATAGGCAATCTGCTATCCGAGAAAAGTTAAAACTTTTCTCAACTAACAACCTCTTTTTCTTTTGTGAGAAGTAGACAGGGATCTTGTTTGCAGCAATATAGTTTGGAATGTCTGCATACCAAGGTGTATTAACAACTATAGAAAATAAATATTCATTTGGAAATCTGTCATTATTTACTTTGGAGTTATTATCTGTTTGAAGCCTATATAAGAAATCTGCTACCACGTTAACTTTTCCTGGCTTATCTATTATTGTTATGTCAAATTCTTGCATGAGAAATATCCATCTTTCTAATCTTCATGTGATTGCAGGTTTTTTCATCAAGTACTTAATTGATGCATGATTTATATGGACAAATATTTGATATCCAATGATGTAGTGGTGGAACTCTTTAAGTGCATAGATGACTGCCAACAATTCCTTTTCTGTAATAGTGTAATTCAAATCAGGACCTTCAATTCTTTTTCTCATGATGGTATTGATCAACATTTATTTCTTAGTAGTAGTAATTGCTCAATATATCGTCTATGATTTTATTGATTTAATTAATTTACTAAATTATATTATATCAACTTTAATATTATTTATTTATTTCATATTTCAATTCTATTATGGTTTTAACATTAAATTCCATCACTTAAGGAAGATATTACAAAAGAGAATCTAAGAACATCATGTGGACCACCGTACAAGATTTGTAGATCATCAACAAGATTTCTTTAATCATTTCTTGAAGTAACTAATCATTAAGTGTTGGTTCAGATAAGTAATTCAATGAACATATAGTCATAGTGCAAATTAGATATAAAACATGTTCTCCAACCAGATGAATATCATACACTGGAACAACAAATGACTTGAAATCTTGATAGTCGTCACATGACACCATTCAAATTCAAAATTTTAAACTACACAACCATAGAAAGAAATGTGGTGAAATGCGGTGCAAAATAATAACTTACAATTATAAGGAGATGCATTGATTCAACACTTAGACAATTTATTCAATCACTCTATCATGAGTTTGAGCACAAACTTCATTTACATAAAAATCAAATCATGTAGACAACAACCACTAGACCACATCATGTAACCAAACAAAAGTTAAGTGAACCAATACATACCAAAACTCCAAACTAATATATTGGCATTTGAAGAGCATCTAGACTCCCTTCTATGTCTTTGATTAGAGTAACATGGCATAAACTTTATCTCAAATATGTATCAATTGAATCATCAAGATGAATCACCATGACCATAGCGCATTGTATCCATGTAAATGAATATAGATATTGCCAAACATCATGTTGACATTAATGACAACATATATTGCTAACAATATTTACACATATGTTGGTTTATTGCATTCTAAAGAAAAATTCAAATGATATATATGTTATCTTAGCCTAATATATACTTGATAATACTATAATTACAGCACTGTTAGAATTTTGTCTATTAGTTGTATACATTGAACAATGGACATAGAAAGGAGATTGTTGCATACTAACTTTTTGAATTAATCCAATACAATAGAAATAAAAATATCTTATTTTTAATTTACTTTGAATTATTTAATTTGAAAATTTTCTATTATTCATTTGAATTATAATTTGTATCAAGGTTTACATGTATGCATCCTAGTTACATTGCACATAATCATTTAAACAAATTTGATCATCGCATTCTAAAAATATATAGTTGAAATGGTGAAAGAATTTAAAGGAAAAGAGCATACATGGTATTTACCTATAGAGACTATTTTCAAGGAGTTTCATATATTAGTAATTGAACATCTAAAAAACTCTAAAAGTGATACAATATTTAGAAAACCAAATCATTTGTTTCTACATTAAACACACATCTATTTTTCTATTTTCTTTTGTATCTATTCAAATATTTTTGAGTGACTACAAGAGCAAAACATTTTACCTCATCTTCTTGGGTATACTCCTTCAATAACATGAGGCATTCAATTCAGTGACTGTAGATCTGATTATAGTAATCAAACTAAGTATTGATCCTCTATCCCAGTCTATTGATGACTTCTTTCTATTAATACCTTCTATAGCCACATTCTTGCTCATTCAAGATCCTAGAGATAAAAGATTTTTAGAAGAACCTTCTCCAATTAGTTTTTTCTTTCATTGATCTATTTCTTGGTCTCCTACTTAGTTGGTTTATTGACCACATGGTGTGGTGTAATTATAAAATACACCTCCTAAATCTTAATCTTATCTAAAAAAAATTCAAATATGACTTTTTTCCTATTCTCAACAACATAGTTTCCCTTGGCCTTATAAGATTTATTCTTGAGGTCTTTTTGAAGGTGATCCTAGAGCCCTTGACTTAGTTCCTTGATTAGAATTTAATCTAGAAATTTGTGGTTTTTTGTAGAATGATCCTAACAAGTTGCTTAGTTTCAACATACTAATGTATGGTGAACATGACTTGAAAATGTTCATTGTAGACACCTTAAGTTTATCACATCATAATTATACATATAACATCATAAATTTTATCATTTTTGCCACCATGCCAAGCCCATCCTAAACCACACTTACATCATCTTAACATTAACTAAATAAATTATATTTATTTGATTTATTAAGATTAACCTTTTAACATTCTTGAACATCAACAAACAAACTAAATATATTATATTAATTTTCAATGTCCCTCTCACTAATTACTTATTTATAATATTATTAATTTCTCAAATCTTAATCTAATCCACACTAATTAAACAAACAATTCACAATTAAAAAAATAAAATTAAAAATTGCATCATAAGATCTATATGTAATTAATCTTCATGAGATCCTAAATCAAACTAATCTTCAATTCTATACATAGACTAATTAACCCAACTCAAATAAACTTTAAATCAGCCAATCACTTAATCATATCAATCTGATACCTCTACTTACCAAATGCCAACAATGATTCCAACTCTCTCCTACATTCAAATTTGGAAACACTCCTACCCATTCATTTCGAATGACTCAAGCAAATGATGAGAGAAGAAGCTTATCCCACCACATTTTTGATTCCACAAGAGAAAATTGAAATCTAAACATAAGCTACCTAATATTTGCATTTATTTTTCATTAACATTTGAATTTGTATCCCTTTCATGCTCCATCACATAAGCTATATTAGTTCTAAAATGAAAAACATTCTCAGAGTCTCTGAACTTCAATTATCCGCACTAACACATACCTATGAAATATGGGTTTTAATTTGATCTGTATAATATGCATTTTTTCGGTGCCAAACAATCTATTTAATGGAAGTTAAATTCCATCTTATTCTTCTCAGTAAGTTAACATTCAAACCTCCATTAAAAATTATAATACTGATTGTTAACAACTGATGGATTGTACTCAATTGGAAACCTGAGTTTTGAGATCCTACATAAACAACCAAACTGTGCTTCAACTACAATGATCCAAACCACCATATGATAATATGTTCGATACATGGATGATGACAATATTTGAACTGTAATCACACACCCTCCATAATAGTCTTCATTTTAGAGTACCACTGGTTTTTAGTTTTACCCACTGGTGGAGCAGCTGAAACAGAGTTCTTGGATGACAAGCAAAAATTAACCCTGCACTCCTCCTCTGCCCATGACAGTTCCTGACTCTCCTCTTTCAAATCCAAATGAACATCAAACAAAGGCTGCACTTTTTGGGTTCTTCTTTTCTCCAGTTGAACTGCGGAATTAGCCTTCAAAAGAAGAGAAGCCATGTCTGAGTATGTGAGCACATACTCCAATTTCCGGTTTGGAAGAAGAAAATAGAGCTGCCCAACTTGAAGCTGGTCATCTTCTTCAAGAACATCAAATATGTTTCTTCCTATGTAAAGCCCATCTGAACTGCAGATAAAGTGGCCTGGATATTCTTGCAGAATCTCCTTACATTTCAGAGGCTCATCAAAGGCCTTCGTGCTTCCATCCATCAGTATGAGATTTGCAGTGGGCTGAGATTCATTGGCATGTGAAGAAATGCAAACACCCATATTATAGTTTTAGACCTTTGTCAGCTTAAAAAACTCCCCTTTAACATGGGAAAGATATCTCAAGAATGACTTTTCCTTGCAAGATTGAAAGAATCCCTACTCTTTGTTATAAAGAGATGAGCTTGAAAATCACAATCACACAAGTAGTTGCCTGTCATTGAAGGTTTTCTTATGTTCAAAAAACACGACTTTTATTTCATCTGTGGGGCGATTAGAAAGAAACCCTGACACTAACGTATATCCCTAGGTAGGTTGGACTACACCACCCCAAATGGATAGGGTATAGAGTTCTACTCTCATAATCATGATAGGGTTTTTAGATTAGAAATGAGATATATCATCCAATTTAATGGTCAAGGTCAACGAAAGTAGGTAATTATATACTATTTTTAATATGAATGAGGTGTAAAATTACTATTAATTGTCTGATCATATAATAGTGATGTTTAAGTAAAGTAATTTCAAATGCTATATATAGAAAAATGGATCCTTCGCTCTATGGAATAGACTATCTGACCCAACACAAAATAATATATGAACTTTGATAAATAAAAGGAAAATTCTATCGAGATATCCTATAATACCCACTCATTTTATTATTTTCTTTCCGTTACAAACTTAAATTGGTTTTGTCTTGATGTGGATTTATGGAGATTACTGTTCTTATGACTATCATATTTTGACATTTATGAAGATTACTATTCTTATGAGTATCATATTTTGGTAGAATTATAAAAAGCTAATTATATACTATTTTTAATATGAATGAGGTGTAAAATTACTATTAATTGTTTGATCATGAATAGTGATGTTTAAGTAAAGTAATTTCAAATGCTATATATAGAAAAACGGATATTTCGCTCTATGGAATAGACTATCTGACCCAACACAAAATAATATATGAACTTTGATAAATAAAAGGAAAATTTTATCGAGATATCCTATAATACCCACTCATTTTGTTATTTTCTTTCCGTTACAAACTTAAATTGGTTTTGTCTTGATGTGGATTTATGGAGATTACTGTTCTTATGACTATCATATTTTGACATTTATGAAGATTACTATTCTTATGAGTATCATATTTTGGTAGAATTATAAAAAGCTAATTATATACTATTTTGAATATGAATGAGGTGTAAAATTACTATTAATTGTTTGATCATAGAATAGCGATGTTTAAGTAAAGTAATTTCAAATGCTATATATAGAAAAATGGATCCTTCGCTCTATGGAATAGACTATCTGACCGAAGGATCCGTTTTTCTACTATGGGTCAGATAGTCTATTCCATAGAGCGAAGGATCCATTTTTCTATATATAGCATTTGAAATTACTTTACTTAAACATCACTATTCTATGATCAAACAATTAATAGTAATTTTACACCTCATTTATATTAAAAATAGTATATAATTAGCTTTTTATAATTCTACCAAAATATGATACTCATAAGAATAGTAATCTTCATAAATGTCAAAATATGATACTCATAAGAATAGTAATCTCCATAAATCCACATCAAGACAAAACCAATTTAAGTTTGTAATGGAAAGAAAATAACAAAATGAGTGGGTATTATAGGATATCTCAATAGAATTTTCCTTTTATTTATCAAAGTTCATATATTATTTTGTGTTGGGTTAGATAGTCTATTCCATAGAGCGAAGGATCCATTTTTTTATATATAGCATTTGAAATTACTTTACTTAAACATCACTATTCTATGATCAAACAATTAATAGTAATTTTACTATTAATAGTAATTATAATAGTGATCCTTTGCTCTATGGAATAGACTATCTGACCTAACACAAAATAATACATGAACTTTGATAAATAAAAGG
The DNA here is from genome assembly GCA_027943335.1 of Chamaecyparis obtusa. Lineage (NCBI taxonomy): Eukaryota > Viridiplantae > Streptophyta > Pinopsida > Cupressales > Cupressaceae > Chamaecyparis > Chamaecyparis obtusa. The sequence goes on along the minus strand of BSBK01005747.1, from coordinate 1,488,288 downwards.
AAAATTCTATCGAGATATCCTATAATACCCACTCATTTCGTTATTTTCTTTCCGTTACAAACTTAAATTGGTTTTGTCTTGATGTGGATTTATGGAGATTACTGTTCTTATGACTATCATATTTTGACATTTATGAAGATTACTATTCTTATGAGTATCATATTTTGGTAGAATTATAAAAAGCTAATTATATACTATTTTTAATATGAATGAGGTGTAAAATTACTATTAATTGTTTGATCATGAATAGTGATGTTTAAGTAAAGTAATTTCAAATGCTATATATAGAAAAATGGATATTTCGCTCTATGGAATAGACTATCTGACCCAACACAAAATAATATATGAACTTTGATAAATAAAAGGAAAATTCTATCGAGATATCCTATAATACCCACTCATTTTGTTATTTTCTTTCCGTTACAAACTTAAATTGGTTTTGTCTTGATGTGGATTTATGGAGATTACTGTTCTTATGACTATCATATTTTGACATTTATGAAGATTACTATTCTTATGAGTATCATATTTTGGTAGAATTATAAAAAGCTAATTATATACTATTTTTAATATGAATGAGGTGTAAAATTACTATTAATTGTTTGATCATAGAATAGCGATGTTTAAGTAAAGTAATTTCAAATGCTATATATAGAAAAATGGATCCTTCGCTCTATGGAATAGACTATCTGACTGAAGGATCCGTTTTTCTACTATGGGTCAGATAGTCTATTCCATAGAGCGAAGGATCCATTTTTCTATATATAGCATTTGAAATTACTTTACTTAAACATCACTATTCTATGATCAAACAATTAATAGTAATTTTACACCTCATTTATATTAAAAATAGTATATAATTAGCTTTTTATAATTCTACCAAAATATGATACTCATAAGAATAGTAATCTTCATAAATGTCAAAATATGATACTCATAAGAATAGTAATCTCCATAAATCCACATCAAGACAAAACCAATTTAAGTTTGTAACGGAAAGAAAATAACAAAATGAGTGGGTATTATAGGATATCTCAATAGAATTTTCCTTTTATTTATCAAAGTTCATATATTATTTTGTGTTGGGTTAGATAGTCTATTCCATAGAGCGAAGGATCCATTTTTTTATATATAGCATTTGAAATTACTTTACTTAAACATCACTATTCTATGATCAAACAATTAATAGTAATTTTACTATTAATAGTAATTATAATAGTGATCCTTTGCTCTATGGAATAGACTATCTGACCTAACACAAAATAATACATGAACTTTGATAAATAAAAGGAAAATTCTATCGAGATATCCTATAATACCCACTCATTTCGTTATTTTCTTTCCGTTACAAACTTAAATTGGTTTTGTCTTGATGTGGATTTATGGAGATTACTGTTCTTATGACTATCATATTTTGACATTTATGAAGATTACTATTCTTATGAGTATCATATTTTGGTAGAATTATAAAAAGCTAATTATATACTATTTTTAATATGAATGAGGTGTAAAATTACTATTAATTGTTTGATCATGAATAGTGATGTTTAAGTAAAGTAATTTCAAATGCTATATATAGAAAAACGGATATTTCGCTCTATGGAATAGACTATCTGACCCAACACAAAATAATATATGAACTTTGATAAATAAAAGGAAAATTCTATCGAGATATCCTATAATACCCACTCATTTTGTTATTTTCTTTCCGTTACAAACTTAAATTGGTTTTGTCTTGATGTGGATTTATGGAGATTACTGTTCTTATGACTATCATATTTTGACATTTATGAAGATTACTATTCTTATGAGTATCATATTTTGGTAGAATTATAAAAAGCTAATTATATACTATTTTGAATATGAATGAGGTGTAAAATTACTATTAATTGTTTGATCATAGAATAGCGATGTTTAAGTAAAGTAATTTCAAATGCTATATATAGAAAAATGGATCCTTCGCTCTATGGAATAGACTATCTGACTGAAGGATCCATTTTTCTACTATGTGTCAGATAGTCTATTCCATAGAGCGAAGGATCCATTTTTCTATATATAGCATTTGAAATTACTTTACTTAAACATCACTATTCTATGATCAAACAATTAATAGTAATTTTACACCTCATTTATATTAAAAATAGTATATAATTAGCTTTTTATAATTCTACCAAAATATGATACTCATAAGAATAGTAATCTTCATAAATGTCAAAATATGATACTCATAAGAATAGTAATCTCCATAAATCCACATCAAGACAAAACCAATTTAAGTTTGTAACGGAAAGAAAATAACAAAATGAGTGGGTATTATAGGATATCTCAATAGAATTTTCCTTTTATTTATCAAAGTTCATATATTATTTTGTGTTGGGTTAGATAGTCTATTCCATAGAGCGAAGGATCCATTTTTTTATATATAGCATTTGAAATTACTTTACTTAAACATCACTATTCTATGATCAAACAATTAATAGTAATTTTACTATTAATAGTAATTATAATAGTGATCCTTTGCTCTATGGAATAGATTATCTGACCTAACACAAAATAATACATGAACTTTGATAAATAAAAGGAAAATTCTATCGAGATATCCTATAATACCCACTCATTTTGTTATTTTCTTTCCGTTAAAAACTTAAATTGGTTTTGTCTTGATGTGGATTTATGGAGATTACTGTTCTTATGACTATCATATTTTGACATTTATGAAGATTACTATTCTTATGAGTATCATATTTTGGTAGAATTATAAAAAGTGGTAAAGTTTACTTTGTTAGCAATTATCTTGTTTTGGAAAAATATATTTATAGGCCCTAATGTGATTATTAAATGACGTTCACAATAATACTTTGGTATTATTATTTTGATAAATTTAATTTTGTATTTATGCTATTAAGAAATGGGTTGCAATAAAGTAGTTGTTGATTTTGATATTAATACATCTATATGTCATACATAATAAAAATATATTACATCATTCATTTAAATTGCTTGCCGCGATGCCTACCACTGCCACGAGGTTTCCAGCCTAGCGATTTGAATGTCTGGACGCAGCAGCCAGACCTGTTGCTAGTGATCTGTTTGTAGGCTTGGTGCCTGGGTCCGCTTGTTCTGTGCCTAGGTCTTCTTCTCTGGACTCTTTGGGTGCTGCAATATCATCTAGTTTGGGCGGTGTTGCTCCTTCTTCGACTGGTGTTTCAGTGTCCTACGCTGATGTTGCGGCTTATGAAGTAGGAATCCATGGCCCTACCCCTATTGGTAGGGGGGGTTCTCGGTCTTCTCTAGTGCAGCCGGTTTCGGTATGTAAACCCATTAGGGTTAAACTTGATTTTGAAACTGTGGATGAGATTGAAAAAAATGTTGTTGATTTCTCTTCCCATGCTGCTATTTTTCATTTTAGGGGCTTATGGCCCTTGCTCTCTGATTTACATGCTTGGATCTCCAAGCATTGGGAACGCATTCTATTTGATGTGGTTCAAATTTACCCTGTGGCAAGGGGTTTTTTTATTGTTAAGTTTGAAAATGCGGAAGATAGGAAAAATATTTTGTGTGATAGTTGCTTCACTTGGGATGAGTGTTTTCCCCTGATGGCCAAACCCTAGTATCAGGGGTTTGATCCTCTCTCAGAGACATTCAATAAAATACCCTTATGGGTTAGGTTGTCAAATCTTCCCCTCCACCTCTGGCTAGATTCGGTTTTGGAAACTATGGGTGAGGCTTTAGGAGACTTCCAAATGGTGGATTCGGACTCCTCTAAAATTTTTAAGACTACTTATGCTCGTATTCTAGTGGAGATTGATGTTTCTAGGGGTCTCCCTAAGCAGATTATTTTGGATTCCCCTGTGGGCTCTTGGATCCAAAATCTGGATTATGAGAATATTTCGTTCAGATGTAGGAAGTGTCACAAGATGAGACATTTGGTTGTGCGGTGCGTATCTAACAAGATCAAATCAAAGAAATTTCCATCTTGGTGGGTGGGGGCCTCTGACCACCACTATACAGTTCAGAAAACCTCTATGGATGGGGGCTCAACTTTGAGCCCATCTCAGAAGGATCATGTTGTGTTTGATGCTTTAGTTGATGCTTTGGCTAATTCTAATGTTGTCTTTGCTACTGTTGGTGATGGTTCTGATGTGGCTCTGGCTCATGAGGTTGTTGTTTTCCCTTTTGGTGCTGCTCCTACTTCCCCTTTCCAAACTACTGATGCTGCCCCTCTCCAGTCCGATGGTGCTATCCCTGATTCAACAGCCTTGTCCACGGACGTTGCTATTTTTACTGCTCCCTCTGTTGTCTCTGGTTCCGTTGATGCTGTCTTTGGTCCAGCTGATGCTTTGGGGGCTGGAGTTGAGAGATCTTTTGCGACCTGCCCTTTAGTGGGCTTGTCTAGCTCTCCTTTGGCTTGGTAGAAGGATGCTAGTAAGGTGGAGGATGGATGGACAATAGTGAAGGGGAAAAAATTTAAACCTTCCACTCCTTTTGATATGAACTTACATTCACATAAGGATGGGCAAAAATGTAAATCTTGATAGCCCTTGTTTGTTTTTGGTGTGAGCTTCTGTCCACTTGGTAGGAACGCTAGTTTGTTCCTTTGGTTTGTTTGGTGGGGCACCACAGTTGTTTTGGTATTTAATTGCAAAATCTATTTATGCTATTGTATAAGGTTTTGGGTCCTTTCAAAACCTATTTTTATGTAATCAAAACAGTAACCTTATTAAAAAATGGGCGTAATGTCACATGTTGAACAAATATAAGAATGAATCCAAAAGTAATTATATATATATATATATATATATATATATATATATATATATATATATATATATATATATATATATATATATATAGACACACAGACACACTATGTGTGTGTGTGTGTGTGTGTGTGTGTGTATTACAAATGTTGCTCCTCTCCTTATGTTGTTCTTGACACCAATCACACTAATTGATTAGCATGGACATAACATATTTGGATGCTCATTTGTCATATACCTTGGTTATATGATACAATTAGTTTGGTTGCATTGATCATTTAGTGAATTAGTTTGATGGCATTTGTATTTGATGACATTTAATTTGAGTTTGATCAGTTTAGTTGGGCTACATGATTCAATTTAGTTTGAGTTTGATTTCATTTGAATTACATGACATTTACATTCCAATCAGTTTTGTAGTATGATTATTAACTAGGGGGTATGTGCAGGATCATGGTATGCCAAAAATTGGTAATGTGAAAAAAATCTCCTTTTCACTCGTCCAAAAATGTACTAAAAAGCATGTTCACTTTTTAGTAGGCCTGGGTGTTAGTACACATGGCCAAAGCTAATTATGATACACAAGTCTAATTGAGTATCCAATAAAAAATTAGATACTCGATTTAATATAAGATACCTAATATTTGCTAGTAAAAAAATAAAGCCTGTGGCCAGTGTATATCATTTTACATTATGAAAATGATGAGTTTGTATCGTGTATGCAATGTGATAGGGTATACGATCATCTTCTTGCCAATTTAAAGAAAAAATCATCAATGTATGTATAAATTTTGATATTTTGTTGTTTTTTAATGAAATCATTTGTTTTTTTTGCTAAAATGTATGGTTTTGTTTAAATTTGTTAATCATTTTTTAAATTTTAATTGTAATTACAAATTTCTTTTTAATGTAACCAGGCATGGAATCAAACCAACCACAAAACACCCCCCTCCAAATAATGAATCTAAAAATAATCCACAACCACCACAAATGAATCCACCACCACCTGCTAACAAATCAATTCTCAACCCTCGACCTTTAGAGGAGCTCATAAGTGAAAATTTAAACCAACTAAGGGGCTTCCAAAACACATATGCCAATATCCCCACATTGTGCCCCATGTTTTTTTTATCTTGAACTCCATTGTTGCAAACATGCAAAAACTTACAAAGCAACATAATGCTACATTGCTTTGGTGTGATTCCATGCACGCTGAGTTTGACGATGGGCTTGGCTATGATGCGGCTATGGGCCTAGATATAACTAATCTTGACATATGTAACCTTTTTTTGAGTCCCAAAACAAGATTAAAATTGGACCCTAAAAAGCCCAAGTTGTCAATTAAATGGTACGAAAATGATGCGATGCATGACCACTTTTGGGACTGTTGGTGGATGGTTTTTGATAGACCACCCCACAACAATTTGGAGGTCCCATTTAACTCTATTAAAAAATTGTATGCTGAATTTGTGCTCGGTCACAAAGTTAACTATTGGAGCCTAAGACTGAACTAGGGCATAGGCTTAGGCACTCCTTAGGATAGGCCATGGGCATACCGGGTGAAATCTCGCACATATGTCCCTCCCTTGATATTTTACCCCCTCCTATAATGCAACATCCTGATATTATTGTTGAGGCTAGCTCACAGACTATTATAGCCATTCACACCTTGAGCAATCTACTAGTTAGGTAGAGTGTGACATTGTTGCTTCCTCATGTTGATGATTCTAGCCCTTCCACATCCTGCATGAGCTCACATGTTTGTGTGCCCCATACTTGCATTATGTGCACGAATTTGTATTTGGGTCCCTTGAATAATAGTGATGCATATGACTACGTGTTCGAGGTGGATGATACAGCATAGGTCACTACAGGGACCGAAGCACCTCATGGAGAGGTGCATCACACAAGAGACAAGGAGGGGAATGTAGAGCCATGGACTCCTACTATTATGGTAAGACTAAACATTTAACTCAAGTCACACTATATTTAGTTTCTAACGTTCATATTTTTAGTAGAATTTACTTATAATAACTTCCCACTTATGTATATATATGTATATATATGTGGTCCCTTCATGTTTAGTTAATGATAGAGGAGGAGATCAAATAGGTGGAGGGGTCTATGCTTTCAACCATTTCATTTGGCCTTGACACTATCACGATATATATATATATATATATATATATATATATATATATATATATATATATATATATATATATATATATATATATATATATATATATATATTGGTTTCCTTTTTTATATTAGTATATACATGTGTTTTCTAATTTTTATGATCATCTTATTAAATAGTGTTGCAGGTTTCACTAGCTACCATTAGGGGGCAATGTGAGGGGGTTCAGGTTTCAAGCGTTGACAAGGGGAAGGTAATTAAGTATTTTAGATTGTTTATGCATATGTATACTTGTCACTTGTGTGTACTCATTTTTAATTTACATGGTTTATTTGATAGATGGTGGTGTCTGACGATGTCATGACACTGATTCACCAATGTAGAGTCACATGCATCTCAATTCACAGTGATAGTTTCACGGTACATATATTTCTAAATTTATTTATTTTTTATTTTACTATCAATCATATTCATGATTGCATCAAGTATATTTTTTAGTTTTGTAGGTAACCCGTGTAATCACCTAAAATTTGTCTAGTAGAACCTAAGCCCCTAATTTCAATTGAATTGCCTTAAAATAAATTCTAAAATTCAAAGGCATAATTACTGGACATAATTATGTAAGAAAACTAATTAATCCCCCTTGCATAATTAAATTATTCTAAGCCTAAATCATTTCTAAACTTGAAAAATCATTTAATTGTAAAAAATCACCTTTAATATAAAGTCTTAGCACTTTTATTAAAAAGAGCACTTTGTGCAACTTAATCTTGATTACTTGACAATTAAAAGGAGATTTTTTGTTTTGTCTTATTCTCCAATCAAGCTTGACCAATCAAATTATTGAATCATTTCACATGGATTGATCTTTCCACACCACTCATCTCTACCTAGCATCTTTTGCCTCTTAATATCCACCATCCATTCTTGAGGCAATTCCTTTAAAAGGAAGTTCTTCTTTGGTTCAAGGATCCCAATCTTGATCATTTTTCGCATTCTTGTGTTCTTTCATTCTATAGTAACCTTGCTAATTTGAATTCCTAGCTCTTAGTTGCTTTCATCAAATGCTCATATCTCTCTTGCATTCTTAGTTTACTTCATTCTTAGCTCTCTTGCATTGGTAATCATAGTTTACTTTCCTTGCATTATTTATCATAGTATAGTTTCTTTCATTTTCATTCTAGAATACTAGTTTCTTTGCATCCATTCTAGCTTAGTTCTCTCATTTTAGCATTATTAATCTTGCACTCTAGTTTCATTTCTATTTTTTTATTGCATTAAAATCTTCCATTTTGGAGTGGTCAAGTCAGTAATCCTTCATGCCAAACTGATGATCATTACAAAAGGATTAAACTTGCTTCAATTAGAAAGAATTAAGTCACTTTTGAGGGTTTAGTTTGGTTCATTTAATATGGACTCCTGTAGGTAAATTCTTGAGTTAATGGTTTATTGAGTGTTGGTTGCATTGCAATTTGATACCAATATTTAACCACACATTTATTGGCGCCCACCATGGGGCACGGATCAAAAAATTGCCCCTTTTCTTGCAAGATATTTTTATTTATTTTATGAAACTACGATGAATATTGTATCTTATGGTCTAGATTATCATACGATATTCGAGTTCATCGCATGTAGTGGTGATAATTATCGCATGATAATATGGTGTAAGGTGTTTTAACACATGTGGTGTTGACTTTCATCGTACGATATAATATCCATGTAGTTCATTGTGTGGCTCTTTGGGTTCTATCGTACGATACTATGGTGACCGACTGTGTTTCATCATATAAACAATAGTGAGAATTTTTGAGGTTCTAGTAGTTCAAATTTTTGGATTTTGATGTTTGATTTGGATTTGTCTTGGCTTTGATCTTCTATTTTGTAGGTTTTAAGAAGTTTTCTCACCGTCTTTGATAGAGAAATCACTGGTCAAAGACATCAACACTTGCTTATTTCAAGACTACTAATGTTTTGTGGTTTTAGGATTCTTTCCAAACACATATTTTGGAGATTACTAAAGCTATTTGTGTTGTAGGTTTCATTGGAGATACAAATCAACATTATGCTTTCATAAATTTAGTTTTCTAGGCACCTATTTTTAACTAGAAAGGCTTCTTTTCTTGTGATTAGTTGAGTTGTAGGAGAGTATTCTCTTCACCTCGTAGAGGATGAATCAAATATCTTGACCTAAATGATTTGTTACTTGTAAAAAAGAATCTTGGGTAAATGAACATGTGCTTGATGTGCTTGGGAGAAGCTATGGAGTAGGAGAGTAAGCTCTTTTCCTTTGCGAAAAATCATAAATCTAGACCTTCATTGGCCTATCTAATTTTCTTTTCATTTTACCTTTAGAGGGCCTACTGTTGAGGTAAAAATCTCGCAGGAATGACCCAAGTGGGACAAAGAAAAGCCAGCACATCCAACCCACTATAAAATTTATGCCTCGTTAGCCAAAAACCACAAGGACATAGCTATTAACTATGTTGGGTCACTTGTTTGACAAGAAGAACAGATGCAAGAGCTATGTGTAGCGCTGAGAGGTCTCAATATTTCTTGCAAGACTACCTTGAAGAGCTTGTAGGGCTATAGGTATCAATTCTACTAAGAGAAACTACAAAAAATAGTTGTGAACGGATGCCCTTACTAGACACCATTGGTTAGAATCTACCTAAATACCTCTGAAAGTATCATAATATTTTTGCAAGGATTGATCCAAGTGGACTTTACCTGGATCACCCCAAGACTACTCACCATATGTATTCCCTTGGATGCTATCCTCAGAAAAGCCACCATGAATTTGTGTGAGGCGATGACATACCAAGTTGTGGGGAAAGGTTTTGATACTAGCCTTGACTTTAGGTAGTTTTTGATTGATGTGTCTTTGAATATGTTGAGACTGTATGCACCCTAAAATGATCGCCTAGACTATAGGCCTCCATTCTTCAATTTATCAATTTCTTGAATCAATGCCTTGCAATATTTTCAATTCAAATCAAATTCCTTGATCAAATCATAATTAATTCAATTATTTCAATATTTCCTAAGGTTTGATCATTTTATCCTAAGCCTTATTTAATTAAAAGAAAACTTCCCTTTTAATAAAATAAAATAATCTTATTAAAAGAAAATCTCTCTTTTAATAAAATCCCCACTTAAATCTCTCTTTGTGATGAAAAAAGGAAATAAATCAAATAAAAATAAATAAAAAATTCTTTTTTTCTCTACACTTTGAATGCACATATTTCTAAGTGGTGGGATTTTTCCTCTTACTTTCCTTTTTAGGGATTTATCCCACATTGCTCTTGAGAATGCATTCCTCTCCACACTTTCCTTTATAAGGAGCCATCTCCTTCTCATTTTGGAGATCTAGATTTTATGTTATTGTTATGTTGTAGGTTTGGAGAGCAATTTTGGAGGAGAGTTTGAGCACTTGAGCTTGAACATTGCAACTTCTCTTTTCTTTTCTTCTTCTCTCATGCATCCATTGCAATCCATTTAGATTACTCTTGTACTTGCATGTTAGATTAGATTCATATTTTATTTCATAGAATAATCTTGCATGCGTATTTCCTTTCATAGATTAGTTTGCTTTCATGCATTTTTATCATATAGAATAGCTACCATTTTCATTTGCATGTATATTTGATGATCATGGAGACTAGCACTCTTATTTTTCCTCTTTGAATCTCTCATTTTATGGTGTACTTGCATGGGCACAAACTAGGTCTAAACTGAGGGCCTCTATTATAAACCCTTGCACTCCATGAATAGAGAGCTATGAGTTTCCATTTGAGACCTCATTCTTAAGCAATCTTGGATATAATGACTCATAGAAGTGTGTCAACATTTTAGCACACATTTTTGGCACCCACTGTGGGGCAGAATATTCAATTTCTGGCCTCATCTTGTTGTAATTTTCTATCAAATCTTGTTTTCTGTCTGTACGTCTGCATGTCTTTGGTATGGATTATCGTGTGAAGTTTCTCATTGTATCGCATGAAGTTGTGCTTGCATTAGTACTTTCTCACGCGATAAAGACATTTTCTTGTGTAGGTCTGGGTATTTGCTCGCATGAAACTTGACACCAGAGACATAAAATTTTGCAGCTTTGTATTTTTTGCTTTCTATTTTCTGACCATTTCCTAGTTGTTGTGGATTTTCCTGATTCTATTTTCTGAAACAGCTTAATAGTGGGCTACATGTGGAGGAATAGGTAAGTTTTTCATAACAGTGGGTTGCATTGCTTTGGACTTGAGGTATTTTGTTGCATCTCTATAACATTTGGATTTTGGAAATAAAAATGAACCTCTCATGTGTCTGACTTGAGTGTTTCTCACTTTCATAGATCACACTTCCAATTTTTCTCTAAAGGAAAGAATAAATCTAGATTTTCTTTCTCACATATAGGTTTCACATAGTAATTAGGCCCTATGAACACTATTTGTGGTATTCTTGAGAGAGTGGGCTTCATTCGATTTCCTTACATGTGAAGCTCTTCTCGACGATAGATCCCCTTGTAGGTAGGGAAGGACTTGCTATCATCTCATTGTCCCACTTGGTTTAGTCTTCAACATTTGATAGTACATTCTCTCTTGGTCCCATTTAGAGAGATCGATAGTCATTATTGTCGGCATACAAACCTTGGTGAGGTGATTTCAACTTAGCATGTCAATTAATTTGCTTGCCATGTCTAGGTGAGGTGAAGAGGCTAGAGGAGTATGCTCTATTCCCTTTTGGGCACATCAAAAACTTGGAACCCTTGAATCTGCGCTAAGTCCCCATGTGATCCATATTGTGAGTCTTCCTTGTTAAAGAGGGTTAACCGTAGTGGACACTCCCTTTATTGGGTAAACCACATGGATGGAACCTCAAGCAGTATTAGCTATTCCTTCCATGGAGCAACAACTACTATATAAATGTCCTCATGGAAGAAATCTCCACAGGTTGGTCTCTTTTTGGGTTGTTGGATCTCCTCAGCAGCTCCTGATTGATTAAATTGTCGAATTGTGTTAAAACCCCAGTGCGCCTGGATTGAATTTCACCCACTTGAGATTACAAGAGTTGCAGAGTTGACCATTACTACGAACCATAGTGCAACCAACTTTTTCTTTTCTAGGACTATGTGCGTGACTGAAAAATATTTTGAGAACCTACACAAGTAGAGTCCTTAGGGAGTAGAATACTATCACTATTCTTGTTCATGCGCAAGGTTGGTTTGTCTCTTGGTCATTGTTTGAAGACAATTGTTTTCTTAAACTCCCTGATTGTTGTCTTGTGTGCCTGATTAATGATAAAAATTTGTTAATGCATCTAGTTGGTCAATTAAAATGAACAAAAAATTGAGTTCCCGAGTAAAAAAAACCAACTTTTTACAACTTGCTGTCAACACTTGTCGCCTATCTATAGGGTGACTTGTCACCTCCCAGTTTGTTGTTGCCTGTCCTTAGAGTGAGCTATCGCCTAGTGTTGATTATTTGTCACCTAGTTCTATACACTTTCTCGCGTGAAAGTTTGCATTCTATGCACTTTCTCACGTGGGATTTCATTTCCTCGCGTGAAGTTTCAGAGACCTCTGTCATTTTTACCACTGTCAGAAATCTCTGTCATTTTCCAGTCTAATCCAGCACTCTTTCGTGCGAGCCTAACATTTCTTCGCATGGGATTGCACTTTCTCACACAAAACTATCCCAAAATTTTTCAAAACAGTGAGCTATTTCCCATCTGTTGGTTGTCTTTCTGCCTGATCTGGTTCCTATTTAGGGTCTACTTGAAACTGTCAACTTGCTTGATTTTCTATCCTATCATTTCTGGTCTTCCTCGGTTGATCCAGGTCAAATTAGGTCACTTACCCCACTATTAGAAGCCTATTTTCACCTTTTATTCTTGCGTTTTGACCTCTTGAACTAGTAATCTTTGATTTCACAAGTGACCTTGCTTGCACCGGTGAGCTAGAAATCATCCTTGTTGAGAAGATAAACCTTCGGATCCTTTGATAACACACTTGGAGATTTTTAGTAATCTCTTGTCCATTCACTTCCATACAAATTTAAATTCAATCAATATAACTTGGGTAAATCATCCTCCTAATCCATATGTGTTAGGGTATTCACCCATTCAGTAGGCACCTCTGTGGTAGTGTTGGTTTACGCCTCTTGCAAAATTCTATCTTATCACCTCTCTTTTGGACAAGTGAGTGCTTTTACTATCCTGGATTGGTACCAACATTTCTCAGGGTTATCCTATCACCTATTACCTTTTCTTTCATGTCGGTTACAACAAGATATCAAGTAGATCAAGGAAAGAGACCTCAAGTATTCTTTAGCCAATTACCCTTGGTTCAAACTTGCCAAAAATGTAAGGGAAGAGAACCCATATTTGATCAATCACCCAGGAACAACTCAGAAGTTTGGTTTGATCCCAAGAGTAAACCTGGTGAGTTGATTACACCCTTAGCATCTTCTCACTTGGACATGGATATGAGTTACACAATGACTCAATGAGAGAGGGAAGAAATGGATAAAAGCCTTGATGACATATTTGAAAAACATAGAGATACCATTCTATTTGGCAGTTCCTCTCATGAAAATTGACCAGTCTCACCCCTTATTTCAGCTAGATATCTAGATGCACACCAAAGGGCTAAAAGCAATAAGAGGCAAGCCTATCAAGAAGAACAATCACAACATGAAAACCAAGATGATGAGCCTTATGAAACTCGTGTGAATGCAACATACACCAATGACTTGTTTAGACATTCAAGACCAAGTTCACTACTCAAAGAACCTTCAAGATACACAAGTAGAAGACTTAAGAGAATTGAGTGTGAAAAGAAAGCCTTCCTAGATGAACAAGTTGAAAAGGAAGAGAAATTTAGACTCCTAGAGTTGAAGAGACAAACATTGTTGGAGATAGAAAGGAGAGCCATCCAGGAAGAGAAAGATAGACTCTTGGCTCAACAACTTAATGATCAATTTAACAACATGCATGTTGGTGGTGGAAACAAATCTCCTCCATCCACCCCTCCTAAGACTCCATGGAGTGGAATACGTTCAAGAACACCTTCATGATCTCCTAGCCCTAGAGGAAGAAGGGATTCACAACATGATCATTATAGGAGACGAACACCTCTTAGGAACTCAAGAAAACCTTCACAATGTGATCACCATGGTTCACAATATGGGGGTAGTAGCTCAAATTTTGACCTCAACTCCCTAGACTTCATGAAGATACAACAAGAACCACTCTTCTAGTAATATGTGGAGAGATACTTAGAGAAAAACAAAGACAAGTTCCTAGAGAGTTTAATCAACAAGGGTGCTAGAGTCCCCTACAACTTTGATATGGACAAGAAGATTAAGAAGAAAGGTCCATCTCAAGAAGAAGAGATCAAACAAATTAAGATTATAATGGAAAAGATGTTGGCACCCAAGAGTTCATTCTCACTTGATTCAATATGTCCTAATCCTTTTGACAAAAGTGTTAGCATGAAAGACTTCCCTAGAAAGGTTGAGATCCCTCAATATGACAAGTATGATGGGAGTGGAGATCCACATGATCACGTGCATCAATTCTATAGCACAAGTTTTGAGTTCCATCAAGATGACTCGTACCTCATGAGATTATTCCCAAGGATTCTTAAGGGTCAAGCAATGGAATGGTTCACCAACATAACTCCCCCCGTTAAGACTTTCAAAGAGCTCATCCATAGTGTATGGTTTCGCAATAGATGAAGATAATCATGCCATTGCCTCTCTCTCAAGGATAATATATATATTCTAAGGATTACCTATTCCATCATGAAACACACTTGAATTGTCAACCCAGGGACGTAGGACTTGAAATGGGTTAGCACAGTTTGTGCACTAAGTTCCTTTAGGATTCATAACACCTATGCTGCAGGAAAGTAAAATGCGTTGGAAGAATCTATACTACTGCTACAAAATAGTAAACACACCTTGGCTAACAAAAGATAATTACAAGAAGCTTACAAATGAACCTAAACTAATTAACAACTTAGAACATCCACTATGATCATTTTCTGCAAGTGCTACAGGAACTTTCAGAGTAATAATGTTGCAAGATTAATACAGTAAATCTATCTAAAAATAGGAAACTGCAAGAAATGAATCTATTCTACCTAAATCTATTCCACCTCCCGAGTGGGCCCCCTTGGTTGGCTTCAATTAACTATGAACACAACAAGTACTTCAAAATCTCTCTTCCATTAAAATCCTTCTTTGATTACATAAAAACTGAATAATTCATGAAGAACAAAAAGAGTAACTTTTGAATCCAAATCAGCATTATCTATTTTCTCATTAGCTTACTAAGACGATCCAAATCAATTATATAGAGGATTGGATGCTTATTAAAAACATAACATAAAAAGTCTTGAACAAACATCGCTAGAAAAGAAGGTGGAAGATCAACCATGACATAGTACATTTACTACCAAGCAACAGAATAACAACTTGCAAGAAATATAGCAAGTTGTATCCCCTATATTCTCTGGAACAACAACTCCTTTGTAGGCGCGGCTTATCCAACAGAACTGAACTACGCTTTCTTTTCCATGACTGGTCTCCATTATCCTCCTCCTTAAATACAGTAATCACCACTCTTTGCATCGCTCCTCATTTTCCTAAAAAGTTAACAACATCCAGAACACATATGCAAGATAACATTTCTAATTTTACTTAGATATTAGAACATAGCTTAAAATAGTTATATGAAATACTGCATTCTATGTATAATATTAAGAAAAATATGTCATACACACTACCCATAGGTTTAGTAGGTTCTAGCTATCTCTGGCATAAGTTCACAAGATATTTACTACAAGTGTTTAGAAATGTTTTGTCAAAGCACAAAGAGTGTGTCCAAACTATAAAACCTATATCAAAATTAAGACATTAATATGCCTCATCATCTGCCCCCCACTATTCAAATGCTTGTCCTCAAGCATTATAATTCTTTTTCATAGCTCTGAAGTCACTGAATGCAGTTCTCCCTTTCTTCCCACTTCTGAAGGTGTAGAAGAATCCTCTGGTGCACTCCCAGTGTTCACCTCTGTGCTCCTCAACCAATGGGTCTAGTCTAGTAGCATTATTATCATAAAGAGGCCAAAGAAGTGTAGGAGGTTGAAAGGACAAGGGCATCCATAGTTCCTTTTTGATCTATCATCCCAGTTGTATGTATTTGGTCACCCTATGAAAAACTACCTCATAATTGATAGGGCTATGTGGTTCTACCTTTTTGAAGGCTTTTGGCAGTTGGTTCCACCGGTTCCTAATCCCTGAAAAAGCTCTTTGCTGTGTAAAGTTTGGGAGTGTCTAGTAATCTCTGTAAACCTTTTCTCTTTCTGCAAATACTTTAGCCCTGACCTCTGGTTTTTGTTTCCCATAAGTTAATCTAAACCAGTCTCTTAGAAGATCATCAGGCTTATGTGATTCAGCCCGTAGTGGCAATGGTTTAAATTTCTCAAGATCTCTGTAGACATTTAACTGCTTGTCATAGTTTGTCTCATTGTGCATCCATGACATTAAAGCCCTAAGGTGAACATCTCCTATGTAAAGAAGAGGATTCCACTCTGTTTCTTGTGGAATTGTGAAATTATGCAGATATAGTTCACACAACAAATTCTTCTGCCATGAGGGCAAAGTCTGATACACATTGTAAAAATCTTGAGCAGTTTTAAATTCACAATAAATATTCCTTATTGTTATCATTAGTTGAAATAACAAAAAATATTCCTTCAGACAAATGGAATACACCCTTGGTGGTGGTCTACAGGCCATAACTTGGCTAGCTAACTTTAAGGCCTTATTCATCTATTGTTTCTATTTCTCAAGCTGCTCCTTGAGGGATTCAATTTCCTCATCTTTATCAAATATTATTTTCTACATTTGGTCTCGTTCTTATTTCCGCAAGGTATTTTGAAAAATGAAGTGATTGTATAGACCAAATAATACAGATTGAATTGTAGATGAAGGGAATTCTTGGGCCATAGCTTTCTTCTTTCGTTCCTTAGCAACTTGCTGGAAATAATGGTTGTACCAAGAGGATTTATAAGGTATGATGAAAACATTAGAGTATACAGGGACTGGTGGAGAAGTAGGTTGAACACTTTTAGCGGCATTTTCTATGACTACAATAGGATTTGACTCACACATTTCTTGATCACCCTGTGGCATTTCACTGTCAGGCTCATTTTCACATGTTTCCACATTTTGGGGTTCCAACTGTACAGGAGAGTCGTCTGGAATATTCTTGACCTGTGACTCTGCATGAGGTTTTGACATTGAAACATTTAGGTTTTGAGGGTAAACTGAGGATACTTGACCTCGCATGCGAGGGCTTCGACATATAGGAACCTCATTAACCTCTATTGCTTTGCGGGTCCATTTTGGTTTAGATGGTGCTGGGGTAGACAATGCAGGATTAGTTGTTGCAGGAGTAGACCTTTTTCTCTTTGCCACTTGAATAGAAGGGTTTTGGGATTTCTTTTTAAAATTAGGACTCTCTTTATCAACCTTATGTTTTCCTTTTTCTCTGGAAGAGCTAGGTATATCGCCCTCTAAAATAGGCCCAACAAATTTATCAGTAGGGGGTAATGCTGGTTCTTTCTCTATTTCAGCTGGATTTTGGCTAGGCCCCGCAATCTCTTCCTCATTCGCTAAATTTTTCGGAACAGGGTTGGCTTGAGGCTGCAAGGTTTTAAATTCAACAAATTCTACCCAAGATAGAGGGGAGGAATCCCTAAGAGATCTTTCAACTAAAATTTTAACTAGGGCAAGATGAGAAATAGAATTTTCATTTCCTTTTTGAGTTTTTTCAGCACTAATACAAAACATATTGTAAATGAAATTGGGGATATTAACTTGAATGTTATGCCTTACACAACTGAGCAGCTTAAAATGATGAGCATGTAGGTTTGAAAATCTGCCTTCGCAGGTTAAGTACCTGATGATATGGTTCACCAATTCTGGATATGGTGTTGGAAGAGAGAGTCTCTTACACCCTTGCTTTGAGATTTCCAGAGGAGGGTCACCTGGCCGAGAAAACTATGCCTGAGATGACCTGGTATCATGTTCATTTGGATAATGCTCTCCATTAATTGGTAGTCCTGTGACTTCTGCTATCCGCTCCTCAGTAGCAACCACTTTTAATCCCCACATTATGGCTTCTCCTTCATTGAATGTCCTAAAAAATTCCATTGCTACTGCTTCATTGAATTCTATTAACTGCAAGAAGTAGCCAAGCCATCCGCAAGTGTTAAAACTATAGACTACTTCCACATCCCCTAGTAGAATACCATGGACAATCGGCTCATGTCTCTGCAATTGACCTCCCATCTTCAAAATGCCTAGTTTTAAATTTCTCTATTCTCACCACCCTAATAATTTTTACCCCCTTAACACTCTGTAAATACCGTCTTCTCAAAATTCAAATTGATCTTTCCAAGAAATGCCAATACCACATTCTCTTAACATGGCTCCATTATGTTTGGCATGTAAAATAATGATGCCATTAATTATGAAGGACATCAAGGTTTTAACTAGAAGTGTTCTTGTATAAATGATAGTCCTTTTAAGTCATGTCAAACTCAGGAAATCTTTCCCAAAATTAGAATGAAAAGGTATGATAGATACAATAAAGATTTTAAAATTAAAAATAGACTGCATCTAAAGTACAACATATAATGTGGACATGACTAGGGTGACGTGGAGATGACACTTGGAAATAAATACACTTTCCCTACCCCCAATGAAATTTGGACAAGTGTCCACACTTAGAAAATTTCACACAAGAAAGGAAAATTGGCTTAAGCCTTATACGATACATTTAATGCAGTATTAGATATAATTATCGAAACCTATGTGCTAAAAATGAGGAAAAAGGAAAAATGTTGTACCTAAAAATTTTAGATCGTACATCCGCATGCAAGTTGATGTGTTGGCGAAGTTTGGTGACCGTATAAAATGTGCTAACGATATGTTTTATTGAAAGCAGTAAAAAAAAAATAGAATTTGTGGGTGACGTGGAGTGTGAGTGGATGGTAGACAAAGAAATGAGATGAGTTGATAAGAAGAAAATGAAAAATGAATGAAAGAATGGACCTCAGATGGAATGAGGTTTTATTATGGGTTCTCGTTGAAGGCTTGTTATGGTACGGCTGCAGGAAGAAGGCTTGCACCCTCTGCTGCAGGAACTGTGTCCATAGGAGCTAGTAAATTTCTTGGTTGGAACTGTGGCAGGAACTCATCCTTGGTCTGTGGTTTATGATAGAGGCACATTCGGTGGCCATTTACAAGTAGTTTGAACTAGACTGGATCAATGGTTGTCAGCTGGACTGCTCCATTGTCGAATACATACTGAATTTTGTAAGGCCCTAGCCACCGAGTCTAGAATTTTCTTGGAATCTCCTTAAATCAAGAATCATATAAAAGAGCCCAATCTCCCACTTGGAAGTGTTTATTCTTGATATGTGCATCATGCCACTTCTTCCGTTGTTTCTGAATGATCTATGTTCTTTCCAAAGCTATCTTTCACATTTCATCCAGTGAGTTCAAGTGGAGAAGTCTCTCTTCTTGTGTTGTAGGAAGGCTGATGTTCAATTCCAGAGTAGTGCACAATTTTTTATGTTCAAATTCAATGGGCAACATTGCTACTTTTCCATACACAAGTTCAAATGGGGTGAATCTAGTTGTTGTCTTCCATGTAGTTCGGTAAGCCCAGATGGCTTCAGTTAACCTTCTGCTCCAATTTCTCCTATGTATTTGCACTGTCTTGGTCAGAATGGCCTCAATTTATCTGTTGGTGACCTCTACTTGCCCATTTGCCTAAGGGTGATAAGGGCTAGATTTCTGGTGCCTTATGTTGTATTCTTTCATAAGTTCAGTGATCAAATTTGATGTGAACTGGGCTCCTTGATCTATTACAAGTTCTCTGGGAACTCTGTAGCGTGTGAATATTTCTTCATATAAGAATTTAGCTACTTTCTCATCTCTTGCATGTTTCATCGCCCTGACTTCTACTCATTTTGTTAAATAATCCGTACATACCAAGATGTAGGATTTTCCATTTGATGGTGGGTCAATTGGCCCTATGAAGTCCATACCCCACTTGTCAAAGGGTGTTACAACAACCTGTGGATTGTGTGGCATCTCATCTGATCTGGTTGGCCAGCCCATTCTCTGGCATTTGTCACACTTGGTTGTATATTTTTTTGCATCCTTATGTAATGTTGGCCAATAATATCTAGTTGTAAGTATCTTTAATGCTGTTCATTTTCCTGCAAAATGGCCTCCACATGGTTCGTCATGATAGGCATGTAGTATGTCATATATTTCATCTTGCCTGACACATCTCCTCATGATTTTATATGGTCCAGTATAGAAGAGATTGTTATCTATCCATGAATAATGAAAACTTTTCTTTGCAAGCTTCTTCTATCTTTTTGGGAGAAGTGTGGGGGCATTTTATTTGCAGCAAAATAGTTTTCTATATCTTCATACAATGGTGTATGGGTTTCTATGTGGAACAAATGCTCATCTAGAAATGTATCTTCAATTGGAGTTGGATCTTCATCAGCAAGTTGAAGTCTAGACAAATAATCAGCAACTACATTGGCCTTGCCTGGCTTATCAACAATGGTAATATCAAACTCCTACAATAACAAAAGCCATCTTGCCAATCTGCCAGTTATAGTAGGTTTGTTCATCAAGTACTTTATGGTTGAGTGGTCAATATGAACAAAAATAGGATAGCCAGTTACATAGTGTCAGAATTTATTCAATGCATAAACTACAACTAAAAGTTCTGTTAGAAGTATAATCTTTCCTTGGTGAATATATTATAAACCAAGGTAGTTTAGTTTAGTTTATTTATTATGTAAGTAGGAGATTCTTATAGAATCCCTACATGAACACTTGTCCTCTTTTCCATGTGTGAGGACATAATATTTATTTGTAATTTCCTTTTATTCCTAGATTCCTCCTTAAGAGGAAATAGCACAAGTGGCTCACACACTTATGAATGTGGCTTACATGCACATGGGAGTTACTTTTTGAACTCCTTCACTTATCTCTACATATAGAGATATTTCTCCACACACTCATCAATCTTTTCTCACAACTCTCTCAATTTCTCTCTTTCATAGTTCTATCATATTGTATTGAGCTAAGTGCTCATATTCTCTCTCTCTCTTTAGGCTTTTCATGCCTCATTCATAATTCACAAGGGGTTTTCTTAGCTTTCCCCTTTCAAATTCTTGTCTCCTCTTTACCTTGTTGGTGTATGCTCCTAGTTATTGTGCAAATTCATGGTATTGTTTCCTAACTCCTTGCTCTTGGATTAAACAATTTCCTATTTGTTCTTTATCATTTTTAACATGGTATCAGAGCAAGTTGGTTTAATCCTTTTTTGAGTGTACAGGTGAAGGACATACCATATCTTGGAGCACTCCAAATCGGAGACTCTTGAGAGAGTTCTTTAAATTTTTTATATAAATCTGTTTAAGAGAGAAAATTCTTTTTTTAAGTTCTCGATGGTTTACCGCCAAAACCTATTTTTCAACTAATCTCTTTAATTTCAATTCTTGCATTCTATTTTGGTGGTGAAAAATATTTTAGAATATCTTTATTTTGTTACTTACTAACCTAACTCTATCATTATTCATTACATGTGGGTTGGTATCCGTTGCTTTCAAATTTTGTTTGACTTTATTTAATAAACAATAATCTTTTTTTCAGAGCGACAGTATCTGTTTCATCTTCCTGTCACATCTTTTATTATTGGTTTATCTGATATCTTTTGGTCAGTGCATCAGTATCCGTTTCACTTCCTGTCGCACTTTCTTTTAATAGTTAGTAAACTTTCCTTTTTCCAATTTGCAGTAACCATTTTTTCTGTCACCGTTTCCTTTTTTTCTAGCAATTTCTTTTTTGAGCCCACTCACTTATGTTTTATGCGTGTTTTTGGGTTGTGATTTCATTATTCCATTCGTTGTTCTTTGCATGCACTCCAATAATTCTTAGTTATCCTCTGTGTGCAGCATTTTTTGCTTAAATCTCTGGTTCGTGGGTTTTTTTTTGCTTTTTCTCTGGTTTGTTTCGCTTGTGTTTGGCATCTTCCTACAGCATTTTGGCATTCGGCCCTGTTCTCTAGCTTCTGCTGCTTCCCACCCACGTTCTTTCTTTTTGTTGGAGTGGGAATCATGACCTCCCTTGCCTGCATTTTATCCCACCCGTCTCCACGGTTTCTTCCTGCCCGCCGTTATTCTTTTCGGCATTTTTTTTCCTTCATTCTTCTTTTTCTGGGAGCCCGCATGTTTTTTAGGTAGCGTTCTATTTTTCTTTTCTTTCTGTCACCTTCCCCTCACCATCGGCATTTTTTATCATTTTTTTATCCAAGTGTTTTCTTTCAAATCCTTTTAATTTCCTTTCCTATCCGCCCTTGCGTGAGCTTTTTTATCATTCTTCACCCTTTTTTTTTCCTGCAAACCGCGTACCAAACCCTAAGTGGAATATTAAAAAGGAGCATCGACAATAGTTCAAAGCATATTATTTGATTATACTCTGTTATTGAAAGTGATTTTATTTTTTTTGTAATGTTGCTTGGTTTGTTTATTCAAACCTCAGCCGCCTTGCTTTTTCACTATAGGATCCATTTCTGCTTCAGGAACCTCTATTCCGCAGGGATCTATACATTTCATCTAGTTTGCAGGTTTTGCTACAGGAAGTTGGTTTGCTCTAGGAACGTCTATTCTGTTTTGCATGTCTGTGCTACGGAGTTTTTTTTGGCTACAGGAATCATTGATCTAGTTTATGTGCTACAGAAACTAATAGATTTAGTTTTTTATTTTAGATTCAATTAGATTTAGATTTAGTTCTTTTATTATTTTTAATTAGATTCAATTCCTTTTTTAAACTCAAGTTTTTTATTAAAGTTTTTAGATTCAATCTTTTAGTTTTTCGTACCAGCTTTGGTTAACGTTCTTGCAGGTTCATTTTTTAGTATTATCTAATGTTTCCTTGTAGGTTTATTATGTTTTCATTTTTTTTTTTCTTTGCATGCAACTTCTGTTAGCTTAACTTGTTGTTTCTGTTCTGTTCGAGTGTTTTCTCTTCCAGCTTCCCTGTCCTTTCTGCTCTATTCCTGTCCCCAACATGTCTACCCTAATGCCTGAAATCAAACTGACCAGTACCAACTATCATGCCTGGAACAATCATATGACCTAGATATTCAAATTTCGCCATCTGTTAGACGTTGCCACTAATGCCAGCACTAAACCCGCTACCACTGCTTCTCAAGCTGACCAAGATGCTTGGCAAGCTAAGAATGATGAAGCCCTTGGTTTAATTGGCATATCCTTAAGTCCTGAACTATATGTCCTTATCTCATCTTGTACAGAAGCCCATCAAGCTTGGGACATCCTGAAAAACACCTATGACAGTGCAGATGAGACCCGTAAAATACAGCTTCAAGACCAACTTGAAGACCTCAGGTATACATATTTTAATTCTGTTGATGATTTCTTGCTCAAGTTTGATTCAATTAAAAATTTACTCACTGGATTACAAGTTCCTCTTTCTGATTTGAGAATAATTCATATTATAATTTGTAAATGTTTACCTAGGCAGTTTCAGCAATTTATTACAAATATCTATTCTTAGTTAGCTATTCCTTCTTTAGAAACTCAATTAGCTTATGCTATTTTCCAAACTATGTTGCGTCAAGAGGAGGCTAAACTAATTCAATTTGGTATATTGAAATCTCATGAACATGCTTATGTTTCCCAATCTCATAATAATAGAGCTAGTAATAATTCAAATAACAATCAAAATAATCAGAGATCAAACAATTCCAACTATAATCAAAATCATCAAAGATCTAATAATAATAATAATAACAATAATAATAACCCTTCAAATAGGCCTTATTGCACTTATTGTGGTAAAAATGGTCATTTAATTCATAATTGTTTTAAGAAATAGAAAAATGATCAACCAAATTCTCAAAATTACTCTAATGGAAATCAATCTCGTTCTACTTTTACTACCTATTTTAAAGCACCTAAATGGATTATTGAGCGTAATGCATCTCAACATGTTATGTCTAATAATGTTGTCTTTGATTTTATTGAACCTGATACATCTAACATTCCAATTTAATTGGCTAATAATGACAGTTGCAAAGTTGAAGGTTTTAGAGATGTGTCTGTTCCAAATGGTAAATTACATAATGCTCCCTATGTATCCTTTGATGAAATACTTGATCAAGAAAATGACATTATATCCACTTTCCTAGATGTGACCTTACCTTCCTTGCATAAAAATGCTTCTCATGACCTATCCATTATTCCTTTTCCTAATCCTACTGTTTGTGTAGAAAATATGCATCCTAATCTTTTTGAAATTTTTGATGAAACTAATGCAAATGATGATATTCAAAGTAGTTTTGATTCTAATCCTAAAGATACTGCTAGAAATGACATACATGCTTTTGATAATGATTTCTATTATTCTGATTTTGAAGATTTAAATTATACTTTTGATTCTAAGGAAAATGTTGATGTTTCAAATTATGTTGCAAATGCTACTTATAATTCTAATGTTTCAAATGATCCTTATAGTACTTTTGATGATGATTCAAGTTCTATTTTTACCATGAATGATGATTCTGCTTATGATGTTGGTTATAATTCAAATTCTGGTTACAATATGTTTGATTCAAATTCTGGTCATAATTCAAATTTTGGTTCTAATACCTTTGATTCAAATTCTGATTCTAATACTTTTGATTCAAATTTTGGTTATAATTTAAATTATGGTTATCATTCGAATTCTAGTTTTGATACCTTTGACTCAAATTCTAGTTATAATACCTTTGATCCAAATTTTGATAATGATACAAAATCTCTATTAAATTATGAAAGTTATTGTTCTTATCCAAGTTCTACCTTTACTAATTCAAATCTAGGTGAGCAATCCACTAGACGTATTTGTTGTTTTGTAGATTCAGGTTATAATGTTGCAGATTATGAAGACACTCCTTTTGACAACTTGGACCAACAGCAATGTGAATCTACATCTTTAAAGCATTCAGATTTTGCTCACTCACCATGCTACATAAGAAGTTCAGTTTTACCAAAGAAAGTGCCTCACATTTATGAACATGTTGCAGATTACTGTAATAATTTGGGTCTCATACCCATCAAGCTCATTTCCCCAAGTAAAGATTAAAGGGGGATGTTAGAAGTATAATCTTTCCTTGGTGAACATATTATAAACCAAGGTAGTTTAGTTTAGTTTATTTATTATGTAAGTAGGAGATTCCTATAGAATCCCTACATGAACACTTGTCCTCTTTTCCATGTGTGAGGACATAATATTTATTTGTAATTTCCTTTTATTCCTAGATTCCTCCTTAAGAGGAAATAGCACAAGTGGCTCACACACTTATGAATGTGGCTTACATGCACATGGGAGTTACTTTTTGAACTCCTTCACTTATCTCTACATATAGAGATATTTCTCCACACACTCATCAATCTTTTCTCACAGCTCTCTCAATTTCTCTTTTTCATAGTTCTATCATATTGTATTGAGCTAAGTGCTCATATTCTCTCTCTCTCTTTAGGCTTTTCATGCCTCATTCATAATTTGCAAGGGGTTTTCTTAGCTTTCCCCTTTCAAATTCTTGTATCCTCTTTACCTTGTTGGTGTATGCTCCTAGTTATTGTGCAAATTCATGGTATTGTTTCCTAACTCCTTGCTCTTGGATTAAACAATTTCCTATTTGTTCTTTATCATTTTTAACAAGTTCCTTCTCAATTACCATGTAGTTTAGTTTAGGGCCATGGAGGCTTTTACTAATATAATAGATTGCATTTTCAAGGTTAGCAGGCTTTTGTCCTAATACATCACCTATAGCATAGTTTGATGCATCAGTATGGATATGAAATGGAATAGACCAATCTGGTCCCTTAAGAACTAGTGTTGTGGTGAGGAGTTTCTTAAGCTGCAAAAAGGATTCATTACATGCTGGTGTCCAAATGAATTTAGCTTCTTTAGTCAGCAGTGTATACAAAGGACTAGCTATTTGACTGAAATTTTGAATGAAACAACTATAATAGCCAGCATGACCTAAAAAAGATCTTACATCCTTTGGTTTAGTAGGTGTGGGCAATGTTAGAATTACCTCTATCTTGGCTGGGTCTACTTGTATCCTTGCGACTGATATAAAATGACCAAGCACCACCCCTTCCTGCATAAGCATGAAACATTTCTCACTATTAAGTGATAGATTATGTTCTTTGCATTGGAAAAGAACCTTTTCAAGATTCATCAAAGCCTCCTCAAAGGTCACTCCAAATGCTATAAAATCATCCATATATATTTCCATACAGTCATGTGATATGGCAGCAAAAATACTAATTATAGCTCTTTGAAATGTTGTTGGAGCATTACATAGGCCAAATGGAAACATAGAGTATGCAAAAGTACCCCATGGGCATGTAAATGTAGTCTTATCCTGATCCTCTAGAGCTATACTTATTTGATTATAACCACTATATCCATCAAGAAAAGAAAAATATTTCTTACCAGCCAGAGTATCTAGAACTTGATCAATAAATGGTAAAGGAAAATGATCCTTCTTCTTTGCCTTATTCAATTCTCTATAATCTACACAAATCTACCATTTCCCTCCCTTTTTAGGTACTATAACCAAAGGTGAGACCCATCGACTATCAGATATAGGGTATATAAAACCAGCATCAAGCAATTTTTGTAGTTCAGTTTTAACTATTTCCCTAAGTGCTGGATTAATCTACCTCTGGGGTTGATGGAGTGGTAGGCACCCTTCATTGATATATATTCTATGAGTGCATAATGTGGGGCTTAACCCCTTCGTATCTCCATAGTCCCATGTAAAAGCCTTTTCATGTTTTTAAAGAAGCTCTGTTAACTATTTCAGTTGTTTAGGAGGCAGTTTGTTATTGACATGGAGATTATGACCTTTTGACAACTCAATAGTAGTTGTGAGATTAACCATAGTAGCTTCAGAGATGGGACTAGTATCTAGTTCACATGGTAAAAGCTAATGGATAATGTTTGGCTCCTTAGGCAGAAAACAATTCTCAATATATTCATCATATGTAGTTAGTTCCAACACAGAGCTGTCAGATACATCCTTTTCTACCACATAAGTATTATTAAGAATACTCTAAATTACTAAATCCTCCTCCTACAGATTTAGAAAAGACTGTCTATGTAACATCATAAGCTGTACTACAGAGTTTAACTCTTCCTCTCCATCCCCTAAATCTGGCCATATAGGTGTGCTTAAATCTGGTTGGGGTTGTGCTGGAGGATACAGGACAAATTTCTTTGTTTCCTATCCATCTGATATGGTCATATTCCCTAACCTACAACTTATATTTGCATCAGCTATAGCTAACCATGGTCGCCCTAAAATGACAGGGTAACTAGCTAAGTTGACTTTTGGGGATAGAATCATAAAATCTGCAGGGTACTCTAGAGAATCTAGGGCTACTACTATGTCCTCTATCATCCCATCAGGAGAACTATTGGTGAGTTGTAGAATTTTTGGGGTAGCCCGTAATCCTTCTATGTTTAGCTTTTTCATAGTATCTTTGGTCATTACATTTATAGCAGCACCAAGATCAATCAAAGCATTTTTAACTGACTGACCATTTATAATCACATTCACAACTGGACTTCTTGGATTAGAATATTTAGGAATAACCAATTTCCCTAACATGATGTCAGCCAATTGTCCTATAACATGGATTGTGGTTGGGTCCTTTTTCTTCCTCCCAGACTTTTTAAGATAGGCTTATCTGATAGCTTTGCCATAAACAAGAACATCTTTAATAGCTTGGAATAAAGGAATCTGGACGTGCATGTTCTTCAGCTGGTCAATGATGTCAAAGGATTGTTCTTCTATTTGTGCAGGTTGACATTGTATGAGCTTTTGTGGAAAAGGAGGTTCAACTACAGTTTGAGTTTGAGCTGAACTAGTTACATTGGCTGCATCAACCATTTGCGGTAGAGAAGTTGCTGGTGTTGATGCTGTAGGAGGATCTAGTATTTTAGTTATAAGAGGTGGTTCAGGTGTTGGTAGGGTTGTACCAGATCTAAAATGTATATCTGTGATGCTTAGAGCATAAGTAGGATACTGCTGAGCATTAGCAACATACATTGGTTGTTGTGGCTACTAGTTATTTGGATTTGGCTGAGGTTGTGCAGGCAACTGAGTCTATTTTTGAGGTCTAGAACTTGCAGGTGGTGGCATTAGTGCAGGTATATTTGCTGGAGGTGGTAAAGGTGGGTATGCAATATTGTTAGACCATTGATGAGGTCCTCTCCATTGGTTTGTAGATTTCCAATTCCCTTGGGGTGGTTGCCATTAGTTTGGGAACTGTGGCCATTGAAGTTGTTGTGGAGGATACCATTGACTTTGTGGATTATTTTGCCAAGCATTGTTCCAATTAGGTTGACTATATTGTGGAGGACCTTGGACACTATGATTTTGCCATTGATTACTATATGGATTTGAATTTTGTAAAGGGTCTTGAGGCATACCTTGACGTGGGGCCATGGCCAACATTGAGCAATGAAGAATACTTACTCATCTTCTCCTTCTATCTTTAGGTACTTAGTTGGAAGATGCTGGTTTTCCACATTAGTGACCAATTTGTAGTGACAATCTTTCTTCTATTTTTGGTAGTGTGGACAGTACTCAACTAACTGCTCCTCAGCTTCTGCATGTTTCTTCTTAGTAGCCATTGTATCCAAATGTGTGGCAACATCATTGATGATGTCTTGCTTGAAATCAGACAACAAATTTGAAATTTCTATCTTTGAAATACCAGAGCCACTTTCCTTGGCTATTGCTAAGCAAAATCCCCTTCCTTTCTTTACTGGTGACCTAGAGTAGTTCTGGAAAATCTTCTAAAGGTCATCCCATGAAGATTGGGATATGTCTCCTCCTTCCATCAGATCCAATGCTTCAAGACAGTTCTCATTTAGTCCTCTACGAAAAATCAGCTTCTGGGACTCCTCCTGCAGGGTATGTTGTGGGTTCTTTTGTAAGTTGAACAAGAAGTGAGATATATAATCTTCTAATGTTTCATCTTCCCATTGTGACATTCTAAAAATGTCATCACCTTTTGAATCATTTCCCCTACAATATTCCTTATACTTGCTAAGAAACAGGCATCTCATATCATCCCAATTTGCTACTGCATTTGCCCCCAAGCCCATAAACCATTTTAAAGCTAACTCTTTTAGTGTGGCTGGCAATAATTTTAGCTTGTGACTGTCATTATTATAGTTAAAGCTTCAGCATAGGATATCAAATTCGAACAAAAAAGTATCAGGATCCTCAGTGATGAGACCATAAAACTTTGGTAATGCTGATGCAGGTATATTTTTGAGATTGGGATTATTCACAAGACTTGGTATTGGAAATGGAAATGTAGGAGCTGCCATAGCTGGAGGTATGGGATATTGAAACTATGGCTGGAAGTTGGTAATTGTTGGGGGATTCTGGATAGCAGGCAGTCCTAAAGTGGGGTTAGTATGGAAGCTAGCGAATATTTCCTCAAATGGACGGAGGTCAAATGTTTTCTAGATGTCTTCTTCTACTGGAGATGATGATGTAGTAAACTCTGGGCTTGCATCAAGAAATGGCAGTTCAGGTTCTTCAAATTCTTCTTTTGGTTATACAAGCTCCTTAGGAAGGAATCTACCATGGACATCTCTCCTTCTTTGATGAATGCAAGAAATTGGTGACTTGTTAGTCAAGCCCACAACTTTTCAGTTCCTAGCTAACAAACAAATCTAAAAATAAATGACTCATGAAGGTTCCTAGCTTGACACCATCCCTGGCAATGGTGCCAAAAATGTACAGTTTCACAATAGATGAAGATAATCATGCTATTGTCTCTCTCTTAAGGATAATATATCTATTCTAAGGATTACCTATTCCATCATGAAATACACTTGAATTGTTAACCCAGGGACGTAGGACTTGAAATGGGTCAGCACAGTTTGTGCACTAAGTTCCTTTAGGAGTCATAACACCTATGCTGTAGGAAAGTAAAATGCATTAGAAGAATCTATATTGTTGCTACAAAATAGTAAACACACCTTGGCTAACAACAGATAATTGCAGGAAGCTTAAAAATGAACCTAAACTATTTAACAACTCAGAACATCCACTATGATCATTTTCTGCAAGTGCTGCAAGAACTTTCACAGTAATACTGTTGCAGGACTAATACAGTAAATCTATTTGAAAATAGGAAACTATAAGAAATGAATCTATTCTACCTAAATCTATTCCACCTCCCAAGTGGGCCCCCTTGGTTGGCTTCAATTAACTATGAACACAACAAGTACTTCAAAATCTCTCTTCCATTAAAATCCTTCTTTGATTACATAAAAATTGAATAATTCATGAAGAACATAAAGAGTAACTTCTGAATCTAAATCAGCATTATCTATTTTCTCATTAGCTTACTAAGATGATCCAAATCCATTATATAGAGGATTGGATGCTTATTAAAAACATAACATAAAAAGTCTTGAACAAACATCGCTAGAAAAGAAGGTGGAAGATCAACCATGACATAGTACATTTACTACCAAGCAACAGAATAACAACTTGCAAGAAATATAGCAAGTTGTATCCCCTATATTCTTTGGAACAACAACTCCTTTGCAGGTGCAGCTTATCCAACAGAGCTGAACTGCACTTTCTTTGCCATGATTGGTCTCCATTATCCTCCTCCTTAAATGCAGTAATCACCACTCTTTGCGTCGCTCCTCATTTTCCTAAAAATTTAACAACATCTGGAACACATATTCAAGATAACATTCCTACTTTTACTCAGATATTAGAACATAGCTTAAAATAGTTATATGAAATACTGCATTCTATGTATAATATTAAGCAAAACATGTCATACACATTACCCATAGGTTTAGTAGGTTCTAGCTGTCTCTGGCATAAGTTCACAAGATATTTACTACAAGTGTTTAGAAATGTTTTTTCAAAGCACAAAGAGTGTGTCCAAACTATAAAAACTATATCAAAATTAAGACATTAATATGCCTCATCTCATAGATTTGTCCAACACTTTGCATACAACCTTTCAAGATCTATCACCATGTTGGACTTATGCAACTTAAAGCAAAATCAAGGGGAATCCTTTGTCACTTTCTTGCAAACATGGAGATGACAATGCTCTCGATACTCTAGGACCATCCCTGAAAATGAGAAGATTGACATCCTTGTTAGCAACTTGGTTCCCAAAATGTGGTATGAAGTTAGGAAGATTATTTTTGATTTCTTTGACACCATGGTTGAAACTGCATGTAGGATTGAGGATGTTTTGAGAGAACAAGGAATTTTGACCAAACATGGAAACAACAACAATAATAATGGTCAAAATATCAAAAACCCTAAAAAGGATAAAGGAAAGAACTCACAATGGAATAGGAATAAACAAGTGTTTAATGATGGAGTTGTGGACTCCTCCAAACCCACAGATCAAGCTATTGTACACTTGTCTAGTGTTGTTCAAGCCATGAAACTCAATGCATCTATTCAACAAGAGAACAAGCCAAGATATCAAGATAAGCATAAGAAAGAGAGACGTCATTTCAAAACTTGGTGATTCATATGAGGATGTCTTGAAAACACTCATTGCCAACAACCTTGTTCATCCTCAAGATCCCGCAAAGCATTATATACCTGATGTTAAGCCACATTGGTGGGATGAGAAATCCTTTTGCAAGTTTCACAATGGCATTGGACATGATATTGAAAACTACTGGAAACTCAAACATATCATCCAAGATGTCATTGAGAATGGAAAACTTAAGGTAGATGGATTGAACACCAACACTGATCATAAGGCATTCAAAGAACCTTTGCCCAAGTATGAGAAGGGGGAAACCTTTAAACCTAAGAATGGTAAGGTTGAGGTCAATTACACTTACACAAATGCAGAGAATGTTGTCAACATGATTGAAGTTTTAGAAGAGAATGTCAACATGATGAGGGATAAAGATCCCTATGGTTATGATCTAAACATGGACTCTTCTCCTATCTTTGATGAAGAACTAGTCCTAGTGCTAAGGGGTCCTAACTCCAGAGTGTCATCTCAAACTCTCAATGGTGTCACACGAAGTCAAGGTCCCCTTGTGATTACGGGACCCAATTCAAGTCAACCAAGTAAACCAAAGCAAGTTGCATCCAAGAATGTCACCTCAAAAATGGTAGTCAACCCTAAGTCAAGCTATAATCTTTTGAATCAGTTGCAAAGAACACCAACCCAAATTTCGATCTTTGAGCTCTTAGAGTTGTCCCCAAGACACAAGCAAGTCCTTGGGGATGCTTTGCATGTAGCAAACATCCCTAACAACTTAGACGTTGATCAATTCCAGAACATGGTTAACCATATTGCTAGCCCTCATTACCTTACCTTTTCGGAGGATGATTATAAAGCTTTGAGCCACCCACACAATCTCACTCTTCATATTAAGGTCATGATCCACAAAACCCATGTTAGACGCATGTTGATAGATGGGGGTGCTGGGCTTAATATTTGTTCCTTGAGTCTTTTGAAGACATTGGGTTATTCTGAACAAGTCATTGATACCAGAAAAAAGATTACTATCAAAGCCTATGATGAGATGGAAAGAAGTTCCAAGTGTAATACCCCAAAAATGGGCTATAGGTTCATTAACCTCTACATCGACACATCGAACAAAATTGACTCAAAGTCCTAACCAAAGGCACATCTACACATCAGTTTATCAAAACCCCAATTGATTTTATCCTAATTCTGCATCGGGGAATATTTCCTAAATATTCCTAATTTATCATAATTATCCTGATTAAATATTATTTGGCGATAAATCATATTTATCCTAAAATTTGATTAATTGAATATTTTTTAATATTTAATTGATTAAGTTTAATTTCTCCACCTAATTATTTAATTAGTTTTAATTCTATTTATTTCTAATTTATATTATTTAATTTTGACAATAAATCAAAAATCCTACGAATAATTGATTAAATTCCTATTTAATTAATTAAATCTAGTTGTCAATATTTAATGATATACTTAGAAATAAAAGTTTGATTTAATAATTG
Source organism: Chamaecyparis obtusa (assembly GCA_027943335.1). Taxonomy (NCBI): domain Eukaryota; kingdom Viridiplantae; phylum Streptophyta; class Pinopsida; order Cupressales; family Cupressaceae; genus Chamaecyparis; species Chamaecyparis obtusa. The sequence continues at coordinate 1,455,186 of BSBK01005747.1, read as the reverse complement.
ATTAACCCATAAATCAGTTATTTTTAAACTCAAAATCAGTTCAGTTGAGGATGAATCACTTTATTTTTAAATTAATTCATATTAAATCATGCACAATCAAAAAAGTAGTTAACTGTAAATCAATTATCAATTTCAACTTGTTAACTTTCTAAACTCAACATGCGATTGTGAGTTGAAAAAGTGATTTGAACTCTATTTTTGAGTCAAAAAGTGTTTTTGCATGATTTTATGAGTTGATCTATTCATAATTTCTTATTAACTCAAAAATCAACCTGAGTTTATCAAGAGTGATTTATGGCTTTTCTCAATGCATCCTCAAATCCCTAGATTTCTATATAATCAAGGCTTAGCTCCTCATAAGAGGATCCCTCGAACTCGCATACTTACTCTGGCGAATTTGCATCTAAAGAATCAAGCTCTTGTGATAGGCGATTTGTGACATCTTTGTTTTCAATTCATTCATTTTTCATATCATAGCATATCATTGTTAGATTCATTGCATATCATTTCAAATCATTTCTAGACTAGTTTCATATGAATTTTTCATCTTATTGCATAGAAAATACAAAAAGATACATTAATCTGCATTCATTCTACATTCATCCTTTAGCATTAAATCCTTCATTTAGGTGTTGCATTGTCACTGATCTCGGTCTGAATTTGAGAATACCATACTTGTACCTACTAGAAGGCAATAAATTGCCTGGTTAGCTTAGTTCATTTCATTTACAAATTTCTTGATTTTCTAACCAATAATATTTTAATGAAGTATTGTGTCTTCAACTAGGTACAATTTTCACACACACATTTCTGGCACCCATCGTGGGGCCCTGAAATGGGTTTCCATTTCATTTCTATCTATTTTCTATCATTTTCTATCAAAACTACAATTTTTATTTTCTGTTCGTACAATTTTCATACGACATTTGACAGAGTGTCGTGCCAGGACCCCCTGATTATCATACGACATTTGGTGTTTTCAAGAATCATGCCTATTATTCTACATTTTCATTTTAGGATTACTTTGTTGTGTTTGCACAGACCCATTGTCGTTTCATGCCTAGATTATCGTACGGGAGGTAACCCACTATCGTACGAGTTTTGGTGCTAGAGATTCAATTGTCGTATCAAATTTACAGTTTGTCCTTTAGATTTTGATTTTAGATTTGATTGAAAGCTAACCCTAACAATTGAGATCTACTATTTCTGATTGGTACTTGATGTTTTTGGCTCACGGGAAAGCGCAACAAAATTACAAATTAGGTAAAAATCTACTAAGCACGTTGCGTGGGAACTCAGGTATTCTGCGACATCTAATAACATTTCAATTTGGGACATAAAATGAACTCTCACGTATCTAGCTTGAGTATCTTTCCTACTTTCATAACTCACACTTCGATTTTGGGCTCTAAAAAGAACATAGATTTGCTTTTTGCATATCTGTTACACATAGTAATTAGGCCCTATGAACACTATTTGTAGAGTTCTTGAGAGAGTGGGCTTCATTCACTTGTTTTACATGCAAAGCTCTTCTCGAAGATAGATCCCCTTGTAGGTAGGGAGGATACTGTTATTATCTCATGTTCACTTGGTTTAGTCCTCACCTTTGATCGCTATATTCTCTCTTGGTCCCACTTAGAGAGCTCGGTAAACATTGTTGTTGACATCACAAACCTTGGTGAGGTAGTTTCAGTCTTAGCATGTCAAAGAATCTATTTGCTATGTTTTGGTGAAGTGAAGAGGCTAGAGGATTATGCTCTACTCCCTTTTTGGGTAGTACTAGAAACTCAGATCCTTGAATCTGAACTAAGTCGCCTTGTGGTCCTTTTTGTGAGTGACCTTTAGAGAGGGTTAACCGTAGTGGGCATTCCCTTTATTGGGTCAACCACATGGATGGAACCTCAAGTGGTAATAGCCGTTTTTTCCATGGTAGCAATAGCCGCTATATAAATGTCCTTGTGGAAGAAATCTCCATAGGTGTAGTCTCTTGTTGGGCTGTCAAATCTCCTCAACAACTCCTGATTGATTAAATTATTGGACTGTGTCAAAACCTCGGTGTGCCTGGATTGGATTTTGCCCTCTTGAGATTACAAAAGTTGCAGAGTCAGACCATTACTAAAAACCCTAGTGATGCCAAATTTTTATTTTCTAGGACTATGTGCGTGATTGCAAAACTCTTTGAGAACATACACAAGCAGAATTCTTAGGGATTAGAACAATAAGTCACTTGATTGCTCATGTGCAAGGTTTCTTTGTCCCTTGCTCATTATTTTAAGATGATTTCATGTTCCCTTGATTGTTGTTCTACGTGCCTGATATCTACTTGGTTACTTGAAACAAACAAACCCGAGATAAATTGTTACACAGATCTTCAAACCTGGACAGAGAAAATTTGCAAACAAATTGATACTAAAAACACTAAAAACTAAAAACTTACAAATTTGAAGTAAAAATCCTTTCTATTGTCAAAAGTCATCCTGAACCTGCAAAAGTCCTATGAATTTTGCCAACTGTCATACCAAAACCCCCATATTGTCGTATGGGAGGTTGTATACTATCGTACGAGTGTTTTTATAAAAAATAAGAAAAATCTCACCCTGGTGTCAATTGTCATACGACCCTTTCCAACTATCGTGCCAGAGCTAACCCAGAATTGTACGAGCCTAGAGAAACTCGTATCAAAATTTTTCAAAGTTGTCAGAAAACTCCAGAATTTGTCAGAAATCTAGTTTTAACAGCCTACTTCCAGATTCTGTCAAAAAATTCATTGTGTTAGGAATAGAGAAGATACCAGAAGAATCCAATGTATTTTCCCAAAGTGGTCTCTTGAGTTTGATCTAGCCTTCTGATCTATCAATTTGAATCCCATCTTATCTTGTGTCAAAACCTTGTCAAAATCATCTTCAAATTCAATCTTCAAAATGGCTAAGTGTTGTGAGCTCATGTCCACCATCTTTTGGGCGTCTACCCATACAACTAGGGCACAGTATCCTACACTTACGTCCAATCAATATTTTCATCAATAAATCAGCCCAATCTTGACAAGGTTGTGTCATTCGATTATTCCTAAATTAGATCATTCATCAGTTGTCTTCATCTTTCTCTTTTGCTTCACCCAAGGCTAATGGTGGAAACTAGAGCTTCCTCACAATGAAAATAAAGAGAACAACCCAGAATCTCTTCAGCAGCATCTTTTGTGATTTCTCAGACCTTTCATCAGTCTTATGACACAACTAAATTTGCAAAAGACACTCTTGGGAATCTCTACTTGAAAGGTGGTTACAAAACTCCTCCCGTATCAATCCACGGAGGTCGCCAATCAACTTCACATCAATCAATCCATAGAAATTCTTAGAAAAACATGATGTCTCAAGGAGGAGGAAACCAAGGATTCCAAGGCCATCAATCTCATCACGAGGACCCTGAACCAACTCCGTCTGAGATTGACTGATACAAAACTGATGAACACTTTCAGAAATTGATGCAACATTTCTTGCAAGAGGACAAATAGATATATTTCCTTCAGCTAGCGAGACAAGGAGCCAAACTTCCTCCCAACTTCAATGTTGAAAATATCATCACTCAAGAGGAAGAAACTCCTCTTACTACCATGATGAAATAGATGCATGCCATGCAAGTTAAGCTCAGCCAACTAGGAAAAGAGAAGGAACCCAAGGAATTCTCTATGGAGGCTTTATGCCCTTTTCCATTTGATAAAAAATTGTTCATGCCGCCATTCCCAAAATGGTTGGAGATACCCAAATATGAAAAATAGAATGGCAACTCTGACCCCCAAGATCATATCAGGGAATTTTTCACTCAATCTATGGATTTTATGCATGAGCCAACTTACTTAATGTGTATGTTCCCATGATCTCTGGGAGGATTAGCCACTCATTAGTTCTATAAACTTCCTCCAACCATCAAAACTTTTGAGGAGTTAATCAAACTTTTTTATCAACAATAGTCCTACAACATTCAACATTTGGTCACCATGATCGATATCTACAATCTAAAACAAAAGATAGGATAACCCTTCCTAACTTTTCTCAAATGATGGAGAAAGAAGTTTTCACTCTATGCTTGATCTATTTTGAAAACTGAAAAACTCAAAATCTTCATCAACAATCTGATTCCGGAACTCAATTACCATCTGCAAATGCAAAATCATACTTCTTTTGAGAAGATGGTGGAAAATGCCATAAAAATTGAAAATGTGCTTTCTCGTAAGGGAGACATATCGATTAACAAAGATAGCAAGTATGAATCTGGTTCTAGTTCCAACAACAAAGACAAAGTCAAATTCTGGAATAAGAACAAGAATGTCATAACAGATGGTGTTGTCAGTCACATCAGTGCTCCATCAAAGGCACCCACATTCAATCTCACCATGGGCACTCAAGCCATCATAGCTTCTGAACAAAAGGGATCTGAATCATCTAAAATGTCTAATGACTATAAACCATGGATTTAAAAACCAAAGCGTGAGTTCACTCCTTTGGGTGAGTCCTTAGAATCTGCCATGAAAACACTCTTGGCAAACAAAATCATGTTTCCTTAGATTAAATCATTTGATCCTAAACCTAAACCAAAATGGTGGAAAGAGAATGAAATCTGTGACTTCCATCAAAACAAGGGTCATAAAACCAATAACTGCATACGCTTAAAGCATCTCATCCAAGACAAAATTGATGATGAAGAAATTGTAATTAACAATCACAAAACCAACAATGATCATACAACATTCATGGAGCCATTTTTGAAACATGGTCAAGGAGATTCATCTTCTCAACCTAACATTGGTGCTAAGGTCAAATACGCCTACTCTGGAAACAATGCTGTCATAAACATGGTTGAACCATGCCTATCTAAACATTTCAATGTCATCACTATTGTAAGAAGAGATAGAGATAATCAATCAACAAATATAGTAACTCGATCACAAGCTCAGGTACATCTACAAGGATAGAACTTGAGTTCATAAAATACCCCCAAAATACCTTTCAATCTTTCATCTACTTCCAAATAGAGGGCTTCCTCAAAATCATCAAATCCTAAAGAGACTAGGCCAATGTCATACAGTATTGTCTAACAACTCCAGCATACCAATGCTAAAATATCCATGTTTGAGTTGCTTCGGATATCTCCTGCTCATAGGGCTATTCTAGATAAAGCTCTTCTTGGTTCCAATGTTCCTAACAATCTTGATCTAGACAGATTCTAGACTATGGTTGGCCATCTGACATCACCCCGGTATATCTCCTTTTTAGAGGAAGATGAAAATTCATTGAGTCATCCACATAACCAACCCTTATACATTAAAGTCCTGATCTAAAACTATCATGTCAAATGTGTGTTGATAGATGGAGGCATTGGTCTAAACCTCTGTTCCTACAAATTGATCACACAACTGGGATTGTCAAAAGATGCTATTGATCCTAAAAATAAGATAACTATAAAAGTTTATGATGAACAAGAGAGAGATTCCAAGGGAACAATTGTCCTACCTATCAGAATAGGACCAGTCATCAGAGATATTACCTATCAAGTTATAGATCTTCCTTTGGCTTACAATATTCTTCTAGGGAGGCCTTGGATACACAAAATGCAAACTATTCCATCCATGTACCATCAATGTATGAAGTTTCCTTATGATGGAGTAGAGGTAACAATTCCAGTTGATATATCCACATCTTGCAATGCTTTGAAATAGAGTGCTGACAAACTTGTTCCACACAATAGAGAATCTTCCAATAAGAAAATAGACATAGCATCTACATCCAAGATGGAAGACATTGTGAAAGAGGTCAAAATCAAGGACACAGGAATGGGGGAATATACTATGGAACTGGTCTTATCTCTGACATCTCTCCCAATCTCACCTAAATCCTATGGGCAGCCTTTAAGACAGATAAAGCAAGCCTCTAAAGAACCTCAAGTTATCTACAATTGAAGCTTTGTCATAGAACAAGTATCCAAGCAACAATTTGAAGAAGCTGAAGTTGTGCTTGCATGGCTATACAAGGATGAGTCCCAATCCCAAATAGTGCATAAATGTGACTCTAAAATGCACAAAATCCCTATCAAGTCATATGGACTGGGTCACAAACTCATGTCTAAAATGGGATACACTAGAAAAGGACCTCTAGGAACAAGAGGAAAATGTCTTATATCACCCATCGCTCATTGTGGCCAAGTAAACAAAGATACTACATGTCTAGGTTATCAGAAGAAATCCTTCCATCTCAATGGAAACTCTCCTCATGTGATAGATTAGATAGAACCAAAAGTGAACAAAACTGAAGAGAGAGGAGCACAATAGTTAGATAGTGATGATTCAAATACCTCTAAACTTATTCCTTATGAACGTTTACCTAAAGAAATACTAGATCTTCTTAAGGATAAAGAGAAACCTAAAGAGAATATCAATGTGGTAGACACACAAGAACCTACTACTAAACAAGAAGAAGGTAAACCTCTCATAGTAACATTTGGGATATTCTAGTGATTCTGGGATAGACTCTCGGGAGTATGAATTCTGATCCGAATCTAAAGGTAACCCTTCTTGGGGAATCCATCTTGACTTTACACATGTTCTCAAATTTCCCAAAGGTCTAGATGAAGAATTAGAAGATGAATCAAATGAATATGAAAGGGGAGTTATCCCAGAAGAAGATGAGCTTATTACTGAGAAACACATTGATGTAATTCACCAATATTCACCTAAATCTGACGTAAGTCTAGAGCGAAATGATGAACTTAGCGAGTCTGATCCACCTATATATGGTTGAAGTGGAATCCAATAATGATGTTGAGACTATTCATGAATTGAACATTTTGAGTAGTAATATCACCTTTGAATTTGAGAGTCAGGTTAGGACCAATGATGACAACACCGTATGCATGAACGCTATTTCCCAATCCTCCCCAACCTTGACTATCCAACATCCAGATCTTATAGACCAAATAGCTACCAATCCAAACCAAGATATCCACACCTTCCTGACTGACTACGCTCTTGCTTGCTACCTCAATGCAGTGGAACCTATGAAAACCTCTATCAGTGAACGTAGCATTAGCATGATAGATTCAGATATCAAATATCTCATTCAGAAAAATAAGAGCAAAAAGAAAAAGAGTTCTGAGGGTGAAAACCACTTTGTGGCAGTCACAGAACCTAAAATAGTAAAAATAAACAACGTATCCAAAGGTGAAAACCTCTCCGAGGCACCTAAGGATGAGATATTTGATGTCCTTCTAAGTCATTTATAGGATAGATCTCCAGTTCTAATCAAGTGCACTCAATCTATCAACTTGGGTACAACAGAGGAACCACAATTGATTCATGTAGCAAAATCCTTATCAGATGAAGATAAACAAGCATTCACTACTTTCCTAATAGAAAAGAAAGTCAACTTCGCATGGAAGTATTCAGATATGCCAGGGTTAGATCCAAATCTGATAATGCATCATCTCTCTATAGCTCTAGGAGTCAAACCTGTTAAACAAAAATTGTGAAAGATGCATCCACATGTTGCACTCCTAGTCAAAGCTGAACTTGAGAAGTTACTAAAAGTCAGATTTATCCAAGTTATTGATTATGCTGAATGGATCTCCAATATTGTTCCAGTATCAAAACCAGACAAATCTACTAGAGTATGCATAGACTTCAGATATGTAAACAAAGCATGCCCTAAGGATGATTTTCCGTTACCAAATATTGATATGATAGTGGACATGATTGCAGGCTTTGAGATGTATTCCTTAATGGATGGTTTCTCTAGATACAACCAAATCAAAATTTCTCCAGAAGATCAGGAGAAAATAGCTTTCACATGTGCATGGGGTGCCTTCTGTTGGAATGTCATGCCATTTGGTCTCAAGAATGCCGGAGCTACATATCAATGAGCCATGACATCTATCTTTCATGACATGATGCATTGAACAATTGAAGACTATGTTGATGATACCTTAGCTAAATCTATGACAAGATCAAAACATCTAAATGAATTGAGTAAGATACTGGATAGAATGGATAATTTTAGTCTCAGACTCAATCCTAAAAAGTGTACTTTTGGTGTCACTTCTGGAAAGCTCCTGGGCTATATTGTTTCAAAGAAGGGCATTGAAGTAGATCCTACTAAAGTCAAAGCTATCATGGAGATGCAACCTCCCAAAAATATCAGTCAAATGAGAACCTTACAAAAGGGTGCAATCAAACAGACATTTCATATCACAGCTAGCAGATATATCACAACCTTTCACAAAGACATTACATAAAGGTGTGACTTTTGCATGGAACGAGGAATGTGAAAATAACTTCAACCACATCAAGCAGTATCTATCAAATCTTCCTATTTTTATGCCTCCTATTCAAGGGAAGCCATTGATCCTATATGTCTCCACCATAGATACATCACTGGGGGCATTACTAGCACAACATGATGAAAACAAGAAAGACGGAGCTATTTACTACATCAGCAGAACATTGGTAGCATATGAGAAGAACTATTCAATGATTGAGAAAGCTTGTCTAGATGTGATCTTTGCATCACAAAAATTGAGACATTACATGTTAGCTCATATAGTGCAATTGATAGCTAAGATAGATCCATTGAAATACTTATTGAGCAAAGCTTCCCTCATAGGTAGATTAGCTAAATGGGTGATGCTATTGAGTGAATTTGACATAGAATATGTTGAAAGAAAAGCTATCAAGGGCCAAGTAATTGCAGATCAACTAGCTGAAGAACCATTGTTTGATGATACACCATTACAGATAGAATTTCCTGATTCATCCATCATGCACGTATCTTCTAGGTCTTGGTGTCTTTTCTTTGATGGATCTTACACACAGAATGGATCAAGAGTAGGCATATTGTTCATAACACCACAAGGATACTCAATACCTAAAGCATGCAGACTAAAATTTCCTTGCACAAACAATATTGTTGAATATGTAGCCCTTCTTAATGGTATGAAGATAGAAATTGAGTAGCGAGTGACAGAATTGCACATTCATGGAGACTCACACTTAGTCATGCACCAAGTCAATGATGTGTACCAAATAAAAGATGAGAAATTAGTGCTATAAAAATGCATGGTAGATGACTTAAAGAAATATTTCATATCTATCACATTCGAGCAGATTCCTAGAACGGAGAATAAGGTTGTTGATGCTGTGGCAACACTATCATCTCTACTACAACAACCCAAACAGGAGCTATGTTACAAGTTCTTGGTGGAAGCATTGTCATTCCCTGCATATGATTCCCTTGAAACCCACATGATTTGCACTATTGTTGGTCATGATTCTTCCAGATACAAAAACCTATACTCATACCTTAAAGAACAAATCATCCCCGACACCTTGAACCACCATGAGAAATGCTACCTTATCCGAAATGCATCCCGATATGTCAACATTGGTAATGATCTATACAAACGGAGTCTAGATGGTACACTTCTTAGGTGTTTAGAGCATGAAGAGTCTCAACGTACATTAGAGGAAGTCCATGACAGTATATGTGGATCACATTCCAACAGTTTAACACTAGCTCGAAAACTTATTAGGGCTAGGTATTATTGGCCTGAAATGGAGAAAGAGGCTATCAAATATGCAAAGAACTGTCAAAAGTGCCAAGTACATGGTAAATTGATTCATGCACCAGGGAGAGATATAATTCCTTCTACTACACAATGGCCTTTTCAACAATGGGTGTTTGATCTAATAGGTGTTATTTATCCACATTCTTCTAATGGATATACCCATATCATTATAGCTATAGATTATTTCACAAAATGGATAGAAGTAGTCCCTTTGACTCAAGCAAATGGCAAAAAAATTTCAATGTTCATCCTAAACTACATCATATGTTGATATGGAATTCCACATTCAATAGTCACAGATAATGGTGGCCAATTCAAGAACAGGGACCTAGATTCCTTATGCTCAAAATTCAAGATTACACAACATTGGTCATCCATATACTATCCTCAAGGGAATGGATAAGCAAAGGCATCCAACAAGAATCTATTGAAAATCCTTCATCGCATAGTTAATAAAACAGGAAGAGACTGGCATCTCATGATCAATCCAACTCTTTGGACCTACAGAACTAGTATAAGAATGCCCACTAGGGCTACACCTTTCGCTTTAGTTTATGGGTCTGAAGTGATACTACCTATTGAGGTTGAAATCCCATCACTAAGAATCAGAATGCATGGTCTCATAACCGATGATGATTACAGAGTGTCTAGGTTGCAAGAACTTGAACTACTAGATGAGTGTAGACAAGAAACATATGATCATCTCAGAGTATATCAGAAAAGAATGTCTAGAGACTACAACAAGAAAGTTAGACACAAAGAATTTCAGGTTGGTGATCTAGTCTTGAGAGAGAATCCTAAAAATCAATCACATCGAGGGCACAAGGGGAAGTTTGAACCCAACTGGCTAGGTCCCTTTTTTATCACTACTACTTTTGGCTCTGGAGCCTATCAACTCTCAATGACTAAAGCAAAATAGCTCTGAGAACTAATCAATGTTCTGCATTTGAAGAAATTCTACACCTAAGGCATTTAGTCTATGGTAAAATGTCTTGAAAAAATCATAAAAACCATAAAAAGTCCTGAAAAAATGAACATCTTGGTGAAAACCTAGCAATAGGTGCCTTGGTGATTCACAAAAAAATACAAAAATGGAAAAATACAAAAAAATTTGAAAAGATAAAAATACAAAAAAATGAGAAAAAGAAAAATTGCCTTAGTGAAAACCTAGAAACATGCACCTTGGTAGCAAAAATAGAATCTCTACCAAGATGGTGAAAACTCGACAAAGTGGCACCACTTGTTCAAAATGCTCCATCTATCAGTGCAATCTTGGTCTTTCCTAGCTTTCAGTCTACTTTAGTCTATATATATCCTTATTTTCAATAAATTTGGTTTGTACACCAATCAACAACAATGTCTGTATCCTATCAATAATAAAACTTGGGGGCAATCAATGTCATATCCTACAATCCTCAGTACCTCAGACATGTAATATCCAGTCAGATTCCTTTGACGCTTCATCTGAGTCAGTGTGTTTGTCTCCTTACCAGAAAGGATTTTGCAATCAAATGAATATCAACAACAAACTAAAAACAATCTTTGCTTCATGCTTTTATCTCCTTGTATGATTATTGATTCGCATTGAGATTTTTGCATATTGTATCCTTTTGAACTCTTCGATGATGTCCTTTACAAGATTTAGAGAGTGATGACTGGGGGCATAATATTTTCTTTGTTTTATGCTTTGAGTGAAAATCTAACAACTTTGGAAACTCTAGATTGAAATGGTGTCCATCTGTAAGAGCCTCCATCTCATATTGGATGGCCACAAGTACGTCAACCATCGATACCCAGATGGTTCAAGGAAGTTTTATCTAGCTATTGTCTTTTTGAGTGAGTTCTTATTCCTACTATGAAACATGATCTTACCCAAGGATGTGAACGATAAAGGGTCACTGCGGGTAATTCACAATGGATTCAAAATGTTCTCTTGACTGCTTGGTGTGTTTCTACACAAGGTGTATTCAGGTCATCACAACATTTATGTTTTGATGCTTATAAAAATTGCAATATCAAAATGGACATGATATTCAAGTCATCCTGGCATTTATGCCTTGGTGCTTATATCTTATCTGACATTTCGAAAAAAAAAATCAATATTCATATGTCCATGGTTGTCTAGCCAGTGGATGTTGTATTGAATTTTGACGTAAACATCAATATTCATATTTCTATCATTTCCTAACTAGTGGACATTGTATCGACTATCTAGTTACCTAATAAATATTTAGTGATGAAAACAACCAACACATGATTAGTGACTAAGTCCTAGGTCTTAGGTTTGCATTTCATTCTGCATGTTACTTTGTACTTTGCATGATTGCATTTATCTCATGATTTTTGAATCAAACTTGAATGCTTAATGATTCTTCAAACCTAATCTAAAACATGACACAAGGACTGAGTCTCACATGAAGGGTCTCTTCATAGATCAGCAAGCAGTCACCATCCTGGGTTAGACATCCTTTTTGACAAAAGACAGTACTTTTCTTCATCAATACCTAAAAACATATCATGTGTATCATTGCATTTACATTACATAATCATTCCATTACATTCATTGCATTACATACATGTGCATCCATAAAGTATAAGCAAATCATACATTTTCATAATCCATAATCAAATGCATTGCATAATCCATACATTTGAAAGAAACATTGCATTGCATAATTCATACATTCTACAATACTCAAAACATTTCAAAACATCACATGATATCATCATAAATCAACATGACAAGTACATATGAAGTCACAACCAAAAATAATCGATCTCATATATATCATCAATTGGAATAGTCAGAGGTGCACTACTGGCACAAGGTACAAAAGAATGAGCTCATCTGAGCTGTCAGCTATAATTAGTATGTATGGACAAAATGCCAAAAATAATCAAAATACTAAGGTAGATCAACTATCTGCTTGCTCCTCTACATCTGGTGGGGGTGGTGCAGGTGCATCAGGTGGTGGATCAGCCCTGGGTGCTCTGGCTCCCTCTAAAGCTATCATATACTGAGAGTATGTAGGCACTCTATGCGCAGCTGGTACTGTGATGTAGTATGCAGACACATAATATGAAGCCCATGCAGTCTAGTGTATAACCTCTACATGTAGTCATCTGTTATCTATCTCACGCTCTAAGCACTGCCTCTAAGACTCCTTCAAATGCACCTCCAATGTAGTGTTATGCACCTTCAGGTTTCTAACCTGAAGTCTAAGCCACCTAATGATATCCTGAGGAGTCTACCTTAGTCCAGTATCTCCCTCCACTACAGGCACCTCTACATCATCCATAGGCTTATCAACAGCCTCTGCCTTGTGTTCCTTGTGGTATCTGACCTCAACACCTAGATCAAAATTTGGATCTACCTATGTATCAACATCACCACCTACATATTGTTGTGCCCCTAGTGCCTCATCAGCACTCCCAATGCTACCAAGTGTCCCACTCTCTCCTCTATTAGATCTCCTCTACAGAACTGTAGGTCTTCCTATTGTGGAACTCAGCTAGCAAGGTGGTCTCATCTGTCCAACTAGCCTCTGTGGGGTAACCACTGCTCTAGATATCGGTGGTGTGGGCTGCACCATTGGTATCTGCACATCATAGCTTCTCAGCCCTCTCCCCATGGGTGCACTTGTGACATCTATAACCTCCTCCATGCTCAAGATCAGCTCTATGAGATTTGAGAACCTTCGCATAGGATGCTCCGCCAACCAAGCAATGAAGGTATCAGTAACTCTGGCATCAGCTACCTACGGCATGTAGTCCCAATCTCTCGGCACATATCCAGTATACTCCTGACTACAAAGAGCATATGATAATCTAGCTATCCATCCCAATCCCATCTCTCGCACCATCTGTGCATAGGTAGCATAGTCATGTGGGGCATCCTAGATGATGCCATACTGTCTCCACACCTGCATGATGATGAATCTCTCAAGCATAGTAGTAGATCAACCTATTAGCACTCGGCTCTAGCAGAAGTAAATAAACTGAGACTGAGCAGTAGGCCACGCCTCAACCTATAAGTATGACCTCCATATCACAAATGTCATATCATTGAGGACACACCTCTAGTACTCTGTGATGTCTATCCGAACCTATGTACCATATCCAGAGTACCTATATATCAATGACTCTTGTGGCTGTCTACCCTCACCACATACAGGTCAACATATTGGGATGTGCTCCCATGCCCAACTCTATAATACTAGTGCACCAGAAGAAAAAGACTTGCCCTCATGATACACTATCTCGTGCATCTCTAAGAACATGTGTGCAAGCAAGCATTGACCCCATCCCAACTCAGAAGGTGTAGCCATCTGGCGTGCTACCATAGGGGCCCACCCCATCAGAAGACTATTTTGCTGATAGTCAGACATGATGATCCCATTGATTATCCCTGCTATGATACACTCCAATCTATGGGTCTGCCCATATCTCTGTACCAAGGCCTCCCAGGAGATAGACTGCATCAACTACTCATCATCACCAAATAGTGTCCGAAAGGCATGAAGGCCAGGATTCCCCGCATGGATGTAATCAAGACAAGGGCCATGAAATGGTATCCACAATATCCTATACACGTCCTCAGGTGTAACTATGATCTCTCCAGTGGGTAGGTGGAAAGTCTGTGTCCCCAAGTGAAATCTCTCTATCAAGGCAGTCAGCAAACCATGGTTCATCTGAATCTCAGGCAACCATATCAAATACTCAAATCCACATGCAGCAAGGTGCACTCTCAAGGGGTCAGGCAGTGACATGTAGAGTCTCTGGGTCGCAGGATGAGAAATGTGAACATGTACATCAGGATAGATGACCTACACAACATAGAAATAGGGTACGCTATCAGTAACTTGGTAAAAAATTAGGCTATAAGTACAAAAATTGAAAATTTGAATACTTTAGAAGATACATGGAATGCTAAGGAATCAGCCTATGACATTAGAAAAATCAAAATTTTGACATAAGGATGAGAAAAACATTCGCTATTTTCCATATGAGTTTTCAAACTAGTATCAAAACTCGTACGAGTTTCTATGGGTTCCTATACAACAATCCATGCATACACGACAATATAGAGGTTCTTGTATGACACTTGAGGGAATCGATGAAATGTCGTATGACAGATGGGTCCCTCTCATACAAGTTTCATACAGAACGGGAAAGACTTTCTACAAGAAATTGAAAACTCGTACAAGTCCATGCAGACTGTCATACGAGTTTCCATGGTGCAAAAATTCAAAAACCTAAAAATGTATGAAAAAGATCCTAAAATGCTACAAACATGGAAAATTTGAATTCACAAAGAGGCACAAAGGTCCACTTACCAAGTTCCCATACTGGGGAGGTCGCTGGTGTCACCGGCTGTGCTTGAAATGATGTGAGGAGATGGGAACTACCATTTTATCCATTTTTCTCTCAGAGGGCTC
The DNA here is from genome assembly GCA_027943335.1 of Chamaecyparis obtusa. Classification (NCBI taxonomy): domain Eukaryota; kingdom Viridiplantae; phylum Streptophyta; class Pinopsida; order Cupressales; family Cupressaceae; genus Chamaecyparis; species Chamaecyparis obtusa. Next base: position 1,440,139 of record BSBK01005747.1, on the reverse strand, counting down.
CACGAAGTTCACAAAAGACAAAAGTGAATAATAATTTGAAAATGACCCTTTTGGCCCTTATATAGGTTTTGACCTAATTTTTCAAAGTGCTCTATTTTCCATGAAAATTGCACCCCTGGCTAATTTTGATGTTCTAAATCCATTTTCGGTATCAAAATCAAAATCTAAGATCATTTACTTTGTCAAAATCATGATTTAAAATTTTCAGACCCAGGATGGCCAACTGCTTGCATAATCAACCTTCTAATCATCACAACAATCCAGAATCCAACTTAACTGATTATCATAGATCAAACTATCAAAATTTAAACTTGGTCAACTCATGGTCAAACCTAGTCAAACTTGGTCTTCAGGACCTCTAAATGATGCAGAACGCATTATCGGACATGTATAACCAATTCTCAAATCAATTAACATGCTTCTACACCATTTAACGCTGACTTTTCTTGTCAGATTTCAATTTTCATCCCGAAGGGGGCATGGTCTTGCATATCAATCAAATCTGTAAATCAAATCTTTCTTTTAGTAATTAAGACAACAACCACGTCTAGTTGCTAGATTCATCAAAAGTCATCATCACTTGGGGAAAATTGATCATCGCTTGGGGGATATCAGATTCATCAAGATCCATATCAATCTGGTATTCTCTTAATCTTGCTAACTGTATCACCTTTTCATAACCATGGGTTTAGTTATGTTATTTACTTGGTTCTTCATAACTAAAGGGTTTGAATTTGGCATCCTTTTGATTCCTTTGGACAATTAGGTCTGGAGTCAAGATAGTCACTTCCTCATAATCATAGGTTCAGAATCAAGCATTTTATCACTTCTTCGTAATCACTGGTTCATTGTTGCTATAGTTGACATCATCTCGATTCTTTGGTCAATCAGGACCTGAATCAAACATCTTCAAATCTTTCAATCATTTTCTATCTCGGAATCAGTTAATCTCTCTGGATTAGTTTTCCCACCACATAATTGAGTCCACATCTTTATCAAAAATAGATTAATCTTTGAACTATTGTGCTTCACACAGTAATTCAAAGAGGGGCAAAATGTAATACCCCAAAAATGGACTATAGGTTCATTAATCTCTACATTGACACATTAAATGAAATCGACTCAAAGTCCTAACCAAAGGCACATCTGCACATCAGTTTATCAAAACCCTAATTGATTTTATCCTAATTTTGCATCGGGGAATATTTCCTAAATATTCCTAATTTATCATAATTATCCTGATTAAATATTATTTGGCGATAAATCACATTTCTCCTAAAATTTGATTAATTGAATATTTTTTAATATTTAATTGATTAAGTTTAATTTAGCCACCTAATTATTTAATTAGTTTTAATTCTATTTATTCCTAATTTATATTATTTAATTTTGACAATAAATCAAAAATCCTATGAATAATTGATTAAATTCCTATTTAATTAATTAAATCCAGTTGTCAATATTTAATGATATAGTTAGAAATAAAAGTTTGATTTAATAATTGATTAACGCATAAATCAATTATTTTTAAACTCAAAATCAGTTAAGATTAGGATAAACCACTTTATTTTTAAATTAATTCATATTAAATCATGCACAATCAGAAAAGCAATTAACTGTAAATCAATTATCAATTTTAATTTGTTAACTTTCTAAACTCAACATGTGATTGTGAGTTGAAAAAGTGATCTGAACTCTATTTTTGAGTCAAAAAGTGTTTTTGCATGATTTTATGAGTTGATCTATTCGTAATTTCTTGTTAACTCAAAAATCAACCTGAATTTATCAAGAGTGATTTATGGATTTTCTCAATGCATCCTCAAAGCCCTAGATTTCTATATAATCAAGGCTCGACTCCTCACAAAAGGATCCCTCGAATTTGCATACTTACTCTGGCAAATTTGCATATGAAGAATCAAGCTCTTGCGACAAGCGATTTGTGACATCTTTTTTTTCAATTCATTCATTTTTCATATCATAGCATATCATTTCAAATCATTTCTAGACTAGTTTCATTTCAGTTTTTCATCTTATTGCATAGAAAATACAAAAAGATAGATTAATCTACATTCATTCTACATTCATCTTTTAGCATTAAATCCTTTGTTTAGGTGTTGCATTGTCACTAATCTTGGTTTGAATCTGAGAGTACCATATTCACACCTACTAGAAGGTAGTAAATTGCCTAGTTAGCTTAGTTCATTTCATTTATAGATTTCTTGATTTGCTAAACAATAATGTTTTACTGAAGTGTTGTGTCTTCAGCTAGGTACAATTTTCACACACACCAAGGGTTTGGCCACCCTTCCAATTAGGATTGGCCCTATTGAAAAAGATGTTTTATTCCAAATAGTTGATGTTGGCCCCCTTGTGTACAATATCTTACTCGGTAGACTATGGATTCATGATATGCAAGAAGTGTCATCTACCTATCATCAGTGTGTTAAGTTCCCTTACAATGGAGTAGAGATTTGTATACCTAGAGAGATAACACTTTATCAGTTAACTCAATTTCAGCGAGTGCTCATGTTCCCCTCAATAGAGAAGCAAAAGACTTCAATGCAACCTTAGCTGAATGTAAAGACAATTTTGAGTTAGTAGACCTTGGCATGGGGGGGGTATCAACTGAACTCCCTCACAACACTTGCAGTTTCACCTAGGTCTTATGGCAAGCCTTCACAAGAAATGAGACCTTCCTTTTCAGCTATGACTTTATTTGGCACATTTGTAGGGTCCTTAGTGCCTATTCAAGATGAGAAAGAAGAGATAGCTATTAAAGACTGGATTCTTAGAGAAGATAAATACATGCACAATGAGAACTTCTCTCCCTCTCCTAAGGCTTATGGAAGAGGATATACTTTTATCAAATACATGGGCTATCCTGGACATGGTCCTCTTAGTCACATATTGGATGCTAGAGCCAAACCCCTTGATCATGATCTTTTTGGATGCAAGTCTAAGAAGATAGTTGGCCTAGGGTTTGCAAATCCCAAAAAGAACACTACTCCTATCCTTGATTAGTCAGATAGTGAAGATGAACCAGAATACATACCTAATTTGACAAATGAGTAAGATATGTGTCAAGATTGGGTCCCTTCCACTAATCTCCTTTGGGGAGATTCAGATAGTCCAGTTACTCATGAGATAGTTGCAACCTTAGAACAAGATGAATCAGATGTAGAAGATCCTATAAGAGAACATCAACGAAAGAATCTTGTTCATTTGATGCAATGAGAAGGTGTTACCCTTGATGACATTATAACTTCTACATCAAGGCATCCCAAACCTTCATGGTGTAAACATCCTACTTGAAGTTCAGAAACAAGTTCAGATAACTATGAATGGGACTCCTTCTCTGAGCCTTCCACAGTTGACATGGATGTTGATGTCATCCACATTTATAGTTATCATCCCAAGGTAGTTGATGGGTCACATGTAGGATTAGAGGATTTGAACCCACATGTTGCCTTAGAAAATGATTCTTCAATTGTTAGGATGAATCCTAATTTGGGTATCTTAAAAGGATACTTGACGGACTCCAACTCTTCGGTCACCAGAGATGATATCATTCACATTTACAACCTTGAACTAGTCATTGATTTACCTCTTGTTCATCCTAACCTCCTTGATTAGTCCCAACGCTATCAAGATCTTGACTCTTAACATTTCAAAATGATTATGAGATAGCCTGTTACTTGAATGCGATTGAACTCATAGTCTCTTCCACCAGTGAACTGGCTAGCAGCATGACAAAGCTAGACATCAAGTACCTTAGTCACAAAATAAAAAGAAAAGAAAATCAAAATAATAGGAGTTCTGATGGTGAAAACCACTGTGTGACGGTGTGAAAACCAAAAAAAGTAAAAATAAATGACGTATCCAAGGGTGAAAACCTCCCTGAGGTGCCTAAGGATGAGGTACTTGATCATCTCCCTAGCTACTTTCAAGATAGATCTTCACTTCTTATTGAACCAACAAAAATAGTCAATTTGGGTGCAAATGAGGCTCCACAGATAGTACACTTGGATTAGCCCTTGTCACCACAAGAAAAATAAGCTTACACTAAGTTCTTACAGAAAAAGAAGATCAAATTTACATGGACTTATTTAGATATGCTAGGGTTGGACACTAATCTTATCATGCATCACTTGTCCATAGCTCCGGGTGTCAAACCGGTTAAAAAAAAATTGAGTAAGATGTATCCTCACATAGCTCTCCTAGTCAAAGCATAATTAGAGAAACTCCTTGGTGCAAGATTCATAAGAGATATTGACTATGTTGAATGGATATCAAACATTGTACCATTTTCCAAACATGACAAATCCATTCAAATTTGCATAGATTTTAGAGATGTCAATAGAACATGCACAAAGGATGACTTTCCACTTCCCAATATAGACATGATAGTGGATATGAATGCAGGTTATGAGATTTATTCCTTGATGGATGGTTTTTTCGGATACAATTAGATTAAGATAGCTCCTAAAGATCAAGAAAAGAGTGCATTCACTTGTGCATGGGGTACCTATTGTTGGAACGTTATGCCTTTTGGATTATAAAATGTAGGAGCCACCTACCAACGAGCTATGACAACCATTTTTCATGACATGATGCATAAAAACATGGAAGATTATGTGGATGACACCTTGGCCAAGTCTAAGAAAAGAGATACACACTTAGATGATTTAGAAGCCATTCTAGATCACATGGAACAATTTCAACTAAGGTTAAATCCTAAAAAGCGTGCATTTGGTGTCACCTCTAGAAAACTACTAGGATTCATCATTTTAGCAAAAGGAATAGAGGTAGACCCTGAAAAAGTCCAAGCAATCATAGATATGCCACCTCCTAGAAACATTTGTCAAATGAGGAGTCTTCAAGGATGTCTTCAATCCATAAGGAGATTCATTTCATAGTTGGCCCAGATAGAGCTCAACCTTTCAACAAGAACTTACAAAAAGGATCCAAATGTGTTTGGAATGAGGATTATCAAAAGAGCATAGATCAAATCAAGAAATACTTGGAAAATCCTCCCATTTTAATGCCTCCTATCCCAGGGAAACCACTTATATTATACATTTCAGTGACAGAATCTTCCTTGGGGGCATTACTAGCTCAACTTGATGAACATGGGAAATAAAGAGAAATATACTACATTATCCGCACTCTTGTTTCATATGAGGTTAACTACACCAACATTGAGAAAGCTTTCCTTGAAGTTGTGTTTTCTTCCCAAAGGTTGTGACATTGCATGCTTTTGCACACTACACACCTCATAGAAAAAATAGATCCACTCAAGTATTTACTAGGTAAGGCTGCCCTCACAGGTAGACTTACTAAATGGATGACAATCCTTTTAGAGTTTGACATAGAGTACATTGAGTGTAAAGTAATCCAAGGACAAGCCATAACAGATCAATTGGCTGATTTCCCAATGCAAGATAATGCACCTATTCAAGCTGACTTCCTAGATAAACACCTCATGTATATGACTGAAAGAAGATGGAAGATGTTCTTTGACGGATCCTTTATGCAAAACAGTTCAGGAGCTGGTGTATTTTTTGTTTCTCCTCATGGGTACACAATTCCTAAGTCTTACAAGTTATGGTTCCCATGTACAAACAACATTGCTAAGTATGAAGCTTTTACAAATGAACTTAAGATGGCCATAGAATGGAGAATCACAAAGTTACACATATATGGGGATTCATAGCTGATAATCAACCAAGTCAATGATGAATATCAAACAAAGAATGAGAAATGGGTACCTTACAAGAAAATGGTTGATTCATTGAAATGATACTTCACAGTTGTCACATTTCAAAAAATCCCTAGAGAAGAAAACAAAGAAGCTGATGCTATGGCCACACTTGCTTCACTCCTTTAGTTAGAGAAACATGAATCCAGATTTGAATTCCTAGTGGAAGACCTACATCACCCTATCTATGACTCCCAAGAAAGCCATGTCATTTCTACCCTTGTTAGTCATGAGTCATCCCATTATGGTGCCATTTACTGATACCTTCATGATGACATTATACCTGAAACCTTTAACTAATCTAAATGTAGAAACCTTACCCGAAACCTCTATCACCATCCCCTTATCTCTAGTGATTTGTATAGGAGGGGTCTAGATGTAACACTTATTAGATTCTTAGAAAAGGAAGAATCTGACCAAGCGTTAGTTGACATCCATGAGGGCATTTATGGGGGACATTCCAATGGTCTAGCCATGGCCCAAAGGTTGCTTACGGCAGGGTACTATTGGCCTACGATGCAGATTAATGTAGTAGCCTTTGCAAAGTCATGTGAAAAGTGTCAAAAGAATGGTAACCTGATAGATGCTCTAGGTAGGGAGCTCATTCCTTCTATATCTCATTGGCCATTTCAGCATTGGGCCTTTGATCTTGTTGGGTAGATTCATCCCAACTCATTAGGTGGACACAAGTTTATTATCACTGCTACTAATTACTTCACTAAATGGGTAGAAGTTGTCCCACTTTCTGTTGCCTCAGGAAAGACAGTCTCTCTATTCATTCTGAACCATATCATCTTTCGATATGGAGTGCCTTCTAAGATTATCACTGACAATAGAGGCCAGTTAAAAAATAAAGACTTTAAAAAAATCTACAAGAAATTCAAGATTAAACAACATTGGTCCTCCATTTACTTCCCACAAGAAAATGGTCAAGCAAAGGCATCAAACAAAACCATTCTTAAAATCCTACATAGAATAGTTTTTAAGAATGGTAGAGATTGGTACTTATAGATAAATCTGACTTTGTGGGCCTATAGAACTAGTATTCTTACTCCTACTAGGGCTACTCCTTTTTCCCTTATATATGGCGCCTAGCAGTGTTACCTTTAGAGGTTGAGATTCCTTCACTTAGAGTTTCCCTCAAAGGTCTAGTTACAAATGAAGACTATCGTGCCATGAGACTTCAAGAGTTAGAACTTCTAGATGAGAAACATCAAGCATCATTTGACCATATGAGGGTTTATCAAAAGCGCATGTCCAAAGCCTTCAACAAAAAGGTTCACCTTAGAGAATTTCAAGTGGGAGATCTTGTCCTATGTGAAAATCCTAAGAATCAACAACATAGAGATCAAAAGGGCAAGTTTGAACCTAATTGGCTTGGACCTTACATCATTACAAAATTTTTTGGGTCAAGTGCCTATTTACTGTCTATAGTGGTGGGAGAGTAGCTCCCTGATCCTATCAATGTCTTGCACCTAAAGAATTTTTATCCATGATGCCCATTCTGTCTGGGGGCATCCTTTGTACATACTTATTGATCCTGAAAAGATCCAAAAAAATGATATATTGTCAACAATTCTAAAAATCTGAAAATGTCCTGAAAAAATGATCATCTTAGTGAAAACCTAGCAATAGGAGCTTTGATGTATCCCAAAAAAAATTATATATTCCAAAAATACAAAAAAAATCAAAAAATTCAAAATTCAAAATTCAAAAAAAAAAGTGCCTTGGTGAAAACCTAGAAACAAGGTGCCTTGGTAGCAAAAAATTTTTAGAAAAATAAAAAAAAAAAAAAAAATTTGCAATAAAATCCAATTGGTGAAAACCTAGAAACGAGCATTACTTGAGGCCTTTACACCCCTGTTTCTTAGCATGTGTCCTTGACACTTAGCCTTTCTCCATCATGCCTTGTCCTTGTTGCCCTGGTTTGGAATTGGTCTTCATCTTTGTCTAAGGGGTATAACTATAGCTTTGGTCTCTTGGATGTGTTAGTCTTTAGGACACATCACAAACGGTGTTTTTCAACACCACCCCAACTGTTTCTTTTTTCAACACAACCCTTGACATCAAGTGTTTTTCAACACTTATTGGTTTGGTCTTACCCAATTTTCTCATGTGATCTTACCTACTTGCAAAAATTTGATCCTTATCCTCGGAACTCAGTATCAGTTAACACACTTAAATTTTTTAATGCTTGAGCTATGTCTTGATCTTTTCTTTGTGTGCTGACTCTTACTGATTTTCATTGAGTGTCCTTGTCTAATAAGTCTCTCCGGTATGCATAGCTAGAGGACTTGGGGCATGGGACATGTTTTTATTTTCTTTCTGCTTGTGGGTGTGGTCTTGACACTCTAGAGTGTCTCTTGTTGTCCCCTTGAAATACTTAGGAGATTTGAGGCATCATCCTTGACTATTTTTGCACAACCGTTATTATGGTCATCCTGACATCTATACCTTGATGCAAGCGTGGTTTTTCTACATTAAATTGGGTAAGCTAACATTGAATTTATCTTGACCTTTATGTCTTTGATGCTTATGTTAGAATCTTTCCACATTCCAATCTGATGTAAATCACATTCATATCTTCATAGTTGCACTTGTGACTAGTGATGATTGTGTGATTTTCCAATGTCCGTTAATAATGGCCCAATGATGAAAATAAGCTCCTTAACATTCTCTAATGAATGATGAACACAAAATCCTATGTTATAGTTTCTCTATTACAAGTACACCTTTTCATTTTCATGTAGCTTGCATTGTTAGACTTCATGTTAATTTGCATTTTTAGGCTGCATTATGAGTTTGAGAGGGTCTTCCTTCATCTTTGTTTTGGACTTTTAATCAACTATGGTCATGTTTTGATCTTCATTTCCTTATCTTCTTTCATGATCTCAATCAAAATTTTCTATCTTAAACAGTTGATTGATTTTTGGGCATTCTCTTTCTTAAGGAAAATTCTTTTTATTCTCTCCATTTCTTTCCACTTTTTCCAAACTTCGATCTTCCATTTCGCTTTCACCCCACTTCTTTTCTTCTAATTCAACCTTGGGGGCATAATGTTTCATGCTTGATGATCTACCTTGTTTCTGTGATCCTTATATCTTTCATCTTACATCAGGAACCTTATTTTTAGTTTGATTTGATCAAATTTATCAATTTATTGTTTCTCCTCTATTTCATTTTGATTTCGATCATGAGGGGGTAGTACCTATCAAACTTCAATCCTTGATTCAGCTTTATCAATCCTATCAATTGCTCCACTTGGGGCAACCTTGCTTGAGATTCTTATCTTGGACATGTCAATTACCTATTTAAAGGGGTGTTGACCTTGTCTTTTTCAATTAGTTTATCTTTGTCCTGATGTGTTCTTGTCCGTCGATCACACGTCTGGGTTGTTTTGTGATCCCAAATCAATTTCACACTTCAACTTCATTATTTGACTACATGTGTTCCCATAAAGATCACACATTAGTCAAAGAGGGGCAAATGTATGCACCCTAAAATGGTCGCCTAGACTATGGTCCTCCATTCTTCAATTTATCAATTTCCTGAATCAATGCCTTGCAATATTTTCAATTCAAATCAAATTCCTTGATCAAATCATAATTAATTCGATTATTTCAATATTTCCTAAGGTTTGATCATTTTATCCTAAGCCTTATTTAATTAAAAGAAAAATTCCCTTTTAATTAAATAAAATAATCTTATTAAAAGAAAATCCCTCTTTTAATAAAATCCCCACTTAAATATCTCTTTGTGATGAAAAAAGGAAATAAATCAAATAAAAATAAATAAAAAATTCTTTTTTTCTCTACACTTTGAATGCACATATTTCTAAGTGGTGGGCTTTTCCCTCTTACTTTCCTTTTTAGGGATTTATCCCACATTGCTCTTGAGAATGCATTCCTCTACACACTTTCCTTTATAAGGAGCCCTCTCCTCATTTTGGAGATCCAGATTTTATGTTATTGTTATGCTGCAGGTTTGGAGAGTGATTTTGGAGGAGAGTTTGAGCACTTGAGCTTGAACATTGCAACTTCTATTTTCTTGTCTTCTTCTCTCATGCATCCATGGCAATCCATTTAGATTACTCTTGCACTTGCATTTTAGATTAGATTCATATTTCATTTCATAGAATAATCTTGCATGCGTATTTCCTTTCATAGATTAGTTTTCTTTCATCCATTGTTATCATATAGAATAGCTTCCATTTTCATTTTCATGCATCTTTGATGATCATGGAGACTAGCACTCTTTCTTTTCCTCTTTGAATCTCTCATTTTATGGTGTACTTGCATGGGCATAAACTAGGTCTAAACTAAGGGCCTCCATTATAAACCCTTGCACTCCATGAATAGAGAGCTATGAATAGCCATTTGAGACCTCATCTTGAGAAATATTGGATATAATGACTCATAGAAGTGTGTCAACATTTTAGCACACAGAGACTTGTGCAAATCATTGTGGAACATACACTTGACACTCTTGGCATATTGCAACATTCCTTTAGACATTACAATTGCTTGTGTCCCCAAAGTTTCTTTATCCTTTGGTGGATTTTTTGGAGACTATTGTTTGATCACACTATTTCTTGCTTGGAAACATTTGGACCTGATTTAGGGACTCTCAGAATCATCACAGATTTGAAGCCAAACCTGTCCAGATTGGTCAAAATTCTAGCAAACACTGGTAAATTGTTCATTTTTTTGCATCGAGTCATTTTGTTCAGCATCATATCGTATGATACAAGTGCTTTATCACATATAGCATTGTGTTTCATCGCATGATAAGATTGATCTTCACCATATTATTGCACACATTGTTGAGTTTCATCGCACCCAGTTCTGGAGTTTTTTGTATGATCCTATGTTTGTCTGACTATCATAACTTGTTTCAAGATTCTCAAATATCGGTTGTCCAGGTGTCCTCTTGGCTCTTTCTATTATTTTGATCAGTGGTTATCTATCTACTGGTATTCTTAATTGGTTGACCTTTTATTAGTAATTTGGTATCTCTTTTCTTTTTCTTTAAGATCTTGGAAGTTCTCTAGCCTTGTCTCGAGTACACTATCTAAAATTACACCTTGCTCAAAACTTCATCACAAGTGCCACTTAATAGGCATTTAGGCCTCACTCTCAGTACCTTGTACTTAGTTCTCTTGGCTACATCAACTTGATCACAAGTGCCACTCAATAGACATTCAGGCCTCAATATTATTACTATAATTGATGGTGGTGATGATGAAGACCAACTAAGATCAGAGGTATACAAGATAGTAGAAATATTAGATCAGTTATTATCTTTTCATTGATGTCAAACAATTAATATCTGATTTATATTGTGTTTCCATATCATTCAGAGTATGATATATAAGTTTGAATGAGTTAAGAAGAAGAAGTAGAATTTTTTGAAGTTGAAGAACTTAATTGGGAAACTGATACAGATTAGACAATGTTAAGATTATGTTGATATAATTATTTTATACCTAACATTTGATTATATCAAATCGGTAAAGAAGATTACTCAATTTAGTAAGAAAAACAATTTTGGCTACTGAGCAAAAAAAGTCATTTTCTTAAAAGGAAAGTAAGGTTTGGTAAAGGCGAAGGAACTCAAGACATTGAGAATAAGGTTTCAGTCACCGAGAAAAGTTAACGAAAATTCAGTTGAAAGAAAGAAGTTATCCACTGAGCAAGGAACATAAATTAAATACAAGGATTAAAATGACATTTAATGATGAGCTATGATGAGCTGGAAGATTATAATGATGAGGAAGAGTTAGTTAGAGAGATCTACGATTAGGAAAATTCAAGATGATGATCTATGGTATAGATCTAAGTGGAAAAAAGAGAAGGAACAAGTTCCAATAAAGTTCAAGTTCCAAGGTGATGATAAAATATTTTAGCGATATCTAAATTCATTGAAATAGTTTGTGAAGTTGATCAGACGGTTGAAATTAATCAAAAGAAAATGTGATAAAGGAGACTAAGGGGAAAAAAAAAGTCTATATAAAGGATGAATTTTAATGAACAAAAGGCTGGAAAGTTACCGATTGATGCAGTGAAGAAGGAAAAGATTGAATTATGAGTCAAAAAGCTGAATTTGATGAAGTGTTCAAGCAAGTGGAAAGTGAAGGATTGAAGTAAGGACAAAGAGCGCACAAAGGATCTGATTATTCAAAGGATAGTTGCAGATTCCTATGTCAATTTATTTACTCTTTCTTATTAACATTTGTAATAGAGAAATCTCTTAACTGAGTGGCGAACTTAACAGTCTTATTGTAAAATCCTTGCAAAAGGTAACATTATAAAGAGTTTTTGAAGAAAATCCCGTGATTGGGTCACATTTAATAGTGTGTATTATAATCTTTAATTGGATTGGCTTTTAACCGAGCATACTTCATAAGAGTATTTCTTTAGAGGGCCACAATTCCCAAAGTGGTTTTTCCAAAAGCTGGTTTTCCACGTTAAATACTGGTTTTATATGTGTTGAATGATTTATGCGATTTTTATTTCTGATTGATAAAGTTAATTTACTATTGTTCATAAATGTTGATGTGTGTCTGACCAAGTTGACACTAAGTTTAATTAGAGAAAAATTTTAAGGTACACAGAATCAAGGATTAATTATTCACCCCCCATCTCTCTAATCAAATAATTGGTATCAGAGATGAGTACTCTAAAGGGATAAGTTTGAAAGACTTCAGTAAAAGATTCTAAGATGTATAGGAGAGAAGTACCTAAGCTAAACAAGGAAAGTTTCTTGACATGGAAAAGCAAGATGAGGTTATACCTATCTAGGATTGGATATTTTGTACTTAATATTTTAGATAATGAATACACTCCATCACCTCCTAGACCTATGACAATTGATCAGATGAGAGAAAAGTAGGAACACAACTTGATAATATTTGAAATTGCTTCTTCCTTGACAGATGTTGGATTCAATGACATTAATGACTGTATTACTGCAAAAATTATTTGGGATAATCTTGCACTTGTTTATGGAGGTGATCTGTATGTACAAAAATCTAAGGTTGACAGTCTCAGAGGAAAAATTGATGAGATGAGAATGAAATATGAAGAGAACATTGATCAGTATAGTTTCAGAATCGAGGAAGTTTTTAGTGCCATCAGAGGTTTTGGTGGAACATTACTTGGAGAAGAAGTGGTAATAAAAATTCTGAGAACTTTTTTTATCTAAGTATGCTATTCAAGTATCTACTATTTAGGAACTGAGATCCATACCGAATAACACTGTTACTCTTGATTCCTTGATTGGCAAGCTAACTTCATTTGAACTTAGTAATTATGATAATAGTATACCGACTATTGAAACAAATTTTAAGTCATCTCTAAACATTGGAAGTTCAAGAAATGAAAGAGATATTCACCATATCTTAGGAAGAAGTGATTATAACAGTATACTAACTGAAGAGAAAGAAAAAGAAGAATTAGAAGAACTATTGGCTAAGAGGCTACTAAGAGGGAAAGGAAAGTATAAAGGTAAACTGCTTCTAAAATGTTTTAATTACAACAAGATTGGTCACATTGCATCTAGATGTCCTGACAATGACAAGAATGATAAAAGTGACAAGAAAGAGAACTGATACCAAAGATTTAGAGACTACAAGGATAAATGAAAGAAATCATGCTACCTAGCTGAGGAAGGAGTAACCAATGATTGATCTGATGACACAAAAGAAAGTTTTGAAGTGTTCTATGTTTCTATGAAGGATGATTCAGAAGAAGAGAGATGAAAAATCCCTTATTTCTCATGTTAGCAATACTAACCCATGTATAGTTGATAGTGGATGTTCACATCATATGACTGGTGATATTGATAAGTTTGAGAACCTAAAAAAGTATGATGGAGGATTTTTTATATTTGGCAATGATGCTTCATGTTCTATAAAAGGAAAAGGATCCATTATATTGAATAAAAAGATCAGATGTGATGATGCTTATTGGGTTCGAGGACTAAACTATAATTTGTTGAGTGTTGCACAATTGAACAACACTAGCCACTGACTAGAAGTTAAAAACAAAAAAGTGAATATTTATGGTGCTGATGGAGATCTGATTGGAACCAGTGAACAATCTAAAGGTAATCTATTCTATCTTGATACTACTGCAAAGAGTTTCTTGTTTGTAAAAGTTGATGATGTTTGGTTGTGGCATAAAAGACTCTTTCATTTAAATTTTGACAACATTATTAAGGTGAGTAAAAAGAATAGATTCAGAGGTCTACCAAAATTAAGCAAACTTGATAAAGTGATGTGTAAGGAATGTCAGATTGGTAAGATGACAAAATAAGTTTCTCAAGAAAGTCTTACTTATCTAATGGTATTTTGGAATTAGTTCATACTGATCTCTATGGCCCTGTGAGAATTCAAAGTTATTATGGTGATCAGTATTTCATTTTGTTTGTTGATGACTACTCAAGAATGATGTCGGTAATATTTCTAAAAGAAAAGTTTGATGCATTCCATTGTTCAAATGGTATAAGGCAAAAGTTGAAAAGGAAATAGGCAATAATCTAAAATGATTAAGATCAGATAGAGGAGGTGAATTTTTCTCTGATGAATTTACTGTCTTCTGTAATGAAAATAGAATTAAAAGGCAAGTATCTACACCAAAGACTCCACAACAAAATGCCATAGCTAAAAGAAGGAACAAATCAATAGTTGATTGTGCTAGAACATTGTTGATTGACAAAAGGTTGCACAAACATCCTAGAGAGAATCCATTAGTACTTCTATCTACACTCTCAACTGAGTACAATTGAAAAAAGGTACAAACAAAATACCTTATGAACTATGGTATGGACATGCACCAAATGTTAGTTACTTTAAGATTTTTGGAAGTAGGTGTTAAATACTGAAAGATGCTAGGAATGGAAAGTTTGATTCTAAAGGTGATGAAGGTATATTCCTAGAATACTCCTCAAAGAGAAAAGCCTATAAATGCCTGAGTAAGGATACTAACAAAATTGTGGAAAGTGAAAATGTGAGGATTGATGAATTTGTAGAAAAAAATGATGAAGATAGAAACACAGAACCTGAAGATTATCAAAGACTTGTATATGTATAGGAAGGTATTTTAGGAAATTTAACCAAGCTGCAACAAGAAGAAATCGAGGAGAAAATTGAGCCTCCATCGAGAGATGAAACTACTGAAGAACAACCTACTGAGTCTATATTAACAAAATACATGAGAAGATACCACTCATCGAACAAAATTATTGGAGGCAAGAATGCAGGAGTCATGATAAGAAGTTGAAAGATAATACATGTCTAATTTCTGAATTTGAGCCAAGATTAGTTAAGGATGCACTTGAAAATGAAGATTGGATTAATGCAATGAAAGCAGAGATTGATTAGATTGAAAAGAACAACACTTGGTCACTGGTACCGAGACCTAAGGATAAGAATGTGATTGGTACAAAGTGGATTTTCAAGAATAAACTCAATGAGAATAGAGATGTGATCAGAAATAAATCAAGATTGGTCTATAAAGGGTATGCACAACAAGAAGGTATTTACTATGGTGAGACATTTTCCCCTATTTCTATATTAGAAGGTGTAAGAGTTTTACTTGCATATGCTTCCTATAAAAGATTCAAAGTTTATCAAATAGATGTTAAGTCTACATTTTTAAATGGAATTCTTGAAGAAGAAGTTTACATTGAATAACCTAAAGGATTTGTTGAGAATTCTAACAAGGATATAGTATGCAAACTACACAAAGAACTCTATGGTTTGAAGCAAGCACCTCAAGCATGGTATGAAAGATTACATTCATATTTAATCAAGATTAGATTTCAAAGGACAAGTGACAACAACAATTTGTATCTGAAATGTGATAGTATTGATAAGATTTTGATTGCTGAGATATTTTTTGATGCTATCATATTTGGAGGAAATGAATCAATGTCTAAATCATTTCATGAAGAGATGAGAAAGGAATTTGAGATGTTCATGATAGGAGAAATAAAAAAATTTATTGGACTAAAAATTAAACAAGTTAAAGATGGGATCTACATAACACAATTAAAGTATATCAAGGAGATCCTAAAGACATTTAGTATGAAAGAATCAAAACCGGTTGGTACACTAATGGCTACTAGTTGTAAATTGTCAAAGGAAGATGAAATAAAGAAAGTAAATGAGACACTCTACCGATACATGATTGATAAGCAACAATATGTTGTTCATAGTTGACCTAATAGTGCTCATGCTATTGTTATTGTAGCTAGATTTTCTACCAACCCAAAGGAAACACACATGTCTGCAGTCAAAAGAATATTTAGATATTTGAAAGGGACTACAAATTTCAGTCTTCTATACACAAAAGGAGGAGATTTTGATCTAAAAGTATACACTGATGCTGATTGGGTTGGAAATATTAATGATAGAAAAAACACAAGTGGCAGAGCTTTATTTTTAGGAGACAGATTAGTGACATGATTAAGAAAGAAACAAAGTTGTATTTCACAGTCTACTATCGAAACTAAGTATGTTGTTGCAGCTATGAATTGTTCAAACATTGTGTGGATCAAACAATTACTTGAAGGTATGCAAAAAGAGATTACTGATCCAGTTACTATTTACTATGATAATACTAGTGCTATTAACATATCAAATAATACGGTGATGCATTAAAAAACAAAGAATATTTCTATCAAGTATCATTACTTGAGAGAACAAGTTCAAGATAAGCATGTGATATATGAGTATGTGAATTCTAAGGAACATATAGCTGATATATTTACCAAACCACTACCAAAGGATGCTTTTGAGTATCTCCGAGGTAAGTTAGGGGTTAATCCCCTATCCAATATTCACTAAGGCAAGATGCATGCTGTATTAATTCAATTTTTCATTAGAATATATATTTTTTGAATTGATGCTAGTGTTCACTCTTTGGGTGAAGCTTGAAGTTGTGAAAGATGTTTATGTCCGCAATGAGAAATTAGTACATTTGAGGTATGATTTACTGCCTGAGAAAAGTTTTTAGGAGTATGTGTCTTTGGCATTATTGTCAAAGAGGGAGAAGATTAAAAGATGAGAGGGAGAATACTACTATGAGGGAGAAGTTACTAAAGATTTATAAGAGGGAGAATATGCTAAGAGAAGATTGAATAATGATAGAGGGAGAAGATTCCTAAGAGTAAGAAGATGTACAAAAGAAGATAAAGCTCAGAGGGAGTACAATACTTGATAGTAAGTGTTGACATCATCAATTGAGTAGTAAAGATTGTTAGTGTGATGTCATCAATGCCAAAGAGGAAGATTGTTACTATAACTCATGGTGATGATGCTGAAGACCGACTAAGATCATAGGTATAAAAGATAGTAGAAAGATTAGATAAGTTATTATCTTGTCATTGATGTCAAGCAATTGATATCTACTTTATATTGTGTTGGCATATCATTCAAAGTATGATATAAGTTTGAATGAGTTAAGAAGAAGAAGAAATGAAATGTTGTGAAGTTGAAAAACTTAATTGGGAAACTGATACAAATTAGACATTGTTAATATTATGTTGATATAATTATTTTCTACCTAAAATTTGACTATATCAAATTGGTAAAGAAGATTGGTCAAGTCGGCAAGAAAAACAATTTTGGCTACCAAGAAGAAAAATTCATTCGGTTAAAAGGAAAGTGAGTTTCAATAAAGGAAAAGGAAATAAAGATACTGAGAATAAGGTTTCAATCACCGAGTGAAGTTAACTGAAATTCAGTTGAAAGAAAGAAGTTATCCATAGAGAAAGGAACAAAAATTAAATACAAGGATCAGAATGACATTTAATGATGAGCCATGATGAGATGGAAGATTCTAATAATGAGGAAGAGTTATTTAGAGAGATATACGATTAGGAAAATTCAAGATGATGATATATGGTATAGATATAAGCGATAAAAAGAGAAGGAATAATTTCCAATAAAGTTCAAGTTCTAAGGTGATGATAAAACATTTTACCGAGATCTAAATTCATTAAAATAGTTTGTGAAGTTGATCAGACAGTTGAAATTAATCAAAAGAAAATGTGATAAAGGAAATTAAGTAAAAAAATAAAGTCTATATAAAGGATTAATTTATTTGAACAAAAGGATGGAAAATTGAAGGGTTGATGAGTCATCAAATGATGCAGTGAAGAAGGAAAAGGTTGAATTCTGAGTCAGAAAGCTGAATTTGATGAAGTGTTGAAGCCAGTGAAAAGTGAAGGATTGAAGTGAGGACAAAGAGAACACAAAGGATCTAATTATGAAAAGGATAGTTTCAGATTCATGGGTCAATTTATTTACTATTTCTTATTAACATTTGTAATAGAGAAATATCTTAACCGAGTGGACTTAACAGTCTTATTGTAAAATCCTTGTAAAAGGTAACTTTTTAAAGAGTGTTTGAAGACCTTTAACCAAGTTAGTCCTAACAAGGTGAAGATCCTAACAGATCTGAGGAAAATTTCTTGACTGGGTCACATTTAAAAGTGTGTATTGTAATCTTTAACAGGATTGGCTTTTAACTAAGCATACTTCAGAAGAGTATTTCTTTAATGGGTGACAATTCCCACAGTGGTTTTTCCCAAAGTTGGGTTTCCACATTAAATACTAGTGTTATATGTGTTGAATGAATTATGTGATTGTTATTGTTTATTGATAAAGTTAATTTACTATTGTTAGTAAATGTTAATATGTGTCTGATTGAGTTGACACCGAGTTTAATCAGAGAAAAATTTTAAGGTACAAATAATCAAGGATTATTGATTCACCCCCCTCTCTGTAATCCAACAAATCTCGGTACCTTGCACCTTGTTCCAGCTACTTTATTATCAACTACTTATTCTTGATACAATTCTATAATTACCTTGATCTCTTAGAAAAAGTTTAAGATACATTATCACTATCTGTTCATTAATCTCATCTTCCATGCTAGTCAGAGCTCATAGTCATTCCTACAATTTTACAATTGATCCTAGAGGGAAATCCATTTACAACACTGTTGGACCATCATTTCAAGAAGAACCTTTGCATCAAGCTTGTGATTATTAGTCAATACCCTTTGCTAATGATGAGATATTTGATTACATCAATATGGAAAACTATGATTCATGCACATGCAAAAGACATGACTCTGATTCCTCTAAGAATGAAGAACCCACACAAGAAGAAATCCAAAAATGCCAAGAGCATAAGAATTTTCACTAGGTGATGCAATCCATCATGAGCCAAGATAAAGATCTCTATTTTATACATCTCTCTTCCATGGGTGTGAAGCTACCACTTAAATTTGATGTCAATGACCTATTAGAAAAAGAGGAAGAGTCTCCTCTCAAAGCCCTTACTAAACAACTTCAAGATCTACGTTATGATATTTCACAACTAAAGAAGGATAAGGACCAACCCTCTAACAAGTATTGTCTTTAATCAATTTATCCTTTCCCCTTCGACAAAAATCTCTACATGCCACCTTTCCCATCCAAGGTGGAGATCCCTAAATATGAAAAGTAAGATGGTAATAAGGATCCTCAAGATCATGTGTGTGAATTTTGCACTCTAAGCATGAAATTTATGCATGAAAAGACATATCTAATGAGACTCTTTCCTCAAAGTCTCGGTGGCCAAGCCATGATTTGGTTTACCTTGCTTTCCCATGGCATTAAAACCTTTGACGAGCTAGTTCAAAAGTTCATCCAATAATATTCATACAATATCTATCTTATTGTCACCATGCTCAATTTATGCAATACTAGGCATCGTGTGGGAGAACCCTTTGTCACATTGCTCCAGCGATGGAAGTGAATATTTGCTTGATACGCTTGGTAGATTCTTGAGATTTATAAAATTGATATATTCATCAACACCTTGGTTCCTGAGATGAACTATGCATTGAAAATGTAGACACATGCTTCATTTGACAAGTTGGTTGAATCATCTATACGCGTAGAGGATGTCCTTGTTTGAAAAGGAGAGATTACTCTTCAATATAAAGAACACATATCCTCTTCCAATAACCAACATAACAAGGACAAGAACAAGTTCTAGAATAAAACCAAATATTTCATCAATGACAGAATCATAGGCACAACCTTAGCGTCCACCACTACCAAGCCCAAGGAGCTAGCCTTCAACTTATCCACTGGTATCCAAGTTGTGAAAGCTAATAAGAGAAACCAAATAGGCTCTAAAATTGAGGCTAACAGAGATAGGCCATGGATCCCTAGGCATAAGAGAGATTACTTTAATCCTCTTGGAGAATCACTTGAGAATGCCTTGAAGATGCTTTTGGCCAATAAGATCATCACTTTTCCTGATAACGCTAAACCATATGATCTTGAGATAAAGCCTAAGTGGTGGAATGAAAACCACTATTACAATTACCATCGTAACAAAGGCAACAAGACCAATGATTGCATGAATCTTAAACATCTCATCCAGGATCTAATTGATAATGAGACAATTGTGATTGGTCCCCAATAAATGAAGACTAATCATAAGGCTTTCAAGGAGCCTTTTCCTAAATATGAGAAGGGGAGTTGTCTAAGGTGAAAGACAACAAGGTTGGTTACACATACCCTGATATTGATAATGTGATCCACATGCTTGATTCCTCTCACCATATTGTTAATGTTATCAAGACCAAAGGAAAGACTCAGGTTGAGTCATCTAATGTGGTATCTCATTCTCAAGGAAAAGTCATTCTGCGAGGGGCTGGTCAATCCTCCTCCTTGTCTTCTACATGAAAAAAAAATCAAGAATAAAAAATGACTACCTCATCTACAACACATGATTACAATCTACTTGATCAGCTCCAACACACATCAACTCATATTTCAATCCTAAAATTGCTTAAAATCTCTTGTGCTGATAGGGAGATTCTAGACCAAGCCCTCCTCGCAGCCAATGTACCTAAGGACCTAGACATATATAAGTTCCAGTACATAGTTGGTCATCTCATTTCACCTCATTATCTAACTTTCTTAGAAGAAGATGAAAAATCTATCAACCACCTGCAGAACCAATCCCTCCATATTGAAATCCTTATACACAAGCATAGGGTGAAGTGCATTTTGATAGATGGAGGCGCATGTTTGAAAATTTTCACTTTTATCTTGGTTAAGGATCTTAGTTTCTTGGAGCATGTTATTGATCCTCGATGAAAAATAATAATCAAGGCATAATGTGAAGAGGAAAGATCTTCCAAAGGCACGGTAGTTTTTCCCATCCGGGTAGGTCTTGTTCAAACATACATCATTTGTTAGGTCCTAGACCTTCCCCTAGTTGACAACATACTTTTGGGTCACCCATTGATCCAAAAAATGTAGGTAGTACCTTACACATATCACCAATGCATTAAATTACCTCACAATGGAATTGAGGTTACCATTCTTGTAGACTTAGTATACACTTGTAACAATCTTAAATAGGTCGAAAGCATGGTTCCCCGCAACAAGGAAGCCCTATGAAACCAAGAAACTAAAAATTCTAGACAAGCAACACTGGATTCAATTTTTAAAAGAAAATGAGTATAAAAGAGTATGGAATTGGAGAGTATCGATTGGATGCCTCATGTTCAATGGTCAACTTGCCCGATATCACCTAGATACTATGGGAAACCATCTTCATCTTTTTAACCAATCAAAACTTATGCTCTGACAATTTATGAAGGCTCTGGTATGGTTAAATAAAAATTCCCTCTTGAACAAGAAAATGAGGAGAGATCTATTTTAAAATGGCTATAAAAAGGTGAAGAAGCTGAATAAGAGGTGAAATATGCTGAAATTACTCCTGAGAAATATGGTGTAGGCTACCAACTAATGCAAAAAAATGGATATGATGGAAAATATCCTCTTGGAAAAGGTAAAAGTCTTCTTGAACCCCTACACGCTGAATTCCACAATCCTAGAGATAAAACTAGAGTGGGGTATCATGAACAAAAGTTTGCGTCATCATTTATAAATGGTCATATGTTTAATAGAGTTGGGGATTCTAATAATGAAGATGAGGATGTCCTCCCTCGAACTTATGAAAGATTACTACATATTCCTATAGATCAAGAGGATGTATCTGAAGAATAGCTTAGTATAAATAAGACAAATACCTCATCAAGAGATGAATTGAATCATGAACACTCTAACAAGGAGTGACACCCTAACTAGGGCCAGCTTGTCAGCATTGCACATCCTCAATTTACGTAGATTCATTGAATTGTCTAGAGAGTCTAGACGGCCCAGATTTCCTTGCTTACCCCTACTAGATTTTGGAAACTACTCTCAAGATATAGAAAATCAAGCACCTCTTCAAACACTAGACATTCAAGAAAACCAATCTGATACAACTGACCTCAATCTGGATGAAATTGAAGAGCAGATCGTTAATCCAGAACATCATAATGAAGAATCTCCCATTAACCTATCTCAATACTTGGGGAGATCTTCCAGTAGTATAACTGACTCACATGAATATAAATGGGATCATTTGTTTGATGCTACAATTGATATAAATGTTGGTTTGATTCATGTAAGTATGCTCATATTTCCACTTTTGAGGTTGGTGGAAGTTCTAACACGCAACATGATTCAGAAACTGATCCAAGACATCCATTTATTAAAACTGTTGTGGTTCCTCTTGCTCATGAAGAACCACAATAGTTCAACTAGATAGGATTTCCCTCAGGCAGTTAAGCCAATAACAAAGGACTAGGCTCCAATACCAATTATTGAATGTCCCGAATAACTGAGGGGGAGGGGGTGAATCTATTGTAAATTAAATTTTGATTAATTTCACAAATCAGGATCCAACAAATTAATTCTTTAACCACTTAACTAATTCAGATGTAAACATGAATAATCACACACATGAACCATACATAATGAACACCAAATTTTTACATTTAAAACCCAAGATGGGAAAAACCATAAAGAAGCTAATTCTCATGAATAAAAATACCAGTTTAGGTGACACCAATTAAGGAGATTTTTTAAAAAGGCGGCTCAATGCTAGAATGCTCACTACAAGGGGGCTCATAGCCCAGAAAAGCTCATTACTAGTATTAAAACAAAGGCTTTATATTCAGATGGCTCACTACCAAGTAAAAAAATGAACTAATAAGGTTGCATCTACATATGCATGAATTTAGTTCCTATTAGGCTCAGATCGCAACAAAACATATTTGCAATAGATTTGGTTAGGAACCTCTACAACTTGCTCACGACCTTCCTATACCAGAACAACCCTCACCATGAATTGTCTGCACTTATATTCTCCCTTTTTATTTGTTCACATTTTTTTATATCGCACATCTCATTTGTATACCTTTACACACACACACACACACACCAACACACACATCACTAGTATATATACACCAAGTCATCCTCAAAATACTTTATCCAAGAAAAGGTTGCCAATACGTTTCCCTCCAATAATCAGGATCACACACCACAATCACTAGAGCATGCTACAATCATCAAAGAAAACACAACAATCAGATTGGCTAGAAATAAAATGAACACATCTACCAAGGCCAACAACTTGATCCCATAAAGTAATATATGACAGATAAAAAGAGATCATTTCAATAAAAAATGTGGAACACAAAGTCATCATTTTCGTACCTATAAAAATCATTCTAATTGCATACATATCCAAACCATTAAACATTCTTCAATTGCATGTCTTTATCTTTAACTTGAAAGTGCGAGATACAGTAATCCTCAAATATCCATAACGATAGTTATCATTACTCCACAAGCATCTAGACTAATCCTGGTATACAACACTGTCTATTATATCCAAATCAAAAACTCAGACACCGAGAGAATAAACTCTTTATACCATCATTATTAGTGTCTAAAGCAACGATCTTCAGAAAAACACACTAGCAAATACTTCACATTGCAAAACTTCTGCAATACTTAGCTTCCACTATCTTGTATGCACTTTTCACTCTAACTAATATGCTACATCTTTATTTGGTCTTGTTCGGACCACCAAGACTAACAACAATTGTTTTGCATATTGTGATCTATCTAGATCACCATGTTTGACATCAATGTCAAACAAAAATATAAATTCAACAAACTATTGCATAATAGCATAGTGGTTAGCTAGGTGAGCGACCTAAATATATTTTTATTTTCTTTAGAGAATAAAGAAAAAAGGTTAAGTTATCTATGCTCCCCAAAACATGTTGCTTTGACAATCTTCAATGTTGTGATCAATTTTCTAGTAGTATCATTCACTAAGAAATGACATGGTGGAAAAAGTGGGTCCCAAATTAAATTAAATTAAGGGATATACACTGAATTATTGATCTTTCTCATAATCAACAATATGTGCAATTTTTTATGAGCATTATCATGATAAATATTTTCTATTGAGCTATTATCTAAATACAAACAAATCTAAAAATGATAGATCTCATACTGAGGGAGAAGTTCTTAAAAATATGGCACCATGTAGTGAACATGTATCACCTCAACATTTCACAAGGATGCTATAATTGACACTTGTTTCTATTACACTATTTCAACATAAGTTAATATAATATAAATTAGGTGGACTAATTAGCTTCGTATGATATAATAAAATAAAAAATATAACTAGCACTAAAATAAATAATCTTGAAGAATGAAGTGCATGCTAGATTTCCACCCTAATTATCATCCAAAAACCTAACTTTAGCTCTATTAACTAGCACTAAAATAAGTGATATTGAAGAATGGAGTGCATACTTGATTTCCACCTTGATTATCATATGGAAAACGAACTTTAGTTCTATTAACTAGTACTAAAATAAAATGCATTAAAAGAATAAAGTGCTTGTTAAGTTTGCGCTCTTTCCTTTTCACTAAAAAATGTTAGTTCTAAAATGGTATAAGTTATGTGCAAACACTTAATGATGAAGTAAATAATATGGTTCGATGGTTCATCTTGTAGAGTGGTATACCACTTTACAAGATATAAATTTGATTAAAGCCTATTTATTAGCATTAATTTATCTTTTTAATCAAGATATAAATTTGATTAAAGCCTATTTATTAGACAATTTATTTTACAATTACTACTATTTCAAAATTACACTTTAAAAATAAGAAATGCCTTTTTTTAAAAAGAATTCATAAATTATAAAGTTATTTATAATTCTATATAAGTTTTGATAATTCATATACAACAGAATTTTTTAACAAATGTAATTAAAATGCAACCATATATTCTCAATTATACACCCAAAATCTAAACTAGTATGGCCACATGTTATACCCAAAGAATCTGACCACATCTCTCATCCACAATCCTTAGATCAAACCTGCATCTGCCATCAATGGCTGATTAGAAAGTCTGCCACAAACAAGATTTAATGGTTAAAAATAGTCGTGCAAGGCACCATTAATGGAAGACAGATCAGATTTTGAGCAGGGTCTGTACGTACTGATAATTGTTGTGGGCCTCATTGCAAAATCACCCACAATCTGCCAAACAAAAGCTGTAGACAACCATTGCCAACAACCATGGCTGTTGAGAAGTATTGAACGCTTGGGAAATGTGAAACCAAACGAATGTTGTTCTCATTGTCTCTCTCCAACAATACATCCCTTCTGGCAGCCATAACACTAAGGAATTTAATAGTCCGTATCACTTCCAATTAGTTAAGCTTTTGAATTTTAATTTTTTGATGGGGTTTTATGTGTAATTTGTTTTAAGTTTTTGAAGTCATTTTTATAAATATTTATGTACATTAAGATTGTTTTTATGGGGTTTGAAAGATCGGTAATACTGTCAAATTGTATATACATGTATATTTTTCTTAAGTCTTATTTTCTTTTTAATAGAAACAAGTCAGATTATATAGATGTCAACAATTATGTCATTATATAGTGGATTACAATAATTTGAGGTAGAATACATCTAAATCAGAAGTTGCCTTTAGCTAAGCAATCATGTATGGAAGGGTTCAGTTTATTGAAGTCATTTGAGATCGCAACTGATTTTGATTAGGATGTTTGAAATGCAATAAATAGTTTACATTTATAGTATATTCATGTGTCAATTTCAGTCACACCTTAATTTTTGTCATCAATGGTTTCTTAATTAACTTTTCTTTCTAAACTTTAGTTTTCTTGTTCTTAGCCTTGGATCATATCTATTGTAGACCTATCCCAAGAAAGTTTTATAGTAGTGGATCTAATCCCTTCACTTCTAAAATTTAATGTTTTTTTGCCTTTAGGAACAAGACATATAGCCTGAATATATATTAAAATTATAATACAGCGTGTCAAACGTACAACCTACAATAATTGTTAAATCCATCTAGTGCTTGTATACACTTAAAAATGGCTTCATTAATTGATTAAATATTTATTATTTAATTGATATTGACTTGATAAATTAATTAAATATTTATTATTTAATTAATAATTATTCCTCTATTTGTTAAATAAATTATTCAATTTATTTAGTAAATTCACTATAGTTTATTCCTCTATTCTAAGTCTTCTAATTAGTCTTATTAAAGTGATTTAATTAAATATACAATCACCTAAATATGACTAAGTCCCCTAGTCCACCTCACCTACCTAGTCACCTGACACATCACTTTGGCTAAAATAAATAATTATTATTAATTATTTATTAGTAATTATCCTCACCCACACATGTCATATTCTTAAGGGCTTTGTGGCCTCATAAGACTTGGTCTCATGACCACACGTCCTCTCTTAAACCAAGTCAAAAGACATGCCCTATTCCTAAGGGGCTTCTCAAGCCACCTCTAAGGGTCAAAGGTGACTCATGGGACACTTGTACAAAGAGTCCTCATGAGGAAAAGGTCTCTCCCTCTTTCTCTTTTTGGTCTTTGTGAGACACTTGACATGTGTCTTTCCCTTCCACCTTGTTCTCCTCCATGTCAATGTGAGAGGAACATCGTCCCTATTCTTCCTCTCACATTCCAACTACATCCTCCTTTCTCTCAACTCCTTCAACCAAGTCAATCCTACCCCTAGGATCTTCCACCTTTCATTCTCAACCATAGGATTGTGCCACCTAGGCCTAGATCTTCCAAAAATCTATAAAAGGAGCCTCATTTCCCCTTTGAGAGTTAATAGGTATTTTTGTAATAGGCATTCAAGAAATCAAGCATCCAAGCATCCAAGCATTCTAAAAGCATTCAAGCATTTATATTATCATCAAATCCATCTTACATTCCATCCATTAGTTGCATAATCAAGCTTTAAGCTTCCTTGCATTCATCATCAAATCTCCACACTTTGGTAGCATCTTGGGAAAAGGCTTCATTTGAAAATTTGAGAGCTCAACATCTTCAAGAAATCAAGGCTAGGAGAGCAATGGAGACAAGCTACATGGTAGGTGAAGGTAAAATGTTATTTTAGCTTCATTTTGATTGTATTCTTCATTGTAGTTTGCTAATTAGATAGATTTATTAATCTTAGAATAGTTAATTTATCATTTAGAATAGTATTCAACTAATTTTGCATACATTTTTGGCGCCCACCATGGAGATACATTCATTTCATATTGCATTTCATTTAAACGGTTCATGACTTGCATATCAGTGCTCCTTTTATAGAGATTTGTAGGTTACCTTTCTTATTAGGTTATTTGTTCTCCTAGTCCATTCTTCTTGTGTTAGATACATTGTTATTTAAGTTGAGGACATTTGGACAACAAAAACATTGAATTTTATTTTGCATTTTACAAACATTAAATCATTTAGGCCATGCATTATGTTTATTTGTTATGTTCATTTGTATATTAACCATCTATATTACATCCATGATTCATGTGTTGTTTTGTTATAGTTGTCATTCACATTTCCTTATCTTTTCATTAAGGTGAATATTGTATATTTTAGTCATCTTACGATCATTTCCATTCATTACATATTATATGCATTTTACATCATTTATTATCATTCATTCATTTATTACCTTCATCATTTATTATCTATTAGGTGCATTTTAATATCATTCATTCATTATCAATTATATGCATTTATTATCCATTATATGCATTTTATTGATGGTGTTTTAGGATCCATCTTACATTCCATCCAAACTATCAAAGAGACACTACAGGATTAGGATACAAAGGAGAAGGACCAAAAGAACTAAAAGGAAAAGCAAAGATCACACCTTTTCATGAGATATCTAAAGCTCCTGCCTTACAATTCAGAAAGAATGGTATGTATGTAGATCCAAAGAAACAACAGATAGCACATAGAATCATTGATAGACTTGGGGATAATGATGATTCTGACTCAAATGATTATGAATGGGATTCATTATCTGATTGTACTAAAGAAATAGGATTTGATGTTGTCCATCACTATAGTAACGATTACCATGAGGGAGAGAGTTCAAAGACTGACTCACTAGGATTAGTCCCACAAGATACTACTTTTGTCAATTGTGAGGAAAGTGACCTTTATCTTGCGATAGATGAATCAGATGAGAGTATGGAAATAGACCTTGTTGATACCATCATAAACCTTGACAATTTTTCCATCAATACCATCTCTGCCTTTGAAACTGACCCGAATGATCTAATGCCCCTTGTACATCCCGAACTTATCGATTGGGATTCTCCCAATCATCCAGAACTTGATGTATTCCATAATGATGATGCAATCATTAACTATCTTGGAATCAGAGATCATTTACCAC
Source organism: Chamaecyparis obtusa (assembly GCA_027943335.1). Lineage (NCBI taxonomy): Eukaryota > Viridiplantae > Streptophyta > Pinopsida > Cupressales > Cupressaceae > Chamaecyparis > Chamaecyparis obtusa. The sequence goes on along the minus strand of BSBK01005747.1, from coordinate 1,411,689 downwards.
CAGGGGATCACAAGTCAAGATTTCTGATAGAACTCAATGACATGGCCTACTTTGGTGAGAGTGCCAATCCTTTCAGTCAAAAATATAAAAATAATCAACAGATCTAATGGTGAAAACCACTCAGTGGCAGTATTAGATCCAAAAATAGTAAAAAGAAATGGCGCATCTGATGATTTGTCATGGTCTTCATCCTAGTCTTGTTGCATCTTTCGTTATCCATAATAAGTTAGTCCATCACCTAGCTGGGGGCATGTCCTTGACCTAGTTCAAGAAGTGGATCTATGATAGTCATGACTCTTAGAGGACACAATGGAGTATTTTCACTAGACAAAGAAAACACAATCAAACGTTCTTTCACAATGATATCTTTATGATGAATCAGAATCTGTGATCTATCCTTCAAAACATGACTATTTATCTATCGAGTCTTGACTATACATCATCACTTGAACTGATCACTATATCTTACACTATCTTTTTGGCAAAAGAAATGTATAATCATGACAGGCATGTTAGAATGATTTGTTGTAGATTATGCATTCATATCTAGATTTCATTGTTATCATGTTTCCTATGCTATTCCGGGATATCTTTGACATGAGTTTGAAACTCTAATATGTCATTGATTAGAATAGCCATGATGGGGCATGGTATTTTCTTTTATTGCTGTTTGTGGGATATTTTCTGATGAAATCGAAGGAACAAATAATTGGGGTGTCTACGCATAAGTGCCTTCATCCATTTAATAGTATGGACAACATCCAAATCATGTTGCTCTACATATGCTATTTATGGTGATACGCCAGCACATACCTCGACTCCAAATATTTGTTCCCCGATGGAGGGGGGGAATATTCCTTGTCTGTTATGCAAATGAAACTCAGGTCATCTCGGTTCAATTATACCTAGATGCTTGTCAAGTTTGCTACATTAAACTCCATGCAAGAAGTGCTCGGGTCATCCTGGTTTAATTATACCATGATTCTTGCATTTTCTTGCAACATAACGAGCTCAATGATGAAAATCAAGTTCCAGTTATTATGAAGTTCTAAGATGTTACCTAAAGTTGTGGAGATACATTCATTTCATATTGCATTTCATTTAAACGGTTCATGACTTGCATATCAGTGCTCCTTTTATAGAGATTTGTAGGTTACCTTTCTTATTAGGTTATTTGTTCTCCTAGTCCATTCTTCTTGTGTCAAATACATTGTTATTTAAGTTGAGGACATTTGGACAAAAAAAACATTGATTTTTATTTTGCATTTTACAAACATTAAATCATTTAGGCCATGCATTATCTTTATTTGTTATGTTCATTTGTATATTAACCATCTATATTACATGCATGATTCATGTGTTGTTTTGTTATAGTTGTCATTAACATTTCCTTATCTTTTCATTAAGGTGAATATTGTATATTTTAGTCATCTTACGATCATTTCCATTCATTACATATTATATGCATTTTACATCATTCATTCATTTATTACCTTCATCATTTATTATCTATTAGGTGCATTTTAATATCATTCATTTATTATCCATTATATGCATTTTACATCATTTATTTATTATCCATTACATGTGTTTCCAATCATCGTTCATTATATGCATTTTAACATCACTTATTTATTATCCATTATCCACATTGTTCATTACATCATTTCATTAGTCATCACATAAGCATTTGTATAGTGTAAACTCATTTAAGACATGCATTTATATCAACATCATATGATTAACCATTAGGCATCAAATATATCAAATAGAATATAAAGCATTTTGCTTTCTAAGCCATACATTCTATGCATATTAAAGTAAATCATCACATCATGCATCTGTCAGTATGCACATGTATATAAATCATCAAAGTAAATCATGATAGAACTGCATATAGAGTCCATCATATAGAGTCAATCATACAATCTCCATAAGAATACAATAACATTGTCCAACTGTCCAATGATATAAAGCGATATAACAATATATCCAATGTCTGTGTCCATCAAGTCAAAAATATAATAATACAATGATAAAATGGTACAACAGTGTATACAATGATCTCTCAAATCTATGAGCCACTGCCTCCAGACTCTTTCTGTCACTGTCTACGAGATGCAATGTGGCCCTGTGCTGCTGAACTACCTGATGCTGAGGATCCACCCTAATCTCCCGAACCTGTCAGTGCTCTAGGAGGGCACGATGATACACCTCCACCAGCTGGTGCCTCTCTATCATGAACTACCATCCTAATAGCCACTAAGCTCTCTCTGTAGCTCCCAATCCACTGATCCCTTGGGACCGCCTGTCTATAAGCCTCTCGCCAGTAGGATATCTCCTTCCCAGCATGTATCATGGCTCTAATGCTATCTCCATGGGGACCCAAATCCTCTGTGCATTGTAGCTCATCTAGTAACATCTCTGACTCCCCGAGTCTCTCAAGGGCTGCTTCACGCTCATGCCTAAGTAGCCCCATCTGGCTCTCCAGCCTCTCAATCCACCGCTCTAGACTAGGAACACGGTCTGCCTGCACCTGTGTCATTGCTAGTCAGACTAGAAATGAGTCTATATCAGGATCCTCCTCCTCTGTAGCATCTCTTTGTAAGTAGGGATCCTGTCCCCCGATATCCATCTCTGCTACCTTCTCCTGAGCATCTACATCCACATCCTCCATAGGGGAATCCTACTCATCCAATCCATCACTAGGGATTTGTCCACCCTGTACTACTTCGCCCTGAGCTAATAGAACATCTGCCTCATCCTATGTCAGTACAGCTGGTCCCTGTACTGGGGTAGCTGGTATCTATACCTAAGCTACTAGAACCTATAGTGGAGCTCCTGTAGCTAGTTGTGTTGGCTATGTCGGAGGCTATCTCCATCCATGTCTAGCTGGGGGTGGCATTAATCCCCTCTGTCTAACACCGCCTCCTCTCATCTGAGGACCAGCCCTATCACCTTTCCCCCCATCTCCTCCATCACCTCCTCCACCATCACCGCCATCACCTCTCCCTCATCCTTGCCTATCTCTCCCTCGGTGTCTCCTGCAGCATCTATCTGCTGGATCTCTCTCTAGTGGCCTCGCAGCTGGATCCGTCAAGCGTAGAACAAGAAAGTCTCTCAAGAACTACTCTAGATTTGCTGTCATACCTGGGTCCACAACACCCTGTCGCATAGTCCATGCCTGGAATGGCATGTCCAAAAAATCCTGTCGGGCCACATCAAAAGATGCCATAGGTCCCCAGTCCCGTCTCTCCTAATGAGTCCTAGTGAACTCTTTCACTCCCTGGGGCATGCCCTGGATCCTACCAAACTAGCGTAGAACTTGGCTCACTACCTATCTCTCCAATATGAAGGGTGTCCACCCTATAAGCCATCATGACTCAAAATAAAATCCCAGCTACCACTCATCATCCCAGGGCTCACATCCTAGGTAAGGCCTCCATGTCACTGTATCCAAAGTATCAAAGGTGTACCACCAGAACTCCAAGTGTCCCAGTTTTTTCTAAGACAAAACTGATGAATATAGATGTATGTACGATTGTCCTGCACTGTGAAATCTAATAGCTACAGGCTATGTCACTGCAATGTGCTCCCATGCCCAAACATGGAGTAATGTGACGCCTACTGATAGTGATGCTCCTCTATGATACACCACCTGATGCAAATCATGATATAGGTGCGCTAATAAACAAAATCCCCAAGAAAAATAGGTCCCATCCATCATCTGTTGTAGAGTGCGGCCCCATCCAACTGCAAATCCATGTGATCTATGATCAGGGAAAATGAAACCCCAAATCACTCCAGCTAGTACCACTAGTAGAGGCTCATACAAATCCACCATGTCCTCCCAACTAATCTCCCCCTCATCGATGTCGTCATCTCCGAAGATGGCTTTGCACTCCGTCACTCTGCCGTGTTGATCATAATGTACTAACTCCCCTATGATAGGAAGCTGGAGGATGCAATATACATCCTCTAGTGTAACAGTCATCTCCCCTGTTGGAAGATGGAAGGTACTCATCTCTGAGTGCCACCGCTCTGCAGTGCCATCATCATACTCTGGTTCGCCCTAATCTCAGGTGTGTAAATCACATGATATAACTCAGATGCACAATCAGGAGTCTGTCAATCTCTGACAGCGCCGGTCTCAGATTCTGTGTGACGGGATATCTCTCCTATGACATCAGAATATCAATAATGTCCTCCTATACAAATCAAATAAAATCAAGCTATCAAATTTTGATAAACTGATCTACAACATCTATCTATCCTATTATATCAACTACAAACATGTTCTATCACGTGTTTTAACAAATGATTTTATCAATCATCTAGTATCAAGACTGGTTAACTAGCAACCATGCTACAATGTTGCCTATCTTGACCTAATCGATCAAATTTAACCGCCGATGGATCCAATCAGCTTATCGACATCTAGTTTAACCTATTTGACTTTCTAATTTGACCAAATTCTATCCATCAAACAAATGTGCAGTACAAAAAAATGCATGCGCCATAACTTTTCACATTTGCGCAGGAAATCATGTATGCGCAATTTTATTACACATTTGCACAATAATTCATAACCAATGCGCCAAAAGAATCGATGCGCACTTTTACTCTGCATTTGCACGGACAAAATTATCTTCTAGCATGAATGCGCCATTGCCCTAAACGAATGCACAGTAATTTTGAATTTCTGCGCAAACATTGCTAATTGTTGCGCATTCATGCACCGCAATGGCGCATTCATCTTCCGGGTAAGAACAAATTTTTTTTCTAATCTGAACCTAAGATTAGATCTACCCTAACATGCTACAAATCTATTGTAAATCATTTACAAGCATCGAATTGACAAAGAGGATAGAATCACCTACCGGCTCACCCGAATCGGGTGGGCGCTGGAAGCGTCTAGCCCTCTTGAAGCGGTGATTTGACAACAGAAACGGCATCCTGGCGGCTCTACTCTTCTCTCTCTCGCGCTCTGATCTCCAAATGACAAGTGTGCACAATGACCTTATTGTGGACACCTTAGCCCTATTTATAGCCTGTGGACCCTATGTGCTTAGTGTGTGGACCTACCTCCCATTTTTATTCCATTTCACCCCATTTTCACCCACCTTTTCTCCTATTTCTTTCGTGAAATTGATTATCCAACTCAAAAATAATAATAATAATAATAATATGAAAAAAATGAAATAATCTTTTTTGTTAATCAATCTCTCGAGGGGGCATGCTTAGGTCATTTCAGACATTGTCTGGGGCAGGGGCAAAATACTTGAAATTTTCTTTGAAACAATGTGACACGCACATTATTTCAAAGAGGGGCAAAATGTATACACTTAAAAATGGCTTCATTAATTGATTAACTATTTATTATTTAATTGATATAGACTTGATAAATTAATTAAATATTTATTATTTAATTAATAATTATTCCTCTATTTGTTAAATAAATTATTCAATTTATTTAGTAAATTCACTATAGTTTATTCCTCTATCCTAAGTCTTCTAATTAGTCTTATTAAAGTGATTTAATTAAATATACAATCACCTAAATATGACTAAGTCCCCTAGTCCACCTCACCTACCTAGTCACCTGACACATCACTTTGGCTAAAATAAATAATTATTATTAATTATTTATTAGTAATTATCCTCACCCACACATGTCATATTCTTAAGGGCTATGTGGCCTCATAGGACTTGGTCTCATGACCACATGTCCTCTCTTAAACCAAGTCAAGAGACATGCCCTATTCCTAAGGGGCTTCTCAAGCCACCTTTAAGGGTCAAAGGTGACTCATGGGACACTTGTACAAAGAGTCCTTGTGAGGAAAAGGTCTCTCCCTCTTTCTCTCTTTGGTCTTTGTGAGACACTTGACATGTGTCTTTCCCTTCCACCTTGTTCTCCTCCATGTCAATGTGAGAGGAACATCATCCCTACTCTTCCTCTCACATTCCAACTACATCCTCCTTTCTCTCAACTCCTTCAACCAAGTCAATCCTACCCCTAGGATCTTCCACCTTTCATTCTCAACTATAGGATTGTGCCACCTAGCCCTAGATCCTCCAAAAATCTATAAAAGGAGCCTCATTTCCCCTTTGAGAGCTAATAGGTATTTTTGTAATAGGCATTCAAGCAATCAAGCATCCAAGCATCCAAGCATTCTAAAAGCATTCAAACATCTATATTATCATCAAATCCATCTTACATTCCATCCATTAGTTGCATAATCAAGCTTTAAGCTTCCTTGCATTCATCATCAAATCTCCACACTTTGGTAGCATCTTGGGAAAAGGCTTCATTTGGAAATCTGAGAGCTCAACATCTTCAAGAAATCAAGGCTAAGAGAGCAATGGAGACAAGCTACATGGTAGGTGAAGGTACAATGTTATTTTAGCTTCATTTTGATTGTATTCTTCATTGTAGTTTGCTAATTAGATAGATTTATTAATCTTAGAATAGTTAATTTATCATTTAGAATAGTTTTCACCTAATTTTGCATACAGTGCTAAAGTATTCTTATTTTGTTATAGTTTTAAAACTCACTAAATATTAACTTTATTATCAAAGATTAGGCATGATCTTAAACTAGTTACTGATGATAGAATTTGAATCAAAATGACAATATCTTGTAATTTATGTGACTTGCAAATTGCTAAGTTACATAGTATAAAGAACATTATATACATCAATATTTCATAAGTTCTTTACTCATACACATATGGATTTTTTTTTTTATGATCTAGATTAAGTGTTGAAGGGTGATAAATCTTGTTGATTGATCCAATCATAATTGTATCTAAGTGCAATCCATCACTTGATCTTGTAGCACTACTTTATACCTTCAAGCTAAAGGATCTCACAACTGCATATCTTAGAAATTTACTAAATTAGTTGAAACACTGACAAGTTGGATGAACGAAAAATTAGAATAAACAATGACAAAAAAAACCCTAACAACAAAAACGTGGATATTTAGGAGCACTACCAACCTCTTGGTAAATATTAAATGAAAAATAAGCAATTAGAGAAATTAAATCTAAAACCCTAGGGGTTTAATGTAAGTTATGTTTACCAAATAAATATAAGGAGTAAAACACCAACTAAATAAATATAATCAATTAACAAACAAATCAACCTTGATAATAAAGTTGGGATATATAATTAAAAATTCCATGTGTGAAAATAAGTTAAATAGATGCACTTAGCTCCAAGATCAATGATGGATAAATATTGTTGATGTTGTTATATGAATCAATTAGTCATTATGAAAAAAAAATCATCTCAATCTTGTGAATGTCTTAAAATTGCAAATTGATTCCAACCCTTGCGAGTTTGACCTTGATTATCAAAAACTAATTTGACGTATAGATTTGATCTAAGCTGCATGAATTGAATTGAGCCATGCAAACTCATCTAACATAAAATATGTTTAAAGATTTGTTTGCCTTTACCTCCTACCAATATGAATCTATTAACTTTGCCTATCTAGACATATTGTTGAGGGTGTTTCTAACTTGATAGGTGAACAAGTTCTTTTAGTTCAAACTACTTGGTCGACAAAATTAAAAATTATGGAGGAGATTGAAGACAATATTCACAAACATGTAGATGGACTATATGATAATGATGTAGATCTAGTTCCTTTAATATTATTTAGAATTGAATAGTGGTTTAATAATTCAACATATGAAATTAAGTGCACATTGAATGCCTTTAAATACCATGACACAACATGTTGCATGAAAAATTTTCTACTTATGATCTCCTCAAGATTGACATGGATCGATCTCAAATCACATAAAAATGATATGTGTGAATAAGGCATTGATCTCAAGATAAAGAATGAATAGACAAAATATGCATAAGATTTAATACAAACAAGAAAAATAAATAGAAATCAACTGAAAATCAAACCTAATATAACAATAATCTCCACCCCTAAACCTAATTTCAATCTGAAATGGCACAACAAGTTTCAAGAAAAGACTTGGCCATTTCCACTTGTTGGAGGACACTGTTGTAGTCGGTCTTTTGTGATATTGCTATCAGGATTCAACTGTGTAGTTTTTTAGTCAAAATCATTGACCCATGTTTCATGACTTCTGTTTTGTCTCTTGTTGGCAGTCATTTGACTTTGCTTGACCATGTTTATAAGCTTGCAAAGAGTCCTTTGAGGGTAGTGAAATAATTGTGGACTAGCATACTGTTTAAAGTTTCACATTTCAAACTATTCATTTGTTACAAATTGAGATGAATGATAGTTCAGTCAATCAAATGGTCATTTTTCTAAGATATTGAATGTTTGAAACATAATTCTTGAATCTGCTAATGCAAAAAAGAAATGGGGGCTAATTTACTTATCATCCCACTCCTTTTTATCGTGTTGTATGTTGGAAAGAAGTCATTTTTGGGCTTGAGTCTCCAAAATAATGTTGTTGTAAATTCTAAGATAGACTATTTTATTGATTAAATGGAAAAATGCATGCATGGTTGTTTTTTAGATCATAACGTTCATCAAGAAGTATAAATGTTAAGGTTTTACTTTAACATCGTTTTCCCAATTTGTTTCTCTATATAATTAGCTTCATGGAGTTTCCAAAGAAAATGTGAAAATCAATAATCACTTGAACAAATGTCAAACGACAAATCTTGCAAGTGCATAAAGAAATTATTCTATGTTCCAAACAGCTTCACCATATGACGAAGTTTTGAGTGTGATTTTGTTTATCTCTTTTGAGGTGATCTGCCCAGTTCCTTTCTTATGCTTTGCTGGTGTATCATAATGTATCTTTATTTTTCTCCTCAAACTATTAATTAATGATAAGAGAATACCACAATCCATAATACCAAGATTTCTGACTCAAATTGTGTACAAAATTTTAACATCAACCTTTCGAATCATTCTTTATGATTCATTATGATTTTTTTGGCTCTCTTCCTCCAATAATAGATCATTAAATATGATGAAAAATTTTGATGTCAAAATCTTATACACAATTAAATAACCTTGGAAAAACTATATCTTAACCTGATCAATTCTCTATACATAATAAAATAATATATAAGATAAACACAACATTGAAAAAACCATTACAACTTAAAATCATTATTCACTACATTAGTATGTGGTCCATACCAAAGAAAACAAGCCCACTATGACCAGCTGATGAGGTTCACCAACCTCCCAAATAATAGGATAAAATTCATCCCTTTGTGGACAAGAACCAGGTTGGATTCCTGACGTGACACACAAACATCCACATGCAAGCTGTGAAGATAAACAATTGATGTCACCACTGTTGCCAAATCAAGCAAACCAGCAAAATTAAATGAGAAAAATCAATTTTTTGTGGCCACAATTCTGCTGGCGTGGCATTCTTTGTTTTATGACACGAAGATCCATTAAAACCCACTGGACTTTTGGGATGCAGGAAACTTTAGCTGGTTTCACGACAAAGAATAACTTTTGTGGAATCTCGTTATAATAAAGAGCAGGGATTCCTGGGAAGGAAAAGCTCCTTGTTAAATCTTTTGGGTCTTTTAAAGTTAGCAAAATCTCTGTATTCCAATATGGGTATTTGCATTTCTTCACAGTCCAATGAATCCGAACTCACAGCAAATCTCATACTGATGGATGGAAGCATCAGGGAATTTGCTGAAGCTCTAAAATGTGGGGAGATTCTGCAAAACTATCCAGGCCATTTTATCTGCAGTTCAGATGGGCTTTACATAGGAAGAAATATATCTGAGGTTCTTAAGGAGGATGACCAGTTGCAAATTGGGCAGCTCTATTTTCTTCTTCCGAACCATAAATTGGAGTATTTGGTCACAGAATCAGATATGGCTGCTCTGCTTTTTAAGGTCAGTTCTGCACTTGAACAAAAGAGAAGAAGAAGCAAAAAAGTACAGCCTTTGTTTGATGTTCATTTGGATTTGAAAAAGGAAAGCCAGGAATTGTCATGGGCAGAGGAGTGCAGGGAGAATTTCTGTTTGTCTTCCAAGGTCTCTGTTTTGGCTACCTCCAGGATGGGTAAAAACCAGTGGCATTGCAAATTGGATACCATTATGGAGGGTGTGTGAAATTAGAATTCAACATTTTCCATAATCCATGTATAAAAAAGATGTAATATTATGTTGGGTTGTCTAGATTTCAAAGCAATGGTTGGGAATCCATTTGAATGTAACATTTTTCAGTGCTTGATATCGTTTTTGCACAGTACATTGAAATCTATATTGTTTGTAGTTTCTAGATATGTTGGTGTGAGAAATCTTTAGTTATTAATATTTCGGATCACATCTTGTGTTCTATCGTCTTATTTTTCTTTGAGCTCTCTTACATTTTGATAGTAGATCACAAAGTACGTTTCGAAATGTTGATGATTAAAATTTCAAACATATACAGAAACTAGAAACTACAAACAATAGTAGTAATACATCTTATAAATCCAATCGAATAATGCGCTGGATTCAAATCCACATTTGGAAGGTGCTGATGGCTGATGGTACATTGTACAATATGTAGACAATTTTCATCGGATGAAGATTCTAGAAAGAGTTTGCATTCTAAAATTTATGTTTTACTTTCTTTGAAATAAAGATAAAGTTAGATGTATGTAGAAACTGAAAGAATTACATAAATACTTCCACCCAACAATAGCTGTCTTAAGTATACATAATAAAAATCTAAGTAGATTTGGTATAGAACTGTTCTCAGAAAGCTTTGCAGGAGAACAAAAAAATAAAAAGATAACAAGAACAAGTCTGAAAACTATTAGCGGAATTATGATGGGTGAAAAATGTTGTATTTTATGTAATGAAGAAAGAGATCCCCAATCCATAACATTCTAACTACTTTAGTTAATTTTATTTGACTTCCAAAGTCCATGTTGCTGATTGTAATGATTTCTTGATTTAATAGTGTATGAAATTTTCGGGTCACACTCCATGAACCATCATCTTTCTCCTTCAATTGTTCTCTTACATCATGATGGTGCACTAAGTGTGACCTTCAACGTTGATGCAAATTTTTTTACATAGTTGAATCTATAGAAATCATTACAATCATTGTAACTACTATCAGCATCCATCAAATAAAAAAGACCAAATAGTTCTCCTACCATTTTCTTGTTTGATTATGGCTAAGTAATAATGCCAATTATACTGATTCATAATGTCTTTTGTTGTTCATGACAATTTATTTTTATTTTTGAAATCTAAGTTACTCGAAATTATGATAGCATTTTTGTTATGAAATAAATACATTTTCATAAAATTAACATGTATATTTTATATGTATTTTTCATTTAATTATGTGTTTTTGGGATTTTGTTTTGATATTTTGATATAATTTTAAATGATATACTTTTCTATATAATTCGATTTGTGCATTTAATTTTATGTATCTCTGTATTTACCCATATATAATTTCAAATTGATTGATTTATCTATTTGATTATGATCATTCATCTTATCATACAGTCAATTCCAATCCATCTTGGGGTGTTTAATACAATGCATGTTTGTAGGTGTAAGGTCATCATTCCAACCATGATCTCAATCCACTAAAATGCATATCAAAATCAATTATTTAGCAAACTAGCACCATCTTACACTTTGGTGGTCCCAAACCAACTTTGCTCAAATCTTTGCAATGTGATTTTTTTCTATGCAGAAAAAGACATTTGTTGTCTTCATTCTAATTGCTGAATTATCAATGGCTAAACTTGCACTAATTTTTTTAAGAAAGTAAACATTATAAGAGATTATACGTAACTCCACAATTAAAGAATGTAGGTGTTTCATAAAGATTTTAAAATCTATTTGATATGTACTTGAGAAAATCTAGTTGATTTGTGATTACCTTTGAACCTTGATCCATGTTCTATTTAGAATAATGTATGTAGTTGTAGATTCATTTTTTAACTTTAAAATCAACCTTATACGATATAGAACTTAGTATTATTGTTCATGTGGATAATCCTTGTTTATTATGTTGTTGTTGTTTTTTTTGTTAAATACATTTGAAGGCCTATAATATTCAGGAATACCTTATAAGAAATGCTATTATGATGCGTAGATAAAACATCAAAATTATGTAAAAAAATTCACTTCAACAAAGATCATAAGATGATATAAACAAATTCATTATTCTTTTTATTGCACCAAATTCAAGTCACTATTGTTTACTTCCTTAATGCTTTAGAATGCTTGGGAAATAAAAGGCCCTTGAATGATTAAAATGAATGCATTGAATATTTCTAAGTGCTAGTGTATAGCATCAAATTTTACAAAGCAAATTATTAGTCTATTTATGATACAAATATAAAGAATATAATAAAATAAAATTTGAATTTAAATTTTAGACAGGAAAGAAACAACTACATGATTACAAAATTGATTTTAAAACTACAAAAATAGTAAGATTAAATATACAACTACTATACAAATAAATTTATATTTAAAAATTTAAAACACATAAATATAAACATAAACTTATTGAATATTATATGTGAAGTTGGATTAAAAGTATTTAAATTAGTCTATCATTCCATTTGAAGACTAACAAAAGATTACAAAGAACAACGGTAACAAATAGCTGTAGCAATTACAGTTTGACACTGCCATTCCACAGTCTATGAGTTGTTCAATACAAGATGACAGTTTAACTTTAGAACAAAAAAGAGTCAGACGAGCAGCTTTAACACAGGAAAAGAGTATCAATAATAGTCCAAGATTGTCATCCCACAATGCATAGCATTTCAAGAATGATTGTTCTCCATAAATGTGAATGAATGTCAGTAATACAATGTTTCAAGTTGATGAAAAGATGGTATCAACCACCCTTTTAATGTTTATCACAGCATTTATTACATTACAATAATATATTAGATGGTATGCTTATGAATTAGATCTTACAAGTTGTTGGCCGGTCACAAGAATGTATTGAAGTCAAGCATGAAATTATTTCGTTTAAAGTCGTGACCAAGCAACAATTATAATGTTCTCTTGTTGGTGTATTTAGATATTACAATTAAATATTAAAATTTATATTCTTTTTATTTATTAATCTAATAATTTGATTTTTTTGTTTAAATGAATAAGAGAGAGGATTATAGAGATCAGATGCACCAAACGTAGCATTTTTTTATTTAAGACTAATTTAAAATAAAAACTTTCGTTCTTTTTCTTATAAGAAAATCGTGTACACGTTTTCTTTGAAAATGCATATAACCATGATTGTTTAGAAAACGTATTGTTAGTCATTTGTTTAGAAACATTTTATAAAGACAGTTACGGCTGATTGTCGGGCTAAGCTGAAAGTAAAAAATATTTGGGAGATGTTGGTTGAATGAAATTCTGTATATAGCCTTTGCCATGTGAGTCTTATATCTTTTGTTTACGTGAATCTGCAAGTCTCATATAATGTATTATGAAAAGATAATTAGAGAGTAATTGGTTTATTTATGTTTGAATTACGCTACTATGTGATTGCATTAGTGTGAATTACATCGATTTTGAGAAATTATTATGAATTTAAATTTAAGATATAGATATGTGTTGGTTGGTTGGGAAAAGTCTTCTTAAAAGTTTGAATGTGCTAAACCTAGACTCTCATTATTTTCAATTGTTTTAGCATTACGTATTATGCTGATTTATGGAAGGGTGTTGAATGTGGGCAACCAAAGAAAGTTAGAAAATGATGTTTCTTTTCTTTCTATCTACCAGTAGAAGTCTAGTATCCTAATTCTTTGGCAAAAACTTTTTTTTTGCATATGTTCCTTTAAATATGCTAGTTATGTTTCATTCTCTCTATCACATCTATGATTAGTTCTTCTTAGACATATGTGTTAAGTAGTTAGTTTCACAGCCGCACCAGATCCATCTAGTCCACTGGTTTTGTGTTGCTAGGCTTCTTAGGTAGGGTTGGTACGCTCTCATGTTGGGATGAGCCCCATGGGATATAAACACTCCATGGTTGAGTGGAAAAAATGCCTAAACCACAATCCCATCTCAAGATTTGCAGATGAACCAACATCCAATGTCTTAGGAGACAGGGGTTTTTAGATGGGCAGTTGTCTGATGGCACCTTTGTACTATGTGTCATGTTTGACCGTCATGGTCTTGTATTTTGATGTTTATTCATTTTGTTATATGTTATACTATCATGATGTAATCGGTGCATGATGAGTAGGTCGACATCTTTTTTATATAGGATCACTATCATTGTATTATATGGATAGACTTAGTGTGTTCCACAGTATGGTCGACACCCTTTGCTTGTATATTTAGACATGTACTTTGTTTATTCTTTATCGACGAGATTGCCAAAATTTTGTACTTAGCATTATGAATGGATGGAAATTTCATTTTGATTAGTCTCATGTTGAATTCAACTTGATCTTCTTTGCGACTTTCTGATTTTTTAGCTCTTTGCTGATGTGGCATAATTGTGAGAACTTTAGTCTTTGCATCCTTAAATCAAATTCAAAGAGCATCCATTGAGCCTCAAAATGTATAATGTGTCATGACATGAGGGGACTATCAATTTTATCCTCCAAACTCTAAATATCTCTAAAGATTTTATTAAAATTCATAACTAATCAATAAGTTTCCCTTTTTTCTTCTCATAAAATAAGATCTAACTCTACAACATAGCTACATTCAAAATAGGTTGAACTAATAATAACTTGCATGGCTTGATGCACCATCTTAATATTCTCTTTCTTTGTATCAAATGTCATTCATTGCAAAGAAGGCCTCAACTACACAAGTTACTCCTATGTAATAAGCACATGAGTCATGAACCAAGAATATTTCAAAATGCTTCATTTTTGGATGGCACAATAGTAGTGCCTATCATTTTTTGCTTAAGTAGAACATTGAAATCGATATTTTTAACCAACTTCTTACTTTTAATGATTCATAGAAAGAAGAATTTGAAGATTACATGGATTAATGACTTTTTAAATTTTATGTGTAGATCTGAAATATGTATGTAAATAAAAATAAAAATAAAAATAACTTGTATCATTTTTTATTAAGTAAATATTGAGAAGAGTCCTTGTCCCTTACACAAGAATAAGATCAAAGATAGACACGTGAAAAAATAGGATAGAAAGGAACAATGACAACAATCAAGAACTATTGGCTGGTGCAAGAGTACTAGACTAGATAGCGCAACAAAATGAATCATAAAATATAGAACATAAATAACACTAAAAATAGCATTTGCATGACCAGTGTGTTGTTTTTATGATTGTGTGTACAATAGATCATAACGGAGGAAGATTTATTCTTCCTTTATAATTATCAGTGGTGCCCCTTCACCAAGGGTTACCAATCATCCCTTAATATAATAATAATATATAATATAATAATTTTTATTTATTTTTAATCAAAAGTGGACTAGCCACTGATTATTTTATTTAAAACCTAATTCGAAGACTCAACCGGGAAAGAATCAGGGAAGAAAACCCGATATCATTGTCATAACAGATATGGAAATAGAGAAAATCCTCCTATTACAACTTTGTCTGATCACAAGACAACATGTACCCTTACTTATATAATATAATAATTATTATATATATATAATATGAGTATGTGCAAGATCATGAGGGGCCAAAAAGTGGCAATGTGAAAAACATTCACTTTTCACTCGTCCAAAAGCGCATGAAAGTGCTTGTTGACTTTTTAGTAGGCCTGGGTGTCAGTACACCTGGGCAAACCTGCCACCAAAGCACAGGCCTAATTGGGTACCTGATAATATCGGGTACCCAATAACTGTGGCATAAATCCAAAACCCATGAGCCCTTTTCCTCATTTCCTTGCGCGATTTTCTTAAGTTATTTTCGCGATTTTCAGATACCCGATATATTTTCGGATACCTGATATTAGAAACAACAAATTCAACTACAAGCATATTCGGTAAGTAGTTATTTATATGATTTTTATTAATTTATTTCATTTTCATGCTAAATGTAGAATTTTTTTTTAAAATAGGGTTTTGTATTTATATTTGTAATAATATATGAAATTAGATTAAAATTTAGATATTTTTTTTATTTAATCAGGCATGGCTGACAACAACAAAGAAAATAACCCTCCCGCACCAAATAACAATCCCCAAAACAATCCCCCGCTTCAAAACCCTCCATCTTTACAAGATTTGATACAAGAAAATTTGAACACAATACGGGGTTTCCAAAACACATATCAAAATATACCTACATTAGGTCCCATGCTTGCCACACTAAATACAATTATTGGAAACATTGACACACTCACGCAACAACATAATGCTGCTCTTCATTGGCGTGATGATATGCATGCCCAATTTGATGACAGGCTTGACCATGATGGGATTGCGGCCCTTAATATAAGTAAGGAAGATATAGCCGCCCTTTTTGTCGATCCTAAAACTGAAATACCAGTTGACCCCAAAAAGCCCAAATTATCAATAAAATGGTGCACAAATGAAGCAATGCGCACAAACTTTTGGGATCGCTGGTGGATGGTTTTTGATAAACCACCCCATAGCAATTTGGAGGTCCCATTTTATTTCCTTAAAAAATTGTATACTGAGTTTGTGCTTGGTCACCATGTTGATTATTGGATTATGAGGCCCAACATGGGTGTAGGCAGAGGAGCTCCTCGGACTAGGCCATCTTCCCAGTGCCCAAATGCCACTACCTTTGTCCCCCCCACTGATGTCACACCCCCTCCTCCAGTGCAGCATCCTAATATCATTGCAGAGGCTGCCTCACAGACTATTAGGGCCATTCATTTACTAAGTGATCAGTTGATCACTCAGACCAGGTCAGTGTTGCCTCCTTTGGATGCTGCTGGTGAATCACTAGCTCATCAGAGTTCACATGTATGCGAGCCCCATATGTGCATTACGTGCAGGCATATGTGCCTCGGACCGCATACTGATTCTGATATATATCAGTTTCATTATATTGATGAGGGGGATACAGGAGACGCAGTTGCAGAGGCTGCAACACCTCATGGAGCATCTACATCTCATGAGAGTGCTCAGGAGGTGCAAGTAGAGCCATTGACTCCTATTGATACGGTAAGAGTAAACATTATAAATAAATTTGTCACATGACTTATTTAATTTAAAAATAATTTATTTATTTAGATTAGTTTTAATGATTTCATGCACTTACGTATATATATTTTTTCTATTTATGTTCAGTCGATGACACAGGAGGAGGTGAGACAGGTGGATGAGTCCACACGTTCGGCCATTTCATTTGGCCTTGATGACTATACGGTATATTATAAATTATGTACCCATTAGTTTTTTTTTTATATCATTTGGTGTACATGCTTAAATCTCTATCAATTAGAGCAATAAAATTCATACATTTACTAATATATATTGTCATCTTATTGTGTTCTTGCAGGCTATAGGCGATGTCAGTGGGGGGCATGAGGGGGTTCCTTCATCAGGTGTCGACAAAGGAAAGGTAGTTAATTGTTTAAGATTAATTATGCATGCATATGTATGCCACTTGTGTGTAGTAATAAATATTTTACTTGCACTTTATTGTATAGGGTGTGGCTATCGATGATGTCCCAACACCGGTTTGACATCGTAGGGTTACAGGCGTCTTGATTTAGAGTGATAGCCTAATTGTACGTAGACTTTTACATATTGTATTTGTATTTTGTAACCAGGTTTGCTATGATGAAGTACATTGATATATAATTGACAATCTTTTTACTCTCATAGGTTACTCTGACTGTGAGGGAGGGCCCACGAGAATCCTTCATTTCTTTGTTGACCCAGCCCACTATTCCAGAGGAGGGATCACCAGATGTAAGTTTTAATTTTAGTTCAATCAATTTGTAATTATATTATGCTATCATCCTATTTTGTAGATTTATTACTCTGTGTTGCACCACTCTACTAATCTCATTATTGCAAATATATATTTATAGGTCAGAGTTGGTATTGTTGGCATGGTCCCTTCACTACCCAGGACTTATGCTAGGACACCTACTCATGGTAGGCGATCGAGAGACCAGGTACAAATATTTGTATTCAATTATAATTTTAATTAAATTAGTGTTTGAAAATTATGAATTATATATATATATGTACAAATCATATAAAGTAAGCAATCTAACTTTGGTTTGAACTGATTTTTTATGCAGGATCAATTAGACCCCAACACTTCTTCAAAGAGGCTACATTTTGATGATCCCCCTACAGTATAGGATGCAGTTTTAGTTTTGTGGTCATTTAGAGATGACACTTGACACATTTTGAGATGGCATATATGCCACATTGTACACCTTAAAACATTGATTTTGTAGACATTTTGAAATGGCATGTGCCATATTTGTATATGGACATACTTTTGATACATATATAGAACATGTTCATTTATATGTTATATTTGCGTCATCTTTTGTATATACATATTTATTATTCATGTTTATGGAATTGAATGGTGAAGTTATATCTTGACTATGATTATCATTATGATTTAAATTATATCTTGTTGAAGTTACATTTGTTTTTCTTTACTCTGGAATACCCTGTTCATGGAGCTTATTATGTTTGAGGTTTAACTTCTCGTTGGTGAACAGATTTGTCTTCCAAAGAAATGCTTATAAAATGGCCCTTAAAGCCCAAACAAAAAGACTCAACCAACACCAACAGTTGGGTCACTTCGCTATTGAGAAGCGTAAGTGCCCTTTGAATTATCCGGGTATAGCTCCCCGTCCAGGATTTACAATGAATCAACTAAACTATGAATGATAATGCTTTTAACCTGAAAGCAATAAAGGCTTACAAACATCTATTCATAAACATGAGATAGACGTGAAGGGACTAATTTACTAAAAAGAAAAGGACAGTAAACACTACAAATTTCATTTGCCTAAACAATGCATTACAGAAAGAAACTAAGAGAGAAAGATGAAAGGTTCTTTCCAAATACATGAAAAACTATAGCACAAAGTCCACAGATGATCGTGTTGATGATCAGACGTAACAAATACGCATTCAAAAGAAACCAATATCATTCAAAGATGAATATCAATCAGAAAGTGAGCATCTAAAATCAAAGTTTTAATATGCTGACATATCCTTCTTTGAACACAGCAAAACTACAAAGATTCTACTGTTCCTGTACATTAATCATTATCTAAAAATAAAATCCCTCTTTCCCTACATTACAATAAAAATCCTAATCTATCCCTCCCCTAGCACAAAGTCTCTCAGGTAAGGCGGAATCCGAAACCCCCAAAATCTCCTCTACGAGCCTTATTTATTTTCCCCTTTCGGTCAGTTTCTTTCATGTTATAATAACTAATTCTTGAGGATGTGTCTATCCACATCTTCTTTCTTGAATACATTAAAGTCTCCCTTTGTGAGTGCCTTAGTAATATTTTGTTATGAAAGTCCATGTTACTTGGCACTCTACATCTTTCAAAATGGATCTATTCCTATAGAATAGTGTCATCTAGATCTTATTGCAACACAAGTGTTAATGCCTCTGTGTTTTGATTGGACACTTGGTGCTATAACTAGAGTGTGTCATTTATGGCTCTCCACACACATACTACTTCATGCAAGTGACACCAAGAAACATTTTGTCGAAGCCATCATACATACGTATTTTGGGATTCAATTACGAGCATGTCCTCCTCAATTTTCCCACCCTGTAAACCTAAAGCCAACATCTCTAAATCATGACTAATGTCAACACAAAGAACTGCATTATCATGCATCGTGAAGGCATCATCAACTTGGTATTGAAAATCACTCTTAAGTTTCCCACTGATATAGTCCCAGACCTTTATGAATCCAACAACTGAGCATGAAACAAGGTTCTATCCATCAGGGAAGATGTCGGGTCCTCCTTGACATTCGGTGTTGGGGAATTCTCAAGAAATGATAATGTCTTAATATTGAAATTGCGTTATAGATTATCATGTTCTCGAATGCCAATACTATCGATGTGCAAAACCAATTCTCATTGTCATCGACCAGTCTAACCTAACAAAGCTTTGGAAACTTCATTTTTGGATACCTTTTACTAGTTCTACTGCTCCTATCTGTAATTCCATATGTCGTGCTCTACTTGTAGGCATTCTGTCGAACAATTTACATATACGAGCCCCAAATGCAGAGGTTACAACAAGAAAGTGGAGTGCCCTTCTACTACCTCCCACAACTCACCAACCAACCACAAAGGCTTAAGGGTAATCCCAAACTTTTTTGATGGTATAACACAACCAAACAAATTTATTTCTATCCCAATAAACTCCCTTTGCAAACTTACACACTCAATCAAACTTCAATGCCTTTTTGGCTTTAGGGACACTAGGCCTAAAACTAACTTATTTATAGAACTCTTCACCAGTGGACTTCCTGACTACTCCCAAGCATTTAGATGGTCCTCATATGACCTAAGGCCTCTAAAATAACACTTGGTTTATTCCCACCAAAATTGTACCAAGGCAAACTAGACCTGCACGCCAATTTCCTTGTAGCCTTCTCAATAGAGGTTTTCTACTCTAACTTTTGCACAACTGAGTATCTTGATACAATCAGGGCATTTTTAGACACCCATTTGGAAGTTATTTAATATCCCAAAGCCTTTCCATCCAAATCCACTCCAGCGCCACCTAACACCCACCTTGGACATAGACCTAATTAGCCTAATTAAGCTTGGTTTACAAAGCAAGTATGAGGTATAGGGTTCATGGAACTGGTACAGTGCTTTAGATATTCTTCTCGAACCCCAAATGACTCAAAACCACCTTTACTTCACTCACTTATCTATTCTACACACTTCTTTACAACTTTCTTCTACTTTCTAGACTGAATCCTCTAAAAAATTCAGACTAGGGCCTGATGCATGAAGGCCTTGCCCTTCAAGCCACTACATGAGCCTTTAGAATCCATTGATACATAGATCTAACTTGCATTTTCCAAATTCTTAGGTTAAACCCACGGCTAGAATGCAAGTTAGGCCTCCATTAGTGTTCAGGGCCCTAGAAAAGCTTGCTTCCTGGACTGTTTTGAAAAGAATTGAAATAACTTTAACAAATGAAACTAAAACTTCTTCAAATTAATGAAAATGTTCACTAACATGCAATACAATATTCCCACATTCAAATCATGACCCTATAAGTCTGTACACGCCCGTACAACTCTGAGAAATGGCTCAAAAATGGTTTGTATTCCTCCTTTATGGCATCAACTTACAAAAATCAACTTCTTACCATTATGGTTCGAAGTGATGAGCATATATAGCCTTAAAAATGAAGGTATATCAATTGGAGAACCCATTTGACTCTTGGGTTTCCAATTCCAATCTCTCGAGAAATTTTAGAAAGTTGCAACAACAACTTTTATTGCATTTTTGCAATTTTGCAAAATATGCCATTTTATGAACTCGATAGAGTTTATGATTTATTTTTGAGATCAAAACCTATCAACATGATTTTTCAAGTGAAAATAATCTAAAATAAACCTTTAAGACTCCATAAGCCTAACCTAGCAAATTATCACTAACTAGGTGAACCCCATGACCTAAGGTATCTTAGGCTTATAACATTGCCAAAAGATCCTTGATCACACATTAGGGATTCCAAACCAAAATTAGGATGATCTATTTAGATCCATCCTATTTATTACAAATAGAACAATGCAATTCAAATTCCTACTAGTGGAGGGTGCCCTGCACCAGCCCCGGAAGATTGCTGCCCAATCGTGCTTAGTGCACCTTGGGGTCACTTGGGTCGAGCATGGTCATGAGCGTTCCGATGACTCTGTGGGTACAATGGGGTTGTCACTGGTGTTTACCTGACCAACTGGAGCTGATGGAGCAGATGGTTCGATGCCAAGTTAGACGGTTTGAAAGATACGTTGCTGAGCCACTTTCAACTGACCCTCACTGCAAGTTTTGGCATCGACTGAGATCGCCTTGCCAAATGCAAACGAAGTCAAATCACCCAAAACTAAGAGAGGTTATTGTAGACCTCAAAAACATGATCACGTAGCACCTAATGGTTTGTCGATAACTCTCACGAAGTTTGAGATACGAGCCCCGGAAGATCGCTGCCCAATCATGCTAGTGCACCTTGGGGTCACTTGGGTCAAGCGTGGTCGTGAGCGTTCCGGTGACTCTGTGGGTAGAACAAGGTTGTAATTGGCATTTACCCAGCCAACCAAAGTTGATGGAGCAGACGGTTTGATGCCAGGTCAGACGGTTTGAAAGATACGTTGCTGAGCCACTTTCAATTGACCCTCACTGCAAGTTTTGGCATCGACTAAGATCACCTTGCCAAATGCAAATGAAGTCGAATCACCCAAAACTAAGAGAGGTTATTGTAGAACTCAAAAACATGATCTCGTATAACCTAACAATTTTTTGATACCTCTCACGAAGTTCAAGATACGAGCCCCAAAAGATCACTGCCCAATTGTGCTTAGTGCACCTTGGGGTCACTTGGGTCGAGCGTGGTTGCGAGCGTTCCGATGACTCTGTGGTTAGAATGGGGTTGTCACTGGTGTTTACTTGGCTAACCAAAGCCAATGGAGTAGATGGTTTGATGCTAGGTCAGACGGTTTGAAAGATACGCTACTGAGCCACTTTCAACTGACCCTCACTGCAAGTTTTGGCATCGACTGAGATCACCTTGACAAATGCAAATGAAGTCAAATCGCCCAAAACCAAGAGAGGTTATTGTAGAACTCAAAAACATGATCTTGTAGCACCTAATAGTTTGTCGATACCTCTCACGAAGTCTGAGATATGAGCCCCGGAAGATCGCTACCCAATCGTGCTTAGTGCACCTTGGGGTCACTTGGGTCGAGCGTGGTTGCGAGCGTTCCAGTGACTCTGTGGGTAGAATAGGGTTGTCACTGGTGTTTACCCAGCCAACTAGAGCTGATGGAGTAGATGGTTTGATGCTAGGTCAGACAGTTTGAAAGATACACTGCTGAGCCACTTTCAACTGACCCTCACTATAAGTTTTGGCATCGACTGAGATCGCCTTGCCAAATGCAAACGAAGTCAAATTGCACAAAACTGAGAGAGGTTATTGTAGACCTTGAAAACATGATCCTGTAGCACCTAATGATTTTTCAATATCTCTCACGAAGTCTGAGATACAAGCCTCGGAAGATCGCTGCCCAATTGTGCTTAGTGCACCTTGGGGTCACTTGGGTCGAGCGTGGTCGTGAGCGTTCCGATGACTCTGTGGATAGAATGGGGTTGTCACTGGTGTTTACTTGGCCAACCAAAGCTGATGGAGTAGATGGTTCGATGCCAGGTCAGATGGTTTGAAAGATACACTGCTGAGCCACTTTCAACTGACCCTCACTACAAGTTTTGGCATCGACTAAGATCGCCTTGCCAAATGCAAACGAAGTCGAATCACCCAAAACCAAGAGAGGTTATTGTAGACCTTGAAAACATGATCTTGTAGCACCTAATGGTTTGTCGATACCTCTCACGAAGTCTGAGATACAAGCCCCAGAAGATCACTGCCCAATCATGCTTAATGCACCTTGGGGTCACTTGGGTCGAGCATGGTCGCGAGCGTTCCGGTGACTCTATGGGCAGAACAGAGTTGTCACTGGTGTTTACCCAGCCAACCAGAGCTGATGGAGCAGATGCTTTGATGCCAAGTTAGACGGTTTGAAAGATACACTATTGAGCCACTTTCAACTGACCCTCACTGCAAGTTTCGGCATCAACTAAGATCGCCTTGCCAAATGCAAACGAAGTCGAATTGTCCAAAACTGAGAGAAGTTATTGTAGACCTTGAAAACATGATCTCGTAGCAACTGACAATTTTTTGATACCTCTCACGAAGTTTGAGATACGAGCCCCGAAAGATCGCTGCCCAATTGTGCTTAGTGCACCTTGGGGTCACTTGGGTCGAGCATGGTCGCGAGCGTTTCGGTGACTCTGTGGGTAGAACGGGGTTGTCACTGGTGTTTACCCGGCCAACCGGAGCTGATGGAGTAGACAGTTCGATGCCAAGTCAGACGGTTTGAAAGATACGCTGCTGAGCCACTTTCAACTGACCCTCACTGCAAGTTTTGGCATCGACTGAGACCACCTTGCCAAATGCAAACAAAGTTGAATTTAGCAAAACCAAGAGAGGTTATTGTAGACCTTGAAAACATGATCTTGTAGCACCTGACAGTTTGTCGATACCTCTTACGAAGTCTGAGATACGAGCCCCAAAAGATCGCTACCCAATCGTGCTTAATGCACCTTGGGGTCACTTGGGTCGAGCGTGGTCGCGAGCGTTCTGGTGACTCTATGGGTAGAACAGAGTTTTCACTGGCATTTACCTGGCCAACCAGAGCTGATGGAGTAGATGGTTAGGTGCCAGGTCAGACAGTTTGAAAGATACATTGCTGAGCCACTTTCAACTGACCCTCACTGCAAGTTTTGGCATCAACTGAGATCACCTTGCCAAATGTAAACAAAGTCAAATCGCCCAAAACCAAGAGAGGTTATTGTAGACCTTGAAAACAAAATACTATAGGACCTAATGATTTGTTGATACCTCTCACGAAGTCTGAGATACGAGCCCCAGAAGATCACTGCCCAATGGTGCTTAGTGCACCTTGGGGTCACTTGGGTTGAGCATGGTCACGAGCGTTCCGGTGACTTTGTGGGTAGAACAGGGTTGTCACTAGCATTTACCCAGCCAATCGGAGCTGATGGAGAAAATGGTTTGATGCCACGTCAGACGGTTTGAAAGATACGCTGCTGAGCCACTTTCAACTGACCCTCACTGCAAGTTTTGGCATCGACTAAGATCACCTTGCCAAATGAAAATGAAGTCAAATCTCCCAAAACCAAGAGAGGTTATTGTAGACCTCAAAAACATGATCTCGTAGCACCTGATGATTTTTCGATACCTCTCACAAAGTCTGAGATACGAGCCTCGAAAGATCGCTACCAGTTTGAAAGATACATTGCTGAGCCACTTTCAACTGATTGTTAGTGCTATGTTTGAAATTTGAACTATGAAATTAATCATGATTAAGCTTGTGAAATTTGAACTGTGGAGCTTATTATGTTTGAGGTTTAACTTTTATAGATTGTTTGAAATGCTAAAAAATAATATCCTTAAAGCATTAGAAACAACAATCAAACATGTAAGAATTCAAACCATGCAAATGACATAAGTATATGACATGTAAGATCCCTTCTTGGCACTATTGGCCACCCATACATGATTTTGGTCATAAGTCCTTATGAAGATTTTTAGGACATTTAACTTTTAAATCAAATTGATTGTTACAAATTGCCATTATAGGCTTCAAAAGATCTCAATTAACCATTAAGGATCCTTTTGTCCTTCTATCTCTGATTGGATCCATGGTGACCATATGCATCTTCATAGGTTCTCTTGCACAAGTTACAATCCACATACAAAACCAAGTTTATTGACTCAAAATACAATCTAAGAAAGGTAAAATTAATGTATTGAAATTAAGCTTAACGAACTTAGAAAACAATGCACTAAGTTAACTTATTACCTAGTCAAGTGTTCCTGAAGGGTCATCTCTTTGCTTCAGGGTCTCCAATAGTGCTTCATGATCAGCAGTAGTAATAGTCCAAAGTTCTTTTGTCTTTGGTCTTCCTTGATGCTTTGACAACTTGACATTTGTTGCTATAAAAAGGTGTGAATACATGAGAATAGTTTTGTGCTTCTCATAGTCTTCAAATGCGGGAACTCAATTCTTTCTAATCATGTATGTTCGCAGCCATGTTCCCACAACAACAACTGAACCAGTAGGATATGTAAACCCATCACCATCTGTCATCAATTGTACAAGCTTCTATTTACCTCATACACAACGTGCTAACCAATAATCTGACCTCTCATCATTCCCCTACTGCAACCAATGCAAAAAAATCTCCTAGCTTCAGAAGATCTGAAAGATGGTCATAGTCAACTAAAGTGTCCATGTCATCATTTCTTATAGAGAGTGTCAAAGATAAAGGATTCAGATACTATGGAATCCATGTATCCACCCACTCACTTGACTCACAATGATCCCAATCATACTGAAAACACATGGGGAAAAAAAAAGCCAACTCTTGTGTCCAAATGGTCCATGTACTACTATTGGAGCTTTAGAATGAATGAATTTTTGAAGAGTCTTTCACTGTTTGACAATCCAATCTATCTCCTATAGTTCCCTCCTCAACCAACCAAAAGAATCTACGCACTATAGAATCAAGAGTCCCCCCCTGTGACAATGCTAAAGTACACCAATCAACAATAGAATGAGCATCAAGAAGTATAGCACCTGAAATCCTCAATTGCTCCTTAACTAGAGCTCTCTTCACACACTCACCTGCTCCGTCATGCTCCCCTTTCCCATGCCCTGACTCAAAAAAACTCCAAATATGAGGTACACCTCTCTCCACATGCATTCTACACAACCAATAAAACATTCTGGCATTCTTAAATTGACTGGTGCAATTATCTGACCAAATCAGATGCCTATCCATAGCAATACCATTTTCCTGCAAGAAGTCAAAATAGTTCTGGAAACAATGTTGAAAAAACTCATGAGAGTGAGACCTATCATCGCTCATATAAAAATGGTACTCTATGATTATCTTTCGCTCATCTTTTGTGCTTTCAGGGGAATGTCTATATGTGATGTGTACAAAAATAGCAACCTGAATGGAATTGTAATATTGAGCTTGAGTCTCATTTTGGGGCTGCAATGTATAGTTCTCCACAAAGTCTACAATGGATATAATAGTTCTAATGGGGAAACTATCCTTACATGTCCTAAATTATTGATCCAACCATTGAGACCTGTGACTATGCCTTGCATACTTGTAAAAAATATTTGTCTTGAAATCTGAGATAAAATCAGCAACATTGTATTCTTTTGCAACTAACTCACATCTAGAGCCTTCACCTCCACTCTTCAATGTATATTTCACTGTTTCATATACCTTTTTTTGGACGAGTGTCTTTCCAAAATTGTGTTCCAAACCCTCATGAAAACATGTTCTAAAATTGGACAAGCCACCACATTTTGAGCACTTGGCATTTAAGCAATCTTTTTTATAAAATAAACAACCATCATATCTATGACATAAAAATTGATCTAGCAAGTCTCTTGATGATTTGGGAAGACCACTTGCACCACAATCCTCTAGCATTTCATTAGTATGCAAAGCAGAATGAATGGACCATAATAATTCATGATGCATTGAAAACTCAACATGATATTTGCAACATGTATTTTGAATCTTAAGGGGTACACAATAAAATGGTTTCACAGATTCAAAAGACCTTTGTGATATTTTCAATGTTGGATGTGTCTCACAAAATTTTTTATACAACATTGTTTGACTTACCTCCACATAATGTTTAGGATGTGGAGTGCGGTCTCCATTGCCAACTCTCAACTTCAAGACATCCTTCACATTTGGTGACACTCTTGAGTTAGCATCCCAAAATTGTTGAATTTCATAATTGACAACATCTATTAGCTTCTTATCGAAACGTGGAAGTCTCCCACCATAAGCCCATGTATCAATTTGAAGTGGATCATCAAGTCTTTCTCTTCTTGCAAGTGCTCTACCCAAAGTTTTACGGTCTATATTGAAGTCAACACAAGTTTGTCTCATTAAACGAGCATTTCTCAATTGATGACTTACTAAGGAGGTTGTAATAACCCTCCGAGCAACTCTCTTGTCTTTTTCTCTGCTAGTCTTCCCAATGCTATTGAGAGCATTGAAAAGATTCTTCACAACAATGGCATTTCTCTCCATTTTCTTGTTCACACGAATCTTCAATTTCACAAGCACAAGCCTCATGTTTTGCATCTTTAACAACTGCACAAAAATTTGACATTGCTCAACCAATGTATTGTTTCAAAAAAATTGATCATTAAGTCTTGAAGCCCACAACCTAACGGTTCTATGTGACCTCTTTCCTTCCCAATTATTCATAACGTTCTCCTCAATTTCAATTAACCATTTAGGTGTTCTTGAAAGCCCCGAATTTGAAGATTGATTATCTTTATTGCAAGGGACTTCATTTCGCATATAATTTGGAGATGTATAACACTCATGTGGTTCTTGTGCAACATTTGCGTTCCCAAAGTCTACATTTTCAATGTCCATCTGTGCATTTTCAAATTAAACGACCCCTTAAGAAGCACTTGAGCATTCCAATGTGTCAAAAGGGGCCATGGGGACTCCCTAGGGGTCCTAGTATGCCTTATCATGCATTATGACCCCTAGGGAGTCCCAATGACCCCTTTTGACACATTGGAATACTCAAGTGTCTCTTAAGGGGTCCTAAGACCCCCTCAGACACACTTGAGCATTCCAATGTGTCAAAAGGGGTCATGAGGACTCCCTAGGGGTTCTAGTACACCTTATCACGGGTTAGGACCCCTAGGGAGTCCCCGTGACCCCTTTTGACACATTGGAATGCTCAAGTGTGTCTTAAGGGGTCCTAAGACCCCTTAAGAAATTGTTGAGCATTCCAATGTGTCAAAAGGGGTCAAGAGAACTCCCTAGGGTTCCTAGTACACCTTATCACGCGTTAGGACCCCTAGGGACTCCCCATGACCCCTTTTGACACATTAGAATGCTCAAGCATGTCTGAAGGGGTCTTATGACCCCTTAAGACACACTTGAGCATTCCAATGTGTTAAAAGGGGTCATCAGGACTTCCTAGGGGTCCTAACGCGTGATAAGGCATACTAGGACCCCTAGGGGGTCCCCATGACCCCTTTTGACACATTGGAATGCTCAAGTGTGTCTTAAGGGGTCCTACAACCTCTTAAGACACACTTGAGCATTCCAATGTGTCAAAAGGGGTCAAGTGTGTCTTAAGGAGTCCTAAGACCCCTTAAGACACACGTAAGCATTTCAATGTATCAAAAGGGGTCATGGAGACTCCCTAGGGGTCCTAACATGTGATAAGGTGTACTAGGACACCTAGGGAGTCCCCATGACCCCTTTTGACACATTGGAATGCTCAAGTGCATCTTCAGGGGTCCTAAGACCCCTTAAGACACACTTGAGCATTCCAATGTGTCAAAAGGGGTCATTAGGATGCCTTAGGTGTCCTAGTATGCCTCATCATGTGTTAGGACCCCTAAAGAGTCCCCATGACCCCTTTTGACACATTAGAATGCTCAAGCATGTCTGAAAGGGTCTTATGACCCCTTAAGACACACTTGAGCATTCCTATGTGTCAAAAGGGGTCATCGGGACTTCCTAGGGGTCCTAACGCGTGATAAGGCATACTAGGACCCCTAGGGAGTCCCCATGACCCCTTTTGACACATTGGAATGCTCAAGTGTGTCTTAAGCGGTCATACGACCTCTTAAGACACACTTGAGCATTCCAATGTGTCAAAAGGGGTCATGGGGACTCCCTAGGGGTCCTAACATGTGATAAGGCATACTAGGACCCCTAGGGAGTCCCCATGACCCCTTTTGACACATTGGAATGCTCAAGTGTGTCCGAAGGGGTCTTAGGACCCATTAAGACACACTTGAGCATTCCAATGTGTCAAAAGGGATCATGGGGACTCCCTAGGTGTCCTAACGCATGATAAGGCTCACTACGACCCCTAGGGAGTCCCCATGACCCCTTTTGACACATTGGAATGGTCAAGTTTGTCTTAAGGGGTCCTGTGATCCCTTAAGACACACTTGACCATTCCAATGTGTCAAAATGAGTCATGGGGACTCCCTAGGAGTCCTAGTATGCCTTATCATGCGTTACGACACCTAGGGAGTCCCCATGACCCCTTTTGACACATTGGAATGCTCAAGTGTGTCTTAAGGGGTCCTAAGACCCCTTCGGACACACTTGAGCATTCGAAGGTGTCAAAAGGGGTCATGGGGACTCCCTAGGGGTCCTAGTATGCCTTATCATGTGTTAGGACCCCTAGGGAGTCCCCATGACCCCTCTTGACACACTAGAATGCTCAAGTGTGTACGAAGGGGTCTTATGACCCCTTAAGACACACTTGAGCATTACAATGTGTCAAAAGGGGTCATGGGGATTCTCTACAGGTCCTAACCTGTGATAAGGCATATTAGGACCCCAAGGGAGTCCCCATGACCCCTTTTGACACATTGGAACCCTCAAGTGTGTCTTAAGGGGTCATAGGACCCCTTAAGACACACTTGAGTGTTCCAATTTGTGAAAAAGGGTCATGGGGACTTCCTAGGGGTTCTAGTATGCCTTGTCACGCATTAGGACCCCTAGGAAGTCTTGATGACCCCTTTTGACACATTGGAATACTCATGTGTGTCTTAAGTGGTCCTACGACCCGTTCGGACACACTTGAGCGTTCCAATGTGTCAAAAGTGGTCATGGGGACTCCTTAAGGGTCCTAGTATGCCTTATCACGAGTTAGAACCCCTAGGGAGTCCACATGACCGCTTTTGACACACTGGAATGCTCAAGTGTGTCTGAAGGGGTCTTAGGACCCCTTAAGACACACTTGAGCATTCCAATGTGTCAAAAGGGGTCATGTGGAATCCCTAGGGGTCCTAGTATGCCTTATCATGTGTTAGGACCCCTAGGAAGTCCCCATGACCCCTTTTGACACATTGGAATGCTCAAGTGTGTCTTAAGGGGTCCTAGGACCCCTTCGGACACACTTGAGCATTGCAATGAGTTAGAATGGGTCAGGGGGATTCCCTAGGGGTCCTAGTATGCTGTATCATGCGTTAGGAACCCTAGAAAGTCCCGATGACCCCTTTTGACACATTGGAAGGCTCAAGTGTGTCTTAAGGGGTCTTAGGATCCCTTCGGACACACTTGAGTGTTCCAAAGTGTCAAAAGGAGTCATGGGGACTCTCCAAGGATCCTAACGTGTGATAAGGCTTACTAGGACCCCTAGGGAGTCCCCATGACCCCTTTTGACAATTTGGAATGCTCAAGTGTGTTTTAGGGGATCCTAGGACACCTTCAGACACGCTTGAGCATTCCAATTTTTCAAAAGGGGTCATGGGGATTCCCTACAGGTCCTAATGCATGACAAGGCATACTAGGACCCCAAGGGAGTCACCATGACCCCTTTTGACAAATTGGAATGCTCAAGTGTTTCTTAAGGGGTTCTATGACCCCTTAAGACACACTTGAACATTCCAATGTGTCAAAAGGGGTCACGGGGACTCCCTAGGGGTCCTAGTATGCCTTGTTACATGTTAGGACCCCGAGGGAGTCCCCATGACTCCTTTTGACACATTAGAATGCTCAAGTGTGTCTGAAGGGGTCGTAGGACACCTTAAGACACACTTGATCATTCTAATGTGTCGAAAGGGGTCATCGAGACTTCCTAGGGGTCCTAATGTATGATAAGGTGTACTAGGACCCCTAGGGAGTCCCCCTGACCCCTTTTGACACATTGTAACACTCAAGTTTGTCCGAAGGGGTCCTAGGACCACTTAAGACACACTTGAGCATTCTAATGTGTCAAAAGGGGTCAGGGGGACTTCCTAGGGGTCGTAATGCATTAGAAGGTGACACTAGGACCCCCAGGGGGTCCCCATGACTCCTTTTGACACATTAGAATGCTCAAGTGTGTATTAAGGGGTGCTAAGACCCCTTATGACACACTTGAGCATTACAATGTGTCAAAAGGGGTCATGTGGACTCCCTAGGGGTCCTAACACGTGATAAGGTGTCCTAGGACCCCTAGGGAGTCCCCATGACCCCTTTTGACACATTGGAATGCTCAAGTGTGTTCGAAAGGGTCGTAGGACCCCTTAAGACACACTTGAGCATTCCAATGTGTCAAAATGGGTCATCGGGACTTCCTAGGAGTCCTAACGCGTGATAAGGTGTACTAGTACCCCTAGGGAGTCCCCATGACCCCTTTTGACACATTGGAATGCTCAAGTGTGTCTTAGGGTGTCCTACGACCCCTTAAGACACACTTGAGCATTCCAATGTGTCAAAAGGGGTCATGGGCACCCCCTAGGGGTTCTAGTATGCCTTATCACGTGTTAGGACTCCTAGGAAGTCTCGATGACCCCTTTTGACACATTGGAATGCTCAAGTGTGTCTTAAGGTGTCCTATGACCCCTTCAAACACACTTGAGTGTTCCAATGTGTCAAAAGGGGTCATGGGGACTCCCTCGGGGTCCTAACGCATGACAAGGTGTACTAGGACCCCTATGGAGTACCCGTGACCCCTTTTGATTGGAATGCTCAAGTTTGTCTTAAGGATTCATAGGACCCCTGAAGACACACTTAAGCATTCCAATGTGTCAAAAGGGGTGACGGGGACTCCCTAGGGGTCCTAACATGTGATAAGGCGTACTAGGACCCCTAGGGAGTCTGCATGACCCCTTTTGACACATTAGAGTGCTCAAGTGTGTCTTAAGGGGTGTTAGGAGCCCTTCAGATACACTTGAGCATTCCAATGTGTCAAAAGGGTTCGTGGGGACTCCCTAGGCATCCTAACATGTGATAAGGCATACTAGGACCCCTAGGGAGTCCCCATGACCCCTTTTGACACATTGCAACACTCAAGTGTGTCTTAAGGGGTCTTAGGACCCCTTAGGACACACTTGACCATTCCAAAGTGTCAAAAGGGGTTATGGGGACTTCCTAGGTGTCCTAACACATGATAAGGTGTACTAGGACCCCTAGGGAGTCTGCATGACCCCTTTTGACACATTAGAAGGCTCAAGTGTGTCTTAAGAGGTCTTAGGACCCCTTCAGACACATTTGAGTGTTCTAAAGTGTCAAAAGGGGTCATGGGGACTCCCTAGGGGTCCTAATGCATGATAAGGCTAACTAGGACCCCTAGGGAGTCCCCATGACCCCTTTTGAGATATTGGAATGCTCAAGTGTGTTTTGAATGGTCCTAGGACACCTTCAGACACACTGGAGCATTCCAATGTGTCAAAAGGGGTCATGGGGACTCCCTTGGGGTCCTAACATGTGATAAGGCATACTAGGACCCCTAGGGACTCCCCATGACTGCTTTTGACACATTGGAATGCTCAAGAGTGTCCGAAGGTGTCCTAAGACTGCTTAAGATGCACTTGAGTGTTCCAATGTGTCAAAAGGTGTCATGGGGACTCCCAAGGGGTCCTAGTACATCTTATCACGCGTTATGACCTTGAGGGAGTCCCCATGACCCCTTTTGACACATTGGAACACTCAAGTGTGTTCGAAAGGGTCTTGGGACCCCTTAAGACATACTTGAGCATTCTAATGTGTCAAAAGGGGTCATGGGGACTTCCTAGGGGTCCTAACGCATGATAAGGCATACTAGGACCCCTAGGGTTTCCCCATGACCCCTTTTGACATTTTGGAATGCTCAAGTGTGTCCGAACGGGTCCTAAGACCCCTTAAGACACACTTGAGCATTCCAATGTGTCAAACAGGGTCATGGGGATTCCCTAGGGGTCCTAGTACACCTTATCACGCGTTAGGACCCCTAGGAATTCCCCATGACCCCTTTTAACACATTGGAACACTCACATGTGTCTTAAGGGGTCTTAGAACCTATTAAGACACACTTGAGCAGTCCAATGTGTCAAAAGGGGTCATGGGGACTCCATAGGGGTCCTAGTATGCCTTATCATGCGTTAGGACCCCTAGGGAGTCCCCGTGACCCCTTTTGACACATTGGAATGCTCAAGTGTTTCTTAAGGGGTCCTACGAGCCCTTAAGACACACTTGTGTGTTCCAATGTGTCAAAAGGGGTCATGAGGACTCCTTGGGGGTTCTAGTATACCTTATCACATGTTAGGACCCTGGGGGAGTCCCCATGACCCCTTTTGACACATCAGAATGCTCAAGTGTGTCCAAAGGGGTTGTAGGACCCCTTAAGACACACTTGAGCATTCTAATGTGTCAAAAGGGGTCATCGGGACTTCCTAGGGGTCCTAACACATGATAAGGCGTACTAGGACCCCTAGGGAGTCCTCCTGACCTGTTTTGACACATTGGAATGCTCAAGTGTGTCCGAAGGGGTCCTAGGACCCCTTAAGACACACTTGAGCAGTCTAATGTATCAAAAGGGGTCAGGAGGACTTCCTAGGTGTCCTAATGCATGATAAGGTGTACTAGGACCCCTAGGGAGTCCACATGAGCCCTTTTGACACATTGGAACACTCAAGTGTGTCTTAAGGGGTCTTAGGACCCCTTAAGACACACTTGAGTGTTCCAATGTGTCAAAAGGGCTCATGTGGACTCCCTAGGGGTCCTAACGTGTGATAAGGCATACTAGGACCCCTAGGGAGTCCCCATGACCCAAATGAGATGTTAGTGAATGACTTCTTGCTAACACTACTCTTCCACCATATCCAGATTTCAACCCTTTTGTGGATTTACAGTCTCAATCGTGAGCCCACAAAATTGGCCAAGAGAAAAATGTAATTTTATATCAACTGATTACAAAATGTTCAGTGGAGGAGAAAATATTGCAATGATCAAGAAGAAAATTGGCTATGGAAAATCTAGTTATGAATTCTTTTAAGAATGAAACTATTAAGGAATTGCATGAATCACAAACCATGAAAATAACCTTCTACAACAAAGAACATTCAAGCTATAGAATTTATTAACTCTGAATTTAAACATCTTATCAGCATTCATGGAAGAGATTTCATTAGCATCCATGGAAGAAATTTCATTAAAACTTCAAACAAAATCATCTAAAAAAATTCATTAACTTCAGGTGAAATCATTGAAGACGGACAAAAACAAAATCGTATTACTCAGAAATGGCAGAGAAAGAAAATGAGATAAACCAAATTTATTAAATTCTTGCAATCTACAGCTTCTCTCCGAGCGCAAAATGACAATCCATGGATCCAAAATTACGGTAAAAATTAAATTCTTCGAGTAAGTCATTCAGAAATGCACAGAATACTGGAACACATGATGATTTATAGAGAATTTATGATGGACTATGCTGTGCAAAAGCCCGCAATCCCTGCCATATCTTAGAGTACTGATGAGAAGCAATGGCGAAAGTCTGAGATAGAGGTGATGATGGCATTGAAACGGAAAGAAATTCTTCATAATGTTGGGGCAGCACCATCGAAATGACAAGGCTTTCCTCATGATGTCGCACCGCCGCTGATCTCTTCTTTAAATTTATTAATGCGGTCAGTTCTACGGCACCTACATAGTTTCTAGTATAATTGCTCATTTTACCAAACCCTTCCCCACTCTCCATAATCTTCGACCGGTTCAAAGGTCCGTCCGATTGTTCTTGTTTAACCTCCCAATGACTTTGTTGAGCTGCCAGATTATCAACAGGCGTGGTACAATTGTCCGGTGACCAAAATCTATTTCGAGAACCTTTGCAATTTAGCATTCCGGTTGAAAAACCAGGGAAAGATACCATTTCACAACCACAGGTGGTGGAAACAGAGTGATTCTCTTGCCCTCTGCTTCTATAATCCGCCTCCAATGAACTATTCTTCAAAGCCTCCATTTCTACGTAGTTAGGGTTTTCGGCGCCTGTAAAAGGCACAACTATGCCCCTGTAGGGACTCATGCTCGTGCTCAGAATCATATTAAATAATATTTAAAATGTAAAATGTATATTATATAATATTTAATAAATAATATATAATCTAATATATAGTTTTTGATATTAATATATAATTAAATAATATTTAATGTAACATCTATATTATATAATATTTAATGTAAAATATATATTATATAACATTTAATATATAATTGATATTATATAAATATCTAATATATATATGTTTATGAAGGATGGAGAAATGGGAGGGAGAAAGTGGAGGCAAAGTGAAAATTCAAAATTATGTGTCATGTTCGAGTAAATATTGGGTACCCGAAAATATCGGGTACCTGATTAGGCTTGGTATTGCTTTGTGCACCAAACCTACATGGTCAACTATTGGAATGTCTCAAATATGTGTTTTTCCCCTGTTTCTTTGAGTTCCAGACTTTGACAATGTAGCTGACGACTTTTTTTTCACCTGACTTTGATAAAATGAAAAGGGTATCTTAAGGAGATTATCAGCTTTCTATCGATATAATTGCTATCAAATTTTGAATTCAGTAAGTAATTATTAGTTATTTTTCAATTGAGCTACCTCTAAAGTGTTGATTTATGTACTGATTGAAAAATGACTATAACTTTCAAACGGTATAACATTTTTGAAATCCGAAAAAATGCGTCACATTCTATGCTTCACCTACTATAAGGAAAAAAAATAAAAATTTGAATTTTGTAAATTTTTGAATGAGTTAAGGTGGTCAGACACGGGAGTTTTTTTATTCTGAAAATGTTGTAGCATAAAATTCATAATTAATTATTTTTTTGTAATAAAATTATAAAAAAATATGCGTCACATCCGGGCATGAGTCTACTACTTATATATAAAATTTTATAATAAAATATTATCATTTGATTATGATTAAGGTGGTCAGACATACACCTACTTCTCATTTTTTTCCTGAAATTTTTGTACTGCTGCATTGAAATCTATACTTTTCACCAATCATACTAACTTTTTCTCAAAAAAGACCTAGTAGTCTAGAAACTACATTAAATTTTCTACAGATTCTATTCTTACAACTTTTTGATATTAGGTTCATAGCTAGTTGAAATTTTCACGTCAAGTTGACTAACCCTGATTTGCTGATTTTTCATGGCCACTTAAGGGCATAGTTTGGCCCCTCATGATCTTGCACATACCCATATAAAATTATTATATTATCACAACCTTTATGTTATGTATGTTAGCCTAAAGAAATTCGACCATAGCTACAATAAAATTAACATTCCCTCTTAGCTAGGGAGGAATCCTTGATATCTAAGTTATGTAGTAATGTCCACCATGACTACTCCCTGAAGGTGAATAAACACAAGTGTTGAGTCATGGAGTTTCTCACATGACATTCACCATAGCTACTCCTAGAGGGTGGAAAGAAAAAGTACACAAGTGTCAATCATGGAATCACTGTCATCTCATCATGATGTTTTCCATAGCTACTCCCAGAGGGTGAATAAACACAAGTGCAAAGTCATGGATTCTCTCTCATGACATCTACTATGGCTACTCCCAAAGGGTGGATCTACCATGGCTACTCCTAGAGGATGGAACAAGGGCTTTCACCTTAAAATTCTCTCTCATAGAGAACAATAATCTTTAATTTCTTTGTCTCAAAGAAAATGCTACAAGGGTTGATACCTCAAATTTCCCCATCTCAAAGAAAAATGCTCACACCTCAAACTTCTCTAATAGAGAAGAATGCATTATAATGCACCTCTAGATATCATTTCTTCTAAGACTTCCTCTTAGCACTAAGAACTAATATCAACCTCTTGACCTTCTCATCCAATGTTTCCTCTATAGGTTTGTCAGACTCCCTCTTAATGAAGATCTTTAGAAGTCAACTGAAATAGATCCTCTACCACTCCCTTTGACAATTGACAAGGAAGTGTACCCTTCTAACATGGTCCCAATCATTGAATATATTTTTCTCCAAGAATGTAATTAGATCTAAATTGTTTACTATTTGAGCACACAACAATAAGAAAGTCTTCTATTTGCAGTACTTTTATCTCCACCACTATGTGAACGTTCATCTTCATCATCACTCAATGGGGGTACTGCATTTATATTTGCAAACATACCTTCCCTCAATGTAAAATATGATTAACCTTGTAGAGCCTATTCGTGCTCCACTTTGTTCCTCCTCCCCTTTGAATCATCAATTTCAATGACTTAATGACCTAACCTACTCTTATCCAAATAAGAAACATTTATTATTTCTTCCTTGACACATTTCTCTATGAGGGTATGATGTTTTCTCTATTGGCATAGTCTGCTAGAGTTAGGCTGCTGAAGTAGCGATTGAAAACTAACCACCTCAATACCATGTTGTTTAAGACCTTGTTGGTGTGGTGCAGTGCATGTTGTTGGAATGCCTTCTCATGTGCACTTGCACTACCAAGGACAACACTCTGTAAATCATTCACAACTAACCCTACTCTATCCACATCCCTCTTTTTGTCATTACTATTTCTATTTTCATTATTGTGGACCTTCTGTCCTACGCTTCCAAGAATTGGCTTGCCAGGACTTTGGTCCACTAGGGGATTATTCATGATAGGAGATTTGGCCCTATGTTGTGGCGGTGTCGATAGATCATTCTCCATTTGTACAGAACCAACAACTTTAGATTTGGACTACAGAGTTCCTCAACCACCACTGCCGCTTGGTAATGCCTTCTTCTCCATAGCTCAAAACCAGTGAAAATTTATTATAACCAGCTCATTATAATTTTTACCCTCATTAAAATAATACCCACATCCCAATTCTTCGGGTCATCATGACCAAAGTTCAGATAGTGAAACTCTTTTTGTTGCTACTAATGTTCTCCATGCATAACCTAGGAGATGATACCTCCTTATTGGTATCTTGGCAATAAGTTCATATGCCTTGCATGCAAGTCTTATCAGTTGGCTACGATGATAAGAACCTCCCTCGGTGAGTTATCTTCACATTTTGAAATCTCTTCAATATTGAGTCAAATGTGGAAGAGTGCAAAGGTAGTTGA
Organism: Chamaecyparis obtusa; assembly: GCA_027943335.1. Taxonomy (NCBI): domain Eukaryota; kingdom Viridiplantae; phylum Streptophyta; class Pinopsida; order Cupressales; family Cupressaceae; genus Chamaecyparis; species Chamaecyparis obtusa. Next base: position 1,373,094 of record BSBK01005747.1, on the reverse strand, counting down.
AGTCATACGTTATCACATTTCCTCCCATTCAAGTGGATGATCCACCCCCTTGCCCATTTTAGATTGCCCTCCTATCTTGTGACACTAGATTTTGTTTTAAACTAAGTTTCAATCTTCCCACTAGTCTTAATGGCTCATAACTATAAGTGTCACATGGTTGTACAACTTTCCAATATACAATTTAACTTGTCAATTAATCTTTGAAATTTCTTTGCAATTATATCTTCAAGAATCTTGGTATCATCAATTAAAATTTTAACATAGAAATAATTATAACAATAAAACATTACAAATTTCACACCCTCTCAACCAGACAAAGTAAACTATGTTACCATATTCCTCACACTTAAATATAATAAGACAGTCTTCTTAAAAGTTGTCACCAAAGAAACACATTTTGTCAAGGTTCACTTTGGTTTGTATTACTTTTCCAAGGCCTCATGATTCAATATAGTTTATCATGGTACATAGTAAGAATAGTTTCCTCAAGACACAACAGAAGGATGAATGGTAGACCATTGATGTCAACATAAAAATCAAACTGTTTAGTTTGAGCAAATTGCATATACCTTCTATCTTCTCATAAGCTGCAAATACTCATGGTCCGTGTATTTTTAGCAAAAAATATTCCAATGACAAATCAAATTGTTTGGCTCCATAGAAATAATAATAGTGACTTGCAAATTAATCATGTAAATACCTGTACTATGTTATGATCAAATGTAGATAATCCCATCAATGTGGATCTATCTATCTATTGTTAGAATGATTTTAGAATAACCGAGAGGGGGGGTGAATCAATTATCCTCAGGTCCGGATGTACCAATAGGACTTTTCAACACTTCAACCAACTTAAATCTATTCAACAATTCACTCAATCTCTATAGAATATACTCAGTAACCTAAAACTTGCAGTCCACTATCCAAAAGTAATCAACTTGCATAATATGAAAACTCTTAATAGCATAACACATCAAATAACATTCACACAAGTATGAAACCAAGATTTAACGTGGAAACCCAATATGAGAAAAACCATCAGTAACATGCTACTAAATTTTCACTGTTCTGAAGTGAACTCTATGAGGAGCCAACCCTGTTAAAGGTTACAATACACACTATTATGTGTGACCCTGTTAAAGGATTTAATTACTCTATTAGGAGTGGCCTGGTTAGAGGACTTAAGAACACCCCATTAGAATGTCACCTTGATTAAAGGGTTTACAAATGATTGTTAGGTCAACCTTAATTAAAGGATTTTAACTGATACAATGGTTAGAAAGTAACAGTAGATTTTGATCTAAAATATACAACTCAATTTGCAAATACAGATCCAATAAACTCATATGTTGATTTACTGACTAGCCTTCATTGTCATATCCATCTATGATCTTCTCAAAAATCCCTTCAAGCAATCACCTCAACTCTGTTCAACTCTTCACATCTCCTCTTAGCCTTCTAATTAGGTTCACCAATCAATAACATCAACCTCTTCCTCTATCTTCATAACCCACAACTAGGTCATCCTTATACCTCCTTCATCAGGTAGCTTAATCTTTTGTCGCTTTATCTCTCACATAGATCTTAGGTTTATGTTAGATTCATCAAATCCTTCCATCATTTTGTTCTCCTTCTTATCCTTCTAGATACTTCTCAAAACTTCTCCTTGAATCCATAATAAAATGGTTTACCATGCATTAAATGCTCCAAGTCATTCATCTTTATCTTCAACACGGTTTACATATCCCAATAATTCAACTATGTTGGTTGGGGATCTCAATTCCTTCACAAATTATAAATTACTGACACTCGGTCAATACTATGTTTATCTACTCGGTCATCACTAGATAACTCGATCATCTCTAAAACTATTTTTCTCACAAAACATTGTCTTCGCTCGATTAATTCTCCACTACTCGGCAATTATTGATGCTCGGTTGACACTATAATTTACTCAGCTTATATTGGCACTTAGTCGACACTAGCATCACTTCTTCACTTAGTGTTATAGATAAACAACACATTACCTTGCCAATGTGCCAACTAATCAAGTACCCATTGTAGTTTCTCATAGCTCAACCTTTCACTAGGTCTTCTTGTTATCACCTCTTTCCAAATCTTCTTCATCAATGAAAAGATATGGTACTTTACTAGATAGAAATTATTTCACCAATTAAGGTTTGACATCAATGACAATATAACAATTATTTCAATTGTAGTTTCCAACAATCTCCCTCTTTGGCATTGATGACAACACCACATGCACTACCATAAACTCCATATGCATAGTCATCAAACAATCCAAAAAATTAATTATGATTCATTACGTACTTTTAGCTTCATTCTAATTCTCATCCAAGTATCAGCTTCCTCTTGGATAGATTTGTCTTTTTGTTTGTTCATCAGTTTACTAAATCTCTCCCTCGTCGTATTCAATCTTTCCCTATTTCCTTAGGATAACTCCTAATTTTTTTTTTGTATTTCTCCCTTGGGTTCACTAAATCTCTCCCTCTTTGACAACAATGCCAAAGACATTCATCTTCACCATGTAGATATCTTTATGTCAGTTCTCTGAACTTTACACTCCCTATGTCATCTTGCTTATGACTGATCAACATGTTGTGCTTTATTCTTCACAACTTTAGCAACTCCTAAAGTGTGACCTCCTTTGCATCAATTTGTTAGATATTCTAATTAGTATATTTGATGAAATTTTCCTATATGATTCTAGGTAGCCTCAGTAAGGGGAATCACCAGTAATTTACTTCTTAGATACTCATGAGCATCCTTAGGTAATGTCTTAGTGAATATATTTGCTAATTGTTCCTTTGTATTCACATACTCCAATCTCACTTCTTTGTCTTGAACTAGCTCTCTCAAGTAATGATACTTGCACCTATACTGGCGCTCGCTTATACTGGCGCTTGATCGATACTAGCATCACTTGGCTTAAATTGAATTTCTTCTCTTTTTCTTGGTTAAGCCTATGCTTCCAGACTTTCTTTCCTCATTTCTTCTATGCTTCAAATCAACTGACTTCTTCACTTAGTGTTATAGATAAACAACACATTTCCTTGCTAACATGCCAACTAAT
>BSBK01005747.1:1280000-1365000 GCA_027943335.1 Chamaecyparis obtusa | reverse complement strand
CTACCAAATTTAGGCGTGCTCTGTGTTTACCAGTAGGTACTAATACTACAACATGGAGAGTTTCTAAGAATTGTCACACGTTTTACCTAGCATCATTTGGAGTTAGTTGATCTTCCAAGTATACCCAATGTACAATGATTGCAATAATTGATTTAGAATGGGACCCAGATCGAAGTCCCCACACTACCCAATAAAATGTGTGTCTTTTCTATACAGTTCTCTCCATTCAATGAATCTAAGAACAAAATTTCACCCTGTTAATGTCAAGAAAGGTTGAGAGCAGCACAAAATTTGTTATTTAGTACTGAAATTCACCAAATCCAAGAACCTACTTTGACTCCTATTGAGTACCCTGTTTGGTGACTGAAGGAAATCCCAGGTGGAAGCCACTCTCATCCAGCTGTCATGGAAAACTGTCATTGTTTTCAGGGTTTCTAGGGTCTAGGGTCTATTACCCTGCTGCTTGTTTTTGTATCCTGTATCATGTTTCATCATTTTCCATATACCCCCAAGCCAAAGCTCTTTTCACACTGACATTTCATCAAAGTGTGTAAGACAAATGCTTTGGAGGCTTCCTTGAGCTCTTCGAGGTTTTTATTCATTCATTGAATTATAAAAGAACTCATTTGCAAATGGGGAGCTCCATGTTTTCTGAACTGCATGTGTAAGACATATACCCTTTCGAAGCCAAGGCTTTCCTCTCCTCACACTGATATTTCATTAAGTGTGTTGAGGTGCATCGAAATTTCTTTTGATCTTAGTTTAATAGAAATCATTTGCAAATGGGGAGCTGCATGTCTTCTGATAGCAGTAGTAGGGATCATGAAAAGACTTTAAATTTATTGACAACAAAGTTGATATCGATGGATGGGAGCATCAAGGAGTTCTCAGGGCCTGTGAAATGCAGTGAGATAGTAGGTAAATACTCAGGCCATTTCATTTGTACCTCAGGTGGTCTCTACAGTGGTGAACACATTTCAGAGGTGGTCTCAATAGAAATTTAAAGTTTGTGCTAATTGATTCTGATATGGCAGCTATGCTTCTCAAGGCCAATGGTGCCATAGAGCAGAGGAGAAAATCTAAGGGTAAAGTTCAACCTTTGTTTGATATTCCTTTAAAGGATGAGGAATATTTTCCTTCCTCTATTTGTTGCTTGTCAAAACCTGTGTCAACAGGGGCAACGGGTGGGAAGAAATAGAGAAAACAATCGGAGTTGGAGACCAAAATTATCCTCTCCCATACAGCTCTTATTCCTTAGGGAAAAAAATTAGACATGCATATTGGATATATGGGAAATATAAGCTTACCTTACACATTATTCTTCATATGGATAGATCTTCTAAATTTGTACAATACATTCATTAATTTGTTTTGTTTTTGTTGTGTATTTAATTAGTTAAATATATTATTTGCTGTTGTTTTTTATTTAGATAGTAATTTTTTGTATTAGTATTTTGGATCATATTTTGTCATCTGTCGTCAGAATGATAGAAAGCACATGGAGAAAAAAGATGGACTTCGTGAGCTTTCTATCATTCTGATTATGGATAATGGATCATGGATCACCGAGTGTGTGATTGGAAACTATGATGCCAAAAAATACACACAATCTAAATCAGGAACAATAACAACAACTATTATAGATTGTTAAAAATTAATATTTTTAAATATATTATTATATTTATAATCTTAACAAGTTCACAATGGGGTTTGGTGTTCTATAGATTTAGTTTTGATAATGCAAATCTTAAAATATTCCTATTCTATTTTATAAAGTATCTCTAAAGATTTTACTAGAATTCATAATTTCATAACTAATCTAAAATCTTTCCTTTTTCTTCTCCTAAAATGGGATCTAGTTCACACCATAATTGTGTTCAAGATAGGCTAAACTAATAAGAACTTGCATGGCCTAGTGTACCATCTTGATATCCCCAACATTATACCCACTATTGTTTATTACAAAGGAGGCCTCAACTACATCTAATTTACCCCTATGTAATAAACAAGTTTGAGTGATAAGCCAAGAATATTTTAATATGCTTCACTTTTGGGTGACATAATAGGTGTGTGCCAATTTTTTTCTTAAGCGGGGCATTGAAATCGATATTTTAAACTAAATTTTTAACCAAAAAAAACTTATAAGAATTTGAATATTATGCGAATTAATGATTTTTTAGATTTTGTGTAGATTCTAAATATATATCTTTAGAATAAAAATAATTTTTATTTTTTTATTAAGTGGATAGTGAAAAGGTTCCTAGCCCTTACATGAGAACAAAGATCAAAGATAGACTATCAAACAAAAAAATAGGAGAGAAAGGAACAATAATACTAGACTAGATAGCATATCAAAAAGAAGCACAAAACATAGAACATATATAACATTAAAAATAACATTTGCATGACTGATGTGTAATCACACCGTGTTTTCACACATTTGCATGACTGATGTGTAATCACACCGTGTTTTCACACATTTGCATGACTGATGTGTAATCGCACCGTGTTTTCACACAAGTTCTTCAAATGACACAATCTTCCTAGGGCAAGAATGACCATTCCAAGTAATAACCTCGTTCCAATATATTTTTAATTATAAATGCAACAAAGTTTGTTTAATTAAATTCTTTAAAAACATTTTTAATATTATTTTGAGCATATTCATTTTGTTAGATGTCAATTTATGTATTATTGATGGAATTTTTAATGTCCTTGACTCTTAATCTAGTTAACATTAACTAATAAGCATTTTTGTGCATTTATAATAAAATATAGATATAAATTATAAATTTAAACTTAGTTATTAACACTAATTAATATGTTTCCATATAATATTAACTCTAATATATTAAGTGTGTCAAATTTTATACTCGGTGAAAAGTAGTATTACATGCATTCTTATGAGAAAATATAACATCTTCTTTAGCACGTTTGTGTTTTGATGAACCCCTTTCAGCAATTTAATTGCAAGATATTCATTAAACACATGTTCATCTTCTAGAAAACTTATTTCTTCTACATTATTATCCCTATAATGTACAATGAATCTATTTCAACAATTGGTTCCACCTAAGGAACATGAGTTTGAAGAAAATAAGTTTCTTTTTGGTTTTTGATTTAATATAAATTGCAATATATAAAGCAATGGACAATGTACTTTGTCAGGAGCAAGTTGCATATTATCATAGAATCTTTTCATAAACTAAATTTGTCTAGCATCATCAAGAGTCTAATTTTATTGTTGGTATTGGCATGGTGTGATGGTTAAGTTGTGTTCTTGTTCTTTCCATCAAGTTTCAAACACCACTGGGGTGTTATTGTTGAATATTTTTATTTGTGATGAGGTCCCCCATTTTTTATCTCACCAATTCGTAGCTCTGGGTCAAAAGTATTTGCCCCTTTTAAAAACCATTAATAGAGTGAGAATATATCATCTTGATGTATTAACTAATCTTCCTAGTAACCAAAATTGTAAGATCACAAAAATTTAATCGAGATTAATCATGAAGACATGATTATTGTTGTATTTAGTAGAGCCATTAATTTTTGAAGCTTTCCATTTGTAAAGGATGTCTACATCACTCCTAAGTTAGAGTAGGAATAGTGACTAAATAAAGAGATACTAAGAAATGGCCTAAGTGGGGTTGTAGAGGACTGGGAATCAAAATGGGTAATTTAAAAAAAAATAAACTATGACTATGGAAATGAACTTGTGACACATAGACCTATATTTGCAAACAAAGATTTCCCTTAATATTTTGGAGATATAGTAAATCAACATTAATAACAAATTTCTTCGAGGGCCTTGTTCAAAAAAGAACTTCTCCAAGTTATAAAAAGCCCATGAATTTAAAAACTAATCAATACAAATAATGAAATGATGAGGATAACTTGGAACTTGAATAAAAAATATAGTGTAGTGTTGCAATGATCTTTTACGAAGCTAGGACTTTAGAAAGTTGTTGACAAAGAGTTGATGTAATTTTAATATGTTAATGTAGCATGATTCTATGATAGGGGAAAGAATTATAATGAGATGAATGAATGATCTAAAAATATTCTAGAGGATAGGGTGATTTTGAGTGATACTAGATTATTTCTCTCTAAGTGTTTTAAATAAAATTGGAGGTGATGTTGCTTTATACATAACTAAGGGATTTTATTTAATGTTTTAGATTATATTTGACACATAGGGAATAGTTAACATTGAGTTAGCTTGGCTTGAAGTAAATGTGAAAATTTCAAAATGATGGGTTGAATATGCATCATAAATTTGACTTGGGTAATTTTGTACTCATAGATTAAATCTAAGAATAATAATAGATGATAGAAACTAAAAATGTTAAATATAGATTATATTCTTTAATATAAAATAGTAAATATAATTAACTTAAAAATGTTAAACAATTAAAATTGTGTGCTAAAATTATGTACAAGAAACATCTATACAAAATAACATAAATAGAAAATAGGAAAATTATAATTTTTTAGTTAAGTTAAAACTTAAATAGGCCTATTCCTTAAAAATATCTCACAACTTTAAATCCTCCAAGGGGGTGGGGTATATATACCTCATTTGCGATACAATTAGGTGCCTCTTGAATGGAGTGCGGGGTAGTCTTATCTATGTTAAGCCTTGTATAGGCCCAAAAATGAAGCAATTGGAATATCTATGTATCATTTCTAGCACAACTAGGTGGCTCTTGCATGGAGTGGGGGCTAGTCCTATATACTTTAAGTCTTCCCAAATATAGATATGTACGCCTCATTTGTAGTACAATTAAATATGTCTCACATGAAATGCCAGATAATCCCATGTACTTTGAGTCATGTAAATTTAAAAATAGATGACATAGACTAAGGGAGAGAATCCAAAATTTGTGTTAGGTCCAAAATATTTTGTATTAGTGAAATAGTTAGGGGTCCACACATACTTATCTAATCACCAGTACATGTCAATGTAATTTTGAATAGTAAAAAAAATCAAATTAATATTTAACAAAAAAATGTACACCTTTTGGTAAATATTTTTTTCATATATATATAAATACAAACATTGAGTACATTTTTTTTCGGTCAATCAAGTGGGACATACATAATCACCACCTATTCATATCACTGATAGGTTCTTCCATGTTTAATACTAGGTCGTATAGTCAAAAATACCATATTTGTGTGAATCAAAATATGCATGACATAATAGCCAAATTGCTCTCCACCCTAGTCACAAACCAAATAGCTGAGTTCCTCTCTCTCTCTCTCTCTCTCACCCACATGTGGGTTATGTAGAACTAAAAGCTTGCATAAGTTTTACTTCTATAGAACCCACACAGGTTATGAGGAAAAAAAGATTGCATAAGATTTAGTTCTTTATAACCTGCATGGGTTATGAAGAATTTGTTTTAGTTCTTCATAACCCGCATGGGTTATGAAGAACTTTAAGTTTTTTTAATTATTTTTTTTATGCTCGACATGGCTTAGTGTTTCCGAGCTAAAATGTTTTGAATTTCAAATAACCCACATGGGTTTTGAAAAATTTTGACTTTTTTTTCATGTGGCTACTTTTCTTACCAACAACTTGGTGCACTTACCCATTTTTAACATTGTAGAAGGATTCAAAAGAATTGGGATATGGCCCCTCAATCCTAATGCACTCCTTGAGGATGTATGCAACATAGAAACACATTCAAAATTAATGATTTTGAAGATGCTTCCATAGTGCAGAACATGCTTAGCCTATCCAGAGTTGATATTTAAATGGAAGATGTTGTAAAAAATATTGTTGAAATCCATCAATGTGATTCCAATGCACAAGTGGACTATGATCATCCACCTCATAACATGGTGGAAAGCCTAGTTGAGATGTAGATTATAGTCATACTCTTCTATCCAAGAGAATACCACCATGTTGGCAAAATGATCAGCACTCCCCTCAGGATTTGTGACATGGCTTAACTGCCTCCTGTGTCTTCTATAATTATAGTGGTTGTATCGGGCATTAACAGGTTGATCTTTTGGTGCAATGACAACCACTACTTGTAACAAGTGGTATCAGAGCTTGGTCATAGGTTTGAATCCCCTCGGGTAACGTTGAGGGGGAGATTGTTGGAAAAATGGTCAGCGCTCCCCTCAAGATTCGTGACATGGCTTAACCGCCTCCTGTGTCTTCTATAAGTCTAGTGGTTGTATTGGGCATTAATAGGGCGATCTTTTGGTGCAATGACAACCACTACTTGTAACACACCATTGTGGTTGTTGGAAAGGGTAGTGAATCTATGTGTTGACTTGCAAGGGCAAGAAAATAGGGAACTTTCACTTTCCCTTCACCACCCATAATTGTAATCATCTCAAAAGTGGTGCACTACTATGTTGATTATGTCATGTATCAAATATTGGTATCAATGCATATTGAACACAAAAAACATTAGAAGTTGGGAATGAGGAAGATGAAAGCCTACTATTACAAGTAAGTGAGATGTCAGGCTCTCAATAGGAAATGATAATGATAAAACTCTTAAAGTTTCACATTCGCATTGTCAACCATAAACATGGTAGGGTAAATGATAATAAAATTTGTTTGAGATGTCAATCCTAGTTGTTAACATCTAATGATTACATGAATTTTCTAATGGAGCGGGAGTTGAGGAAGAAAGAACTTGAGGACATCAAAGAAAGAAAGAAAGAAAGAAAGATTAGACCAAAGAGAATAAGGAAATTTGTGTATATTGGAAAAGGAATAGGAGAAGGAGAGAAGAAAAAAAGAGGAGATTTTTTGTAAGGAAAAGGAAAGGCTCAAGAACAAGAGAAGAAGGATAAGGAGGATGTAGAAAAAAGAGAGAGAAGCAACTGAAGGAACAAAAGGTCGAGGAAATGATCATTCAGGAGAAGGAAAAGGATTTGACAAGAAAGAGGATGTTAAACAGTCCATCGACTCCATCCACTCCCTTGCCTAAAGGACATGGCATAATGTGGGATATGATCAATATAAACATCTTGAACTTTTCAATAGCTTTTAATTGTCCACCTACTTCACCATCCCTTAAGTTTTATTCTCATGTACATATTATATTGCAAGGGTCCCATCATATGCTGGTAGCACTAGATAAGTTATAGCCCAAGACCAAGTGAAGTGACTATTAGTCAACCAACATCAAGGGACAAGAACACAGTTCTTGATGTAGCCTCGAGGGCATCACCCGCATCACCAAAAACTTATTTTCCTCTTTGGTTTAATTGACTTTGGGATGGATACACAAGTGAACAAAACTGTGGACAATCCAAACAAACATACTTGGTTTTTTTGCTTTATGATTTAGAGTGGCAGATAAGAACTACAAATATGTGTTGAGAATATGGATGTGACATATTTTTTACTTCCAATTATGTTCATTTGGTATCACTTAAATGTTTCGATGAAATCTACAACATGTAATGGGATGATTGAGCCAAGATGTCAACAACTACATGCACTACATTTCAATGGAAGAACACAAGTTTTCATAATTTTGACTTGAATTTGATTTTTATATACATATATAAGGAAGAGGAGCGAAAACATGTGCACCCTAACTTTGGGGATCCACACAATTTTTTTTAATTTTCCACATAGACTGGTGACGTAGATACCTAAAAATAAAAAAATTCTTGTTGACTCAATGATCTGCCACATGCCTTAGTGTTGTCCGTCCATCGTGTCAGTTTTATGCCATTTTGGTGCATTAAATAGAACATGCCCTAGCCCGCACCCTCAACCTATGTAGTATACTGTATGAATTGGATAGGGTGTCTAATTGACATTCCATCACAAGGCCACCCAATCCATCACCTTGTTCATATTTACTTCCGATCAACACCTTACACTAAGTGTTGCAGTGGCATTAACTACGTGTCACCTCTCCTTACTTGCACCTAAAGGCTCACATTTATCAAGAAAAACTCCATTCAATATGCCTAACTCCTAGCCGATTGAGCCAAATTCCATTCCTCTCTCTCTCTCTCTCTCTCTCTCTCTCTCTCTCTCTCTCTCTCTCTCTCTCTCTCTCTCTCTCTCTCTCTCTCTCTCTCTCTCTATATATATATATATATATATATATTATGGACTGTTCGACTTGTTTCAAACCATAACGTCTTTAGTCCGGGTCTTTGCAAGTTAAGGTGTGAATCCAAACATGCTCACCACAGATTGAAGTTACACCATTGTTAGGACATGAAAGTTAAGGTATATAGCTACATTTACTTCCTCCCATTTTCATCATAAAAGTATTGATAGGAGGTTTCAAATACAATGAGAACACTCTACCATTTAAAGACTTTTATACTTGTGAATTGTATTGCGCAACCCATTCAATTTGAATGTTTGAGTGCAACATAAATCATCACTACAAAGGTTTCAAATAACTGCATGTCCTCATTGTATTTGATACAAATATTTTTGGTAGTATTGTGTACATGAACCTATATCTATCTTTGGTATAAAAGTCGTTGGCACATTTAGGACTCCTCGCCATTTGCATTTGAGGTGTAAAGTATGTTTGTAGAAAATTATGATAATTGAAATTAAAAGTCACTTCAATTTAGATTAAAAAGGTAATAAAACACATCTAGGACAAACACCTTAATCAGTTATTGGTTTCAAAGAATGAAAAATTTATAAGAGTGGGTGAAGGTACCAGAAAAATACGGCCACTAAAATAAAATTACCTCAGACAATAATAATTCGGCCCACGATGTCTACTGCAAATAAATAAATAAACCATGATCCCAAGTGTTGCCCAAGTATAAAAGACATAAACGTGCAAAGGAATTGCAATAATTGCTCCAAAGGAATAATCTGTGCCGATGAAGATCTCAATCGGAAAAGATGCAAGAAAATTGGATTTAATACCGGGATAGAGAGATCTTTCAAGTTAAATATGAGATAATATGCAGATGTAAAATGGTTAATGGTTTGTGGAAACTAACTATCGAGCAGGATGCAATATAATAGATGCTTAAACAGATATTAAATGCCTAAGCTGAATTTAAGTATGAGTAAATAAATAATATTTATTTTAACAAAATTTAGAGTAAGCAATGAGAAGAAAAACCCTTAAAGAAATAGGAAATAAATAGATAGAAGCATTATCAACCTCTTGGTAAATATGAAATGAAAGGTAAGCGAAAAATATAAAACCTTAAAGGTTTAATCTAGGTTATTTTAATCAAATAAAAAGAAAATATAAAAAAATTAACTATTAAATTATCCAGGATAATTAAATAAATGTAATCACTTTTTAAAGAAATCAATCTTATAAAAGAGTTAGGATAGATATTTAAAACTTATGTGTCTGAAATAAGTTAATGAAGTGTACTTAGTTCTAAGATCAATGATATATAAATATTGTTGATTAGTTATTATTAAAAAATAAATAATTTTTGATTTATTGAATTATTACTAAAATTAATGCAAATTGATCCTAAGCTTCATGAGTTTAATCTTGATTATCGTAAAACTAATTCAAACGATGTGTAGAATTAATCAAAGTTGCATAAATTGATTTGAGCCATGCAAAACTCGTCTAACATACAATTTGTTTAAAGATTTATTTTCCTTCGCTTTCTATAAATTTTAATCTATTAAGGTTACATATGTAGACATTATTGATGAGCTTTCCAATTTCATAGGTGAAAATGTTTTCCTAGTTCAAAATTGTTAGTGTATTTATTTATTTAATCACACTCAGGATTTTAAGCCTAATTAGTCGTCTATACTTTGTTGACACTTGTTCATGAAGTTGTCGACATTTAGGAGTCGACTAGAGAACCTGTGTGATTCCATTTTGACACCTCATCCTAGTTCCTTGGGTAGTTTTGCCACCACTCTAGGTTGAAGGAATCCATCCCACATTTTGTGGAGTCACTCTCCCTATATGTACACTACTTCTCCAATGAATCGATGGTCAACTTTTGGCTCTCAAATTATTATTTGTGCTTCATCTTATCTCATGTAGATCTTGGAGAAATCTACAAAAATATTTTGTGGACAAAATTAATAATGATGAGAGAGATTGAAGAAAATATTCACAAACATGTAGATGGACTATATGATGATGATGATGATGCAAATCTAGTTCCTTTTAATTTTATTTAAAATTCAAGGGTGGTCTAATAATGCACCATATGAAATTAAGTGCACATTGAATGTCTTTAAATACCATGACACATGTTGAATGAAAATATTTGATATGGATCAATCCAAAGTCACATAAAAATGATATGCATGAATAAGGTGGTGATCTCAAGATAAAGAACAAATATGAATATGCTTGAAACTGATAATAATAAAAATGAATAGACAACAGATGCATAAAATTTTAATACAAACAACAAATATAATTAGAAATCAACCCAAAAACAAGAAAAGAGTTGGGAAAGAAAATTTTACATGATGGTTCAGCTAGGTAAATGGTCATTTTGTCAAGACACTAAAAATTTGAAACACATCTTTTGAGTCTATAATGTTCATCAAGCAATAAAAATGCTAAGTTTTTCCTATGACATAGTTTTCCCAATCCGTTTCTTTGTGTAATCAGCTCTAGAGAGTTCCCAAAGAAAATGCGAAAATCAATAATCACTTGGACAAAGGTCAAATCACAAATTTTGCAAGTGCATAAAGAAATTATTCTATATTCCAAACAACTTTTCCATATGGTGCAGTTTGGGGTCTGATTATGTTGAACTCTTTTGAAGTGAATGGTCCAATTTCTTTCTTATGTTTTGTTGGTCTACTATAATCTATTTTTATTTCTCTCTTCACAATCTATTGATTAATAATAAGAGATTTATGAAATTTGTGATATCAAGATATCGTTGTTTCTAAATTAAATTGTGTACAAGATTTTAACATCAACATTTTGGATCACACTCTATGATCTATTATTATTCTTTTGGCTCTCTTCATCCTAATAATAAATCATAGTGTGATCCAAAACATTGATGGTAAAATCTTATATACAATTTAATAAAAAAAAATCTCTATCTTAACCTATCAATTACTTTCTCTTTCTAATAAATAAATATTTCCTTTAATTCTCTCCCTATGTAATAAGATAAACACAAAACCATGTATTATACTAATTTCACCATTACAGACTAAAATCATTATTCGCTACATTAGTATGTGGTCCATACTAGGCCTAGAATTGGACGTCACCCCTACCTGTCATATGACTTTTTATGATGGTTTGGTTGTTTTAATGTCTTTCATTTAAAAAAAATAATTATACATGCAAATAATTTATATTAAGTTTTTAAAATTAACAATATATAATAAATTATGTAGAAAGTTTATTTGTACTAAAAAGAAAAGAAAATAAAAAATAAATATAAATTAGTAATATATGCAAAAATCTTAAATTAACTAAACAAGTTTCTAAATTAATATGTTTTTTTTAAAAAAAAAAATTCTAAATTAATATAATAAACAATATAGAAACATTTTTTTAATGGGTAATAGGGCATAGCCAAGATCAACATGGGGCTCAAGAAGACTTGAACCCAAGACCTCCTAAATGAGAGGCTTGCAATTGTCACATTGTGGGGTGTTCCCAACAATATAGAAATATTACATTACATACTAATATCATAAATTAGTAACATATTAAAAAATCTCAACTATACTAAATAAAGTTTTAAAATTTATTTATTTTATTTTAAAAAGACTCTAAATTAATATGAATATATAATAAACAAAACGTAAACATATATATTACATACTAATATTAAATCATGATGATCTAATAATTATTAATAATAACAAGTTTCTAAATTCATATTAAATATTTTAAAATAAAAGAAAATTCATATCTACCATTTTAAAATAGCATATGTTTATATTATAAAGTAAAATATTATATTGCCTATAATAAATTTTTACACTTTGTTAATAATTTAAAGTGTCATATTTACATTTTATAAAAATATAGCATGTCAATCTATACAGTAGAAAATTTTCAAGCTGTCATATACTCACAACAAATCGCATACTGATGGATGGAAGCATTAGGGAATTTGCTGCTAAAATGTGAGGAGATTCTGCAAAAATATCTAGGTCAATTTATCTGTAGTTCAGTGTTAACCTACAACTAATTGAATATCTTGACGAAGATTTAGGTGGTCACCGAGCTGTTAAAGTAATATATAAGATGATTAAATTAGTCAATATGTTGTCATTGATATCAACTAGTTTTGACTATACTTATCATGATAGTTACAAACATCTAAACATCTGTAGAAGGAAGAACTGGTGAAGAAATGAGATATCTACATAAGGGCAAGATGAATATGATAGATATGGATAAGGTATACATTAGGTAACTTATTGATGAGTCTATGACATTATGTTGTTGACTTGAGCATGTTACATTATTCTATTATGAAGAAGAGACTAGAATTGAACAAGTTAATGTGGTCGGTAATTGAAGATTTTTGTATACACCGAGTCAGTCTTGTGTATATCGAGTGACATTAATAACCGAGTTAGTTATCAGCGACTTATTCTGTATTAATTGAGTAGGATGAAAACATTAAATATTTATAACAACCGACTTAAATTGATGAACTAGCAGTTGCTTGTGATTTCATGGTAAGAGATAGAGTTTTTTATGAAGATCAAATGACTGACAAAATTCAGAGATAATAGAAGGGAAGAGATTGAAATGTGTTATTGATACAACTACCGAGGAAGCTTGAAGCGGGAAAATGAACGATGGAGATTAAGAGGCAAAATCTAATGGATGAGATGAAAAGGGTTTACACGTTTATTTAAGAGACATGAGATTCATTGTTGAATCTTTTGGATGAATTGAGATTGCAGGAGAGTTCACGTGAAGACATTTTTCATGCACCACTAATCAAGCTAGTTACAGACAAAACTGAGCTAAATTGTAGGTATTGCTGAGCATTAGAGAATTATACACCGAGTGAAGTAAGTTGGAGGATATAATGGAGTGAATTGATTATTGATTAGAAGAGTTATATTGAGCTTAGCATAGATCTAAATACTTGCAAATTGAGTTGTATTTGAATCAAATCACTACTATATTAGTTTAACCATTGTTACAGCTAAATCTCTTAACCAAGTGGACTTAACAGTCTTTTGTATTTCAATATGACATTCAAGGAATGTTGATTGTTTTCTTGTTGACCTCATAGTGAATGTTGGTTGAGAGACAGATATTAGTGACAAATCCTCTAACAAGGTCACACCTTACAGTGTGTTTTGTAACCTTTAACAAGGTTGGATCCTAACCAAGCTCACTTCAAAAGAGTGAAATATTTTGGGTTACTGGTCCCAGGTGGTTTTTCCCTTAGCAGGGTTTCCACATTAAATCTTTGGGTTATGTATTATTTGGTGTGATTGGATTTCTATCATACTTTACATAATTCATATTTGATTAATCGATAAACACAGTTTTGGAAACTACCAACAATCGGTAAATGAATAGAAAGTTTTAATCTTAATATCTTACTGAGTTGATTATTTTGTTGAATAAGTTTGAAAAAGTACATCTGAGAGTTTGGGACTGTAGGATAACTGTTTCAACTAATTCACCCCCCCTCTTAGTTATCTAAAAATTGGTATCAGATCTTGTGTTCTTGAAAAGGAAGTTTGAAGGACTTGAGCTAAAGATCACAAGATGTATAAAAGAGAGATGTCTAAGCTGAACAAGGACAACTTCGCAACATGGCAAAGCAGAATGAAGTTGCACATATCTAGAATTGGATAATTTGCACTATTCTATCTGACTAATGAGTACATACAACCGTCTATTGGACCTTTCACCGTTGATCAGCTAAGAGACAGACATGAACACAACATGACAATGATAGATATTGTTGTTGCCCTATCTAATGAAGAATTTGAAGATATCAAAGCATGTACTTCAACAAAAGGAATGTGGGACAAACTTGCACTAGTTCATGAAGGAGATGCAAATGTACTGAGGGCCAAAGCTAAAAGCCTTAAAGGTAGATTTGATGATATGAAGATGAAAGAAGGTGAAAACATTACATAGTACAATAACCGAATCAAGGAGGTTGTCAATGTTATCCGAGGAGCAGGAGGTGTTATTGATGAAGACACTATTATGAGTAAAATTCTTAGAACCTTTATGCATGTCTATGCTATTAGAATCTCTTCTATTCATGAAATGAGATCTGCACTGGGTAATGTTCTTACACTTGATAGCCTAATCAGTAAATTGACTAATTTTGAGCTGAATAACTATGATAACAGTATTGTATCGAGTGTTGAGTCTGCATGTATGTCATCCTTGAAGATCAGTAAGTCTAGCAGTAAACATAACATAAGAAATGAAAGTGATAGTAACAGTGAAGATGGACTTGATTAACTTGAAGCACTTATGGCTAGGAGACTTCAGAAAGGTAAAGGAAGGTATAAAGGAAAGTTACCTTTAGCGTGTTTTAACTATAAAGAAATTGGCCATATTGAAGCTAGATGTCCTAATAGGAAAGATGATGATAAAGACAATGACCGATCTAGTGAAAGAAAGTCTGATAGAAGAGATAACCGAGAACACAGAGGAAATTGACAGTATAACAAAAGAAACAACTGAGACTATAAAGATAAAGGCAAGAAGTCTTGTTACCTAGTTGGAGATGATGATGTTGATACTGACACTGACACTAATGAAGACATTGAGGTGGTATTCGTAGCTTTGAAAGAAGATTTAGAAGAAGAAGAAAGGTATGTTGAAACAACACTTATATCTAAAGTTAGCAAGAATGATACATGGATTATTGATAGTGGTTATACACATCATATGACTAGTGATGAGGAAAAGTTTGAATATCTTGAACACTATAATGGAGGATCTGTTAAAATGGGAAATGATATACCTTGTCTAGTGAAAGGAAAGGGATCTATCTTGTTGAACAATAAGATTAGATGTGAGAATGCATATTGGGTGAAAGGACTTAACAATAATCTGTTGAGTGTAGCATAATTGAATAATTTAGGTCACCGAGTTGCATTTGAAAGTAGAAAGGTGAAGATCTATGATGAAACCAGAAATTTGGTTGGTACTGGTGAACAATCCAAAGGTAATCTATTTTATCTTAATAATGCTGAAACTTCTTTTTTGATGGCTAGAAATGAAGATGTGTGGTTGTGGCATAAGAGAATGTGTCATGTGAATTTTGATAACATGGTTAAAATCAATAAGAAAAGAAAATTTAGAGGTTTACCGAGCTTATCTAAACCTGACCATGTCATGTGTACTCAATGTCAGAAAGGTAAAATGACTAAATCTAGTTTGAAGAGCAAAAAATATTCTTCTTAAGGTATTCTGGAGTTGGTGCATACCAAATTGTGTGGTCCTATGAGAACTCAGAGTTACTATGGTGACAAATATTTCATTTTATTTGTTGATGACTACTCTAGGATGATGACATATATGTTTTTGAAAGAGAAATCAGAAGCTTTCAAAATGTTTAAGTGTTATAAAGCTAAAGTGGAAAAGGAAACCAGAAAAGATTTAAAATGCTTGAGATCAGATAGAGGAGGTGAGTTTATTTTTGATTAATTCACTAACTTTGTAATGAGCATGGAATTAAAAGATAGGTTTTTGCACCGAGGAAACCACAACAGAATGGTATTGCAAAAAGAAGGAATAGATCTATAGTTGACTGTGCCAGAACATTGATGATTGAAAAGGATGTTGCATAGATGTACTGGAGAGAAGCTGTTAGCACTGTTGTATACACATTAAACCGAGTTCAACTGAAGAAAGATACAAACAAGACACCTTATGAGTTATGGTTTGGCTACACACCTAATGCAAGTTATTTCATAATTTTTGGAAGCGGATGTTACATTCTGAAAGTTAATAGAAATGGGAAATTTGATTCTAAAGGTGATGAAGGAATATTTCTAGGATATTCTACTAAGAGAAAAGCATACAAATGTTTGAACAAGGCTACTAACAAAATGATTGAAAGTGATAATGTGAAAGTTGATGATTTTTATGAGAAAAATGGTGAAGAAAGCAGGAAGGAACTGAAAGACTATGGTAGATTTACATATATTGAACAGCTAGGCTATCTACCCAAGCCACAGGCTAAGTCTACCGAGCAACAAGAAAATGTTACCGAGAGTCAGAAAATACAAACCAAGAATCAGGAAGATGTTACTGAGGAAGAAATTGAGCTTTCACCGACTGATGAACAAAGAAGAGAGTAAGTGTTGGCAAAATTTGTGAGAAGAAACCATCCATAGAACCATATTATTGGAGACAAGAAAGATGGCATGATGACTCAAAGTAAGTTAAGATAGAACACATGTTTAGTTTGTGAATTTGAGCCTAAAAATGTTAAAGATGCACTTGAGAATGAAGAAAGGATTAAAGAAATTACTGAAGAAATTAAGCAGATAGAGAAAAACAAAACATGGACATTGGTACCGAGACCGAGTGACAAAAATGTGATTGAAAAAAAATGGATATTTAGAAACAAGTTGAATAAGAATAGTGAAGTGACTAGAAACAAAACAAGACTTGTATGTAAGGGATATGCACAAGAAGAAGGAATTGACTATGGTGAAACTTTTGCACCAGTAGCAAGACTTGAAGGAGTCAGAATATTACTTGCATATGTTTCTTATAAAAGATTTAAAGTTTATAAAAATGGATGTGAAATCTGCATTTTTTAATGGAATTCTTGAGGAAGAAGTCTACATAGAACAACTTGAAGGTTTTTTTGATCATAATAAGAAGAATAGGGTTTGCAAATTGCACAAAGCACTATATGGACTGAAACAAGCATCGAGAGCATGGTATGAAAGGTTGCATGCTTATCTTATTAGTATTAGTTTTGTGAGAACAAGTGACAATAGCAATTTATATTTGAAAGATGGAACTGATGATAATTTACTTATTGCTGAAATTTTTGTTGATGATATAATATTTGGACGACATGATAATCTTTGCAAATATTTTGCTGCTAAAATGAGAAAAGAGTTTGAAATGTCAATATTTGGAGAGATTAAATTCTTTCTTGGATTACAAATACTACAACAAAATGAAGGCATATTCATCACACAATCAAAATACATCAAGGAAGTATTGAAGACATTTGGAATGGAAGATTCAAAACTAGTTGGAACACCTATGGTTACCGGATGCAAATTGACAAAACATGATGAATCAATCGAGGTAAATCAGACATTGTATAGATCAATGATTGGAAAATTGATGTATGTTGTACATAGTAGACTTGATATAGCACATGCAAGTGAGATCGTAGAAATATTTTATGCTAATCCTAAGGAATCACATATGACTGTTGTTAAGAGAATTTTGATATATTTGATGAATGTCGAGCATCATGGGTTATGGTACAAGAAGGAAGGAAATTTTGAGCTACAAGTTTACACTGATGCAGATTTGGCTGGAAATATTGATGACCAGAAGAGTACTACTGGTGGAGCATTATTTTTGGGAGAAAGAGTTGTAACATGGATAAGTAAGAAACAAGCATGTATTTCTCAGTCAACTGCTGAAGCAATGTATGTTGCTGCTACTACTAATTGTTCAAATATTGCATGGATAAAACTTTTGTTGAAAGGACTGAATGAAGAGATCACTGATCCAGTGATTATATATTATGATAACACAAGTTCCATAAATATTTCAAAGAATCAGGTGATGCATGAAAAGACAAAGCACATATCAATTAAGTATCACTATTTGAGGGAACAAGTACAAGAAAAGAAAGTGAAACTGGAGTTTGTGAAATCTAAAGAACAACTTGCAGATATATTTACTAAACCCTTACCGAAGGATACTTTTGAGTACTTGAGGACTAGACTAGGGGTCCATCCCCTGTCTATCGGTCACTACGGTGATCAGGAGGTTGCATCAACCTGTACTTTATCAGAAAATCAAATAATGTTGATGCGTGTAGCTCACACTTTAGGACTCCTAAGTTTGTGAAGGAAGTGAAGATTGTAGAAGCTGGAACAGAGAACTGTATATCAATACATGAAGGTACTTGATCTAGACCAAACAACATAAATACTATTTGGATACTGAAGAGCTGTTTGAATATTTTCTTTTGGCATTGTTGTCAAAGGGAGAGATTTCTATGAAATATCATTTGGGAGAGAAGGATTTCAAGAACATAGGGAGAGAGATATTTGTTGGCAAGTGAATTGAAGAAGATCAAATCCATAGGGACAGTCTTCATGAAATGTTGTTGTAGTGATTAAACATATTAAATATCAAGCTAGGGAGAGCTTACCGAGCTACAACATTTATGGGTATGTGCAAGACCATGAGGGGCCAAAAAGTGGCGATGTCAGTTCAAAACTTTGACAATGTAGCTGACGACTTTTGTTTCACCCATATTTGATAAAACAAAAAGGGTATCTTAAGGAGATTATCAGCTTTCTATTGATATAATTGCTGTCAAATTTTGAATTCGGTAAGTAATTATTAATTATTTTCTAATTGAGCTACCTCTAAAGTGCTGATTTATATACTGATTGAAAAATGACTATAACTTTCAGACGGTATAACATTTTTGAAATCCGAAAAATGCGTCACATTCTATGCTTCGCCTACTATAAGGAATTTTTTTTAAAAAATTTTTTTGTAAAGTTTTGAATGAGTTAAGGTGGTCAGACACGGGAGTTTTTTTTATTCTGAAAATGTTCTAGCAAAAAATTCATAATTAATTATTTTTTTGGAATAAAATTACAAAAAAATATGTCACATTTGGGCATGAGTCTACTACTTATATATAAAATCTTATAATAACATATTATCATTTGATTATAATTAAGGTGGTCAGACATACACCTACTTATTTTTTTCCTGAAATTTTTGTACTGCTGCATTGAAATCTATACTTTTCACCAATCATACTAACTTTTTCTCAAAAAAGGCCTAGAGTTTAGAAACTATATTCAATTTTCTATAGATTCTATTCTTACAACTTTTTGATATTAGGTTCATAGCTAGTTGAAATTTTCACATCAAGTTGACTAACCCTAATTTTTTGATTTTTCATTGCCACTTAAGGGCATAGTTTGGCCCCTCATGATCTTGCACATACCCTTATCTATATAGTTATAGAACAGATGTTTGGTATTCTATGGCATATTTCATATTATGTTGCCATCGATGCCAAAGGGAGAGATTGTTAACCTACAACTAATTAAATATCTTGACAAAGATTCAGGAGGTCACCAAGCTATTAAAGTAATATGTAGGATGATTAAATCAGTCAATATGTTGTCATTAATGTCAACTAGTTTTGACTATACTTATCATGATAGACGTTACAAACATCTGAACATCTGTAGAACGAAGAAATGGTGAAGAAATGAGATATCTACATAAGGACAAGATGAATATGATAGATATGGATAAGGTATACATTGGGTAACTTATTGATGAGTCTATGGAATTATGTTGTTGACTTGAGCATGTTACCTTATTCTATTATGAAGAAGAGATTAGAATTGAAAAAGTTAATGTGGTCGGTAATTAAAGATTTTCGTATACACCATGTCAATCTTGTGTATACCGAGTGATTGTAATAACTGAGTTAGTTATCACCGACGCATTCAATATTAACTGAGTAGGATGAAAACATTAAATGTTTATAACAACTAACTTAAATTGATGAGTTGGCAGTTGCTTATGATTTCAAGGTAAGAGATAGAGTTTGTTATGAAGATCAAATGACTAACAAAATTAAGAGATAATTGAAGGGAAGAGATTGAAACATGTTATTGATACAACTACTGAGGAAGCTTGAAGCGGAAAAATGAATGATGGAGATTAAGAGGCAAAATCTAATGGATGAGATGAAAAGGATTTACATGTCTATTTAAGAGACATGAGATTCATTGTTGAATCTGCAAGATGAATTGAGACTACAGGAGAATTCGTGTGAAGACATTTTTCATGCACCACTAGTCAAATTGGTTACAGACAAAATCGAGCCAAATTGTAGGTATTAGCGAGCATCAGAGAATTATACACCAAGTGAAGTAAGTTGGAGGATATAATGGAGCGAATTGATTATTGATTAGAAGAGTTATATTGAGCTTAGCATAGATATGAATACTTGAAAATTGAGCTGTATTTGAATCAGATCACTACTGTATTAGTTTAACCGTTGTTACAGCTAAATCTCTTAACCAAGTGGGCTTAACAGTATTTTGTATTTCAATATGACATTCAAGGAATCTTGATTATTTTCTTGTTGACCTTATAGTGAATGATGGTTGAGGGAGAACTATTAGTGATAAATCCTCTAACAAGGTCACACCTTACAGTTTGTTTTGTAACCTTTAATAGGGTTGGCTCCTAACCGAGCTCACTTCATAAGAGTGAAATATTTTGGGTTACCGGTCTGAGGTAGTTTTTCCCTTAGCAGGGTTTCCACGTTAAGTATGTGCATTATGTGTTATTTGTTGTGATTGGATCGCTATCATACTTTACATATTTCATATTTGATTAATCGGTAAACACAGTTTTGGAAATTACTGGCAATCGATAAATGAATAGAAAGTTAATCTTAATATCTTACCGAGTTGATTATTTTGTTGAAGAAGTTTGAAAAAGTACATCTGAGAGTTTGGGACTGTAGGATAACCAGTTTAACTGATTCACCCCCTCTCTCAGTTATCTAACAGTTCAGATGGGATTTATATAGGAAGAAATATTATTGAGGTTCTTAAGGAGGATCATTTGAAAAAGAGCAGCCTTTGTTTGATGTTCATTTGGATTTTAAAAAGGAAAGACATGAATTGTCATGGGTAGAGGAGTACAGGGAGAATTTTTGTTTTTCTTCCACAGTCTCTATTTTAACTACCTCCAGGATGGGTAAAAACTAGTGGCATTGCAAATTGGATACCATTATGGAGGTTGTGTGCAATTAGAATTCAATAATTCCAATAATCCATGTATAGAAAAGATGTAATATTATTTTGGGTTGTCTAGATTTCAAAGCAATGGTTGGGAACCCATTTGAATGTAACATTATTTTTTGCTTGATATCATTTTTGCATAGTACATTTGTATGTATCAGTAATAGTAGTACATTAATGCTATTATATTTTTAAAATCTATATGAATATTGTTTGTAGTTTCTAGATATGTTTGTGTGAGAAATTTTTAGCTATCAACATTTCGAATTTGTATTCCATCATCTTAATTTTCTTTGAGTTCTCTTGCATTTTGATGGTAGATGACAAAGTGCTATCCTAAATATTAATGATTAAAAATTTCTCACACAAGCATATGTAGAATCTACAAACAATATTAGTAATACATTTTATGCAACATATACCTCTTGATCAAATCAAATAATGTGCTAGATTCAAATCCACATTTAGAAGGTGTTGATGGCTGATGGTATATTTTAAAATATGTAGGTGATTTATATTATCTATGAAGATTCTAGGAAGGTATTTCATTCTAGTATTTATGTAGAATGTATGTGAAAGAATTACATAAATACTTCAATCCAACAATAGTTGTCTTAAGTATAAAGAATAAATATCTAAGGAGGTTTGTTAAATAAATACTCACAAAAAGCTTTGTACCTGAGAATTAAAAAAAAGATGATAAGAATAAGTCTGAAAATTATCAACAAAATCATGATGAAGTAAAAAATGTTGTGAGCTATGTAGTGAAGAAAGAGATCCTCAATCCATAACATGCCAATACTTTATTTGATTTCTTAACTCTATGTTGTTTTTTATTAAGGTAACAACAGGTTTTAAAGGGGCCTTGAAACCCTTTACATTACTAGAACTTAGGATACAACTTTAGGGTTCCAAGAATACAATAGTCCGTCCAAAAGAAAAGCCTAGACACCTCGAGAATCAAACCATCCAAGGAAGGAAAGACACCCAAACAAAAAAATGAGAACACTGCATAAGAATAATCATCAAAAACCGCAGTCCAAAGAGGAAAGAAACAAGGCTAAATCCCCTTTTTATGAGAACGAAGGGTCATGTCAAACGAAGATGAGGATTTCTTTGAATGTTTCCCTTTAACAGTTATCCATCCATCTTCAACTTTCACCGCCTCCTTCTGCCAGCGAATCAAATTCAAGGAAATAGCCCCCAGCATTGAATCCAAACAACCTCCAGCAAGAGGAACAACACCATTTTCGTCAACAATCAAACCGGTAGAGCTAGCAGGAAAAGCAACCTCATAAACAGGGCTTATAGTGCTTCCAACAAGAGAATCAAAAGCACCAAAGCCCACAACAATAATCTCACCAGAAGGGCTGGCAACTGAAGCATCAACATAAATCCTAGGATCCAACAACATAGGAGAAGGGGGTCCCTGCATAGCAGCGCTAGCAAGAACAATAGTAGAGACAGGGCAAGAAATGCTCCCAGCAAGAGAGCCAGAGGCAATAATTTTTGCGACCACCACATTAGGGATGGCAGGAACACCAACCACATCGCCACCAGCAGAAGACTTAGAAATCTCCAAATCAACCGAAGACTTAGTAGAGCTTTTGATAATTGTATAGTGTTCAGTGGAGGCATCCTTCGACCAAGTATGAGGTTTTTTCTTCATTTTGAAGTCAGAACCGCATTTTGACACATGATGACCTAGTTTAAAGCATTTTCTGCATCTAAAAGGGATACCCTCATAATCCAACTATTGCAACCATGAACCTTTAGATGACTCAATATTAATTTCAAAAGGAAGACCATGTGAAATATCTATATCTACCAAGATGCGGGCAAAGGTAGAATGGAACATATTAGAACTATTCTTATTCGTAATCAAAAATTGCCCCAGTGCCTCCCCCATCCATAAACTCTATGTTGTTGATTGTTATGATTTTTGGGTTTAACTATGCATGAAATTTCCACATCAACATTCCAAGTCACACTCCATGAACCATCATCTTTCTCCTTCAACTACTCTCTTACATAATAATGGCTCACTAAGTGTGACCTTCAACGTTGATGCAAAAAAATTTAAATAGTTGAATCTATAGAAATCATTACAATCATTCTAACTACTATCAACATCCATTACACCATTTTCTTGTTTGATTATGACAAAGTAATAACATTAGTTTATACGGATACATAATGTCTTTTTTTTCATGACCATTTATTTTTATTTTTGAAAGTTAAGGTACTAGTGCATAAAATCAATGTGTATATTTTAGATGTATTTTTTATTTAATTATGTGTTTAGTTTTGGATTTAGTTTTTTATTACAGTAAAAATAGGTTTTGAAGGGACCTTGAAACCCTTTACAAATCTAGGGTGAAAGATAAGTCTATTGAAGTTCCATTAGTACAATAGTCCAGCCAAAAGCAAAGGACTGAACCCCATAAGAGCACACAAATGATAAAACATTACAAGCGCCCACGACAATACAGTCCATCCAAAAGGAGGACACCAAGAGGCCTAAAACCCCTTTTTATGAGATTGGAGAGTAATATCGAAAGAAGAGGAGGAGGATTTCTTTGAATTTTTTCCTTTGACAGTAATCCAACCATCTTCAACTTTTGCAGCCTTCTTCTGCCAGCAAACCAAATCCAAAGAAATAGCCCCCAGCAAAGAAACTGAAAAACTCCCAACAAGAGGGGTAGTGACAACATTACCCGCATCAGAAATCAAACCATCAGAAGTGGCAAGAAAATCAAATTCAGGATCAGGGCTAGGAAGACATCCAGCAAGAGGTGTGACAGCACTAGAAACCTCACCAGCAGGGCTGGTAGGAACAACATCCACAGAACCACCAACAGAGCTGGCAAGAACCATAGAACCACCAGCGGAAGGAGAGACAGATCCTTGCAAAGGCACAACAGGGTTGGCAGGAACTCCAACCACAGAGCCACCATTAGGGGACCTAGGAATATCTGAATCCAACGAAGAATTAGGAGAGCTTTTGAAGATTGTATAATGTTCAGTGGAGGCATCCTTCCACCATGAATGAGGGCCTTTCTTCACTTTGAAGTCAGAACCACAATTAGAAGCATGGTGACCTTTTTTGAAGCATTTTCTACATCTAAAGGGGATACACTCATAGTCAAGTTGTTGCAACCATGAGCCTTTAGATGACTGAATATTAATTTCAGCAAGAAGACCCTGTGAAATATCAATATCTACCAAAATACGAGCATAGGTAGAATGGTACATATTGGAAGTGTTCTCATCCATAATTAAAAACTCCCCTAGAGCCTCCCCCACCTCCTCGAGGACACCACCATGCCAGAGATGAAGAGGAAGGTTGGGAAGCCTAACCCAAATCAACATATTGTTGAAAACTTCAAAGGAAGGATCAAAATCCAGATGCTAAGGTTTCAGCATAAGCAAGAATTTATCCTCCTCCTAGGAAAAGAAGTTTTCGCATAAAATTTTATTTCTATCTTCAAAAAAATCAAATTTAGCAACAAAAAATCCTTTGGCTAAGGGGATGATATGAATATTATCTGAGAGTATTGGTTCCCATTTCCGGGAGATCCAATCGTGGAGTTGGGACAATGTCAGCCAGAACCCCCGAAACTAGTAGATTAAAGCAAGACCTAAAAGGATCTTAGAGCAAGATTCAAGCTCTCCAACAGTAGCAGCAAAGAGCTGGATGGAGAGGGCACCAGTGGCAGAAATCGGCATAGAAGAGGGCACCCCACGGGAGGTGCCCCCAACCCGAGACCGAACCGATGAAATGACTTTGGCATAAGATCCCTTCACACCACAAATAGAGGCATCAATCGCAAGCTTGGAGGAACCATGGACATTGTGAGCTTTAACAAGATCCAAAGCCACACCCACAGGAATAGACCCATGAGCAGAAGCCGCAAAGAAAACCTGGCCACTAGATGATGATTTTTTAAAAGAGTTTGGGTGGGAAAGAGGAGGCCCCTTCAAACCCAAACCCTCACCCATCGAAGACATCAAGGGCACAGTAGCAGGGGCTAGCAACACAGCAACTGCCTCCTGAGCATCCAAGCAACCAACGTTAGGCATAGCGAGAACCCAAAGCCCAGCATCCGCAGGCTGAGATTCGGGATGCGATGCACGTGCAGGAGGAATTTTTTTTTTACATCCCTTATGAAGAGGGGCATCTGCAACCAGGGCATCTGAGCAGCCTGCAAAAGACACAGCGGGAGCCCTAGAGATAGCAGTTGCAGACAAAGTGCTTGGGAGCACAGCAGCTGCGAAGGACATCTTAAAGTTATGTTTCCATACAATGATTGTACTTTTAAAATTTTAGTTTGGGATTTTGTTTTGATATATTTATATAATTTTAAATGATATACTTTTGTATATAATTTAATTTATGTATTTAAGTTTATCTATCTCTTTATTTACACATATATAATTTTAAATTGATTGATATATCTATTTGATTATGGTCATTCATCTTGTCATAGAGTCAAACCCAATCCATCTTGGGGAGTGATCTAATTTAGTTGTCTAATCCAAGGTATGTTTGTAGGTGTAAGGTCATTGTTCCAACCATGATCTTAATCCACTAAAATGTATATCAAATCAAGTATTTAGGAAACTAGCACCATCTTACACTTTGGTGGTCCCAAACCAACTTTTCTCAAATCTTTGCAATGTGTTTTCTTTCTATGTAAAAAAAAGATATTTTTTTTCTATTTATAGTAGTAAAACTAGGGTGTTGTCCCTATATACAACAACCCATCAGGCAACTACAATTAGATTAACAATTACAACACATTAATAACACTCTAGAACCAAACATAAAAAATAGTCAACCTAACTTCAAAATAGTTAAAACATACCAATAACTGTGTCCATAGTGACCACTGCTAATACTAACATTATTAACAATACTAATCAAAATAGTAATAAAGGTCTTTAAATGGGGCCATGCAGGGCCAAACTAGAATAAACTTCCATTACAAAAAATAATAGTACTAGTGAAAATGGTCTAGAGCTTAAAGCAAGGCTACATGTGCCACTAACAACAATGCAAAATAGAAAGAGGGACTAAGTATCTAGGTATCCTTCGACTTGCATGGCTTGGTCAACATTCTCATCACCCAGTCCTTTGTAAGGAACTTATAAATTTATTTGTAATTAAAATCCTCTACGTCCTCCACACCGAGTGTATCCTTTTGTATCAGGCACAATGTTATAACCAAACTATGCATGATCTTTAATGCAAAATGTGAGACATCCTAAAGCTGCTTGTCCATATCTACAATTTTTTTCTTAAATTTAATTTATCTCCTCCCAAGTTTCCTTGGATTTACCACCTTCCCCACTAAGAGTGGTCTTGCCTGTTAGCTTGTGGTGACTAATCAGGAAAGTACTATACACTTTTCCGACATGTTGTAACTCATTCTAACCCTAAAATGGAAAAATATTGTATAATATGGCATAGGGTTAGGGATTTCATTATGTATGGTTTTAGTACTTGCGGTGGAATTGAGCTATAAGGGATTATAGATTGTAATCAAGTTGTAATCACTGGATAATAATAATATTGGACTCACTATTGGTGGACGTAGCCCAGGGATTTGGGTGAACCATGTTAAATCTTTGTGTCTTATGTTCTCTTCTGTGTGGTTTATGTTTTTATGATATTGGTTATTTTTGCATGTAATTGTTACTTCTGCCTTGTTAATCCTAACATTGCCCTTTCCAACATTGGGTGACTTTGCTTTCTCCTCAAGAGCCATATTTTTCGTAAGATAGAGGGATTCAATTTTGAGGCTCTCAGAAACATGGGAGGAACTACTAGCAGTAATAGAGTAAACCTCTATCTCTGCATTTTTTTCCTCTTTTCCATTAGAATCGCTTTGTCCACCCTCTTCAAAATCTGACTCCTTTAAATTTTTCCCTTTTTTCACAGGCTTAGTGGCTAGTCTAGTAGACCAGCAGGGAGTGTTGGTTTCTTTTGTATCTTCAATGTCCAAATCCATCTCTTGTATATTAAATTTAGCCTTTTTATGGATATTGGCCTTCAATTTAAGAGGAGGGTCATTTCTTTTCTTTTCCTTCAGTTTATCTTCAACCACAGTGTTAGGTGGGATGTTAGGAGATCCATGTTGTGCTTTAATGGAAAGATTCTTAAGGCATTTTTTCTTGCTAGGTCCAGGGGAGTCCATATACTAGCATACAAGGGGGATGGAAGAGATAGGGTCCTCTTGGACTGTAATAGATCTTGGGGGACATGGGGCAAGGTGAAAAGGGTATAGCTTGAAAATGAGGCCTTGGTGAAGGATAGTCAGCTTCTTGCCCTAGCTTTTGGCCTCAAAAACTTCCTTAACCAAATTCTCCAAAGAATGGAGAAGAAATAACAAGAAGGAGATGACACTATGATTTCTAAAGTGATTCAGGAAAGGCATGTGATAAAAATAATAAACACCAAATTTTCCTTCTAGAGTAAAATATTTCTTTACCATCAAACACACCTAATCCCATGGCTTAGGAAGTTATTCATAGTCGTAGCCACCATGTAACTTAAACGGGTTTTCTTCGTCTTGAAAAAATTGGTTAAGGATTTCACAGTCTGAAACCCTATTAGTTTCCTTCCATGTTCTCCTTGCTAGTGAGGGACCTATGGCTTTTGAAATGAATTTCTCATTAACTTTGAAAGAAATACCACCCATCGATACACGCATCTCCGTCCATGAGGAGACAAATTACAAGGAGAGATTTTTGTTATGCCCCATTAAATATTTGATAAACTAAGCCACACCCCCTTCCCTATAGATGTGCCAAACAGTAGGGTTGTTCTTGAAAAATACATTTGTTGTCTTCATTCTAATTGATGAATTATCAATGGCTAACTTTTTGAGCTTATAAGTTTTGTTTAATCTTAATTTTATAAAACAATTATTATCAAAATATAAAATATATATATTATTAAATATTTAAATATATCAATATAAATGTTTGGATTTAGTAAAGAAAATGAAACTACAACATAATTAAAAGTATGCATTGAAAGTGTACACGAAAACATACTATTGAGCCTAATTTATATTGCATAATGGTTAGTTGAAATTGCTATATTTTATAATTTGAAATCATTTTTTAAACAAAGTAAATATTATGGGGGATTATACTTAACTATATAATCAAAGAATGTAGGCTTTTCATAAAGATTCTAAAATCTATTTGATATGTACTTGAGAAAATCTAGCTGATTTTTTATTGTCTTTTAAACTACATCCATGTTCTATTTAGAATAATGTATGTAGTTGTGGATTCATTTTTTAAGTTTAAAATCAATCTTATACAATATAGAAATTTGTATTAAATTGTTCATATGGATAATCCTTGTTTATTATGTTATTTTTTTAAATATTTGAAGGCTTGCAATATTCACAAATACCTTACAAGGGATGCTATGCAGATGAGTTTTCATAGATCAAACTTCAAAATTATGTACAAAAATTCACTTGAACAAAGGTCATAGAATGATATAAACAAATTCATTATTCTTTTTATTGGGCCAAATTCAAGTCACTATTGTTTACTTCCTTAATGCTTGGGAATGCTTGGGAAATAAAAGGTCCTTCAATGATTAGAATGAATGCATTTGAATATTTGTAAGTGCTAGTTTATAGCATCAATACTTACAAAAGATATTCTTAGTCTATTCATGATACAAATATAAAGAAGATAATAGAAAAAATTTTGAATTTAAATTTTATATAGAAAAGAATCAACATCATGATCACATAATTAATTTTAAAACTACAAAACTAATCTTAAATTAATAATAAGATTTGACAAATATACAACTACTATACAAATAAATTAATATTTAAAAAATAAAAAACACATAAATATAAACATAAATTTATTATTATATGTAAGGTTGGATTAAAACTACTTAAATTAGTCTATCAATCCTTTTGAAGACTAACAAAAGATTACACCAAATAGCTGTAGCAATTACAGTTCGACACTGCCATTCCATAGTCTATGAGTGGAACATATATACAAAAAAGAGTCAGACCAGCAGCTGTAACACAGGAAAAGAGTATCAGTAAATTATTATTATATGTAAATTATTATTATTAATATTTTAAAAATTAAAAACATATAGATACAAAGAGGAAAAGAGTATCAGTAATGGTCCAAGATTGCCATCCCACAATGCATAACATTCCAAGAATGACTGTTCTCCATAAATGTGAATGAATATCAGTAATACAATGCTTCAAGTTGATCAAAATATAGGATATATTAACCACCCTTTTAATGTTTATCACAGTATTTATTACATTACAATAATATATTAGATGGTATGTTTATGAATTAGATCTTACTTGGCCGGTCACAAGAATGTATTGAAGTCAAATCCTTTCGTTTAAAGTTGTGATTAAGCAACAATTATAATGTTCTCTTGTTGGTGCATTTAGATATTATATTTAAAAATTAATAATTATATTTTTTATTAATCTAATAATTTAATTTTTTTTAAATAAATAAGAAAGGAAGGATTATAGAGATCAGATATAATGTGTAAAATTTTGTTTAAGTATGAAAAATTTTAATGTAGAGAATAATTCATTAATATGTTGTAACTTTTAATATATGATTATTTAATAATCTATATTTATTTTGTCAAAAATAAAATAGAATAAGGATTATAAACTTTCAATTTGAGACGATGACATAAAATTTTCTGATAAGAGATATGCCATGTTTCTCGTTAGAGTCAAAGACCATTTGTTGAGCCTCAAAATCTATAATTTTCCATGACATGAGGCACCTATCAATTTCAACCTCCAAACTCTAAATATCTCTAAAAGTTTTACTAAAATTCATAACTAAGCTATAAGCTTTTCTTTTTTCTTCTCATAAAATAGGATCTAACTCTACAACATAACTACGTTCAAGATAGATTGAATTACTAAGAATTTGCATGGCTTGATGCACCATCTTAATATCTCATTGCATTGTATCCGCTGCCATTCATTGAAAAGGAGGCCTCAACTACACATGATTTACCCCTATGTAAAGACACGAGTCATGAACCAAGAATATTTCAAAATACTTCATTTTTGGATGACACAATAGTAGTGCGTGTCATTTTTTGCTTAAGGCATTGAAATCAATAATTTAAACGATGGGTTGAATACAAATTTAAAATTGAGTTGGGTAATTTTGTACTTGTAGATTAAATCTTAGAATAATAATAGATAATGACAACTAAAAATGTTAAATTTAGGTTTTATTTTCAGATATCAAATAACAAATAAAAATAGTAAAAATGTTAAACAGTTAAGATTGTGTACACAAATTATATACTTGAAACATCTATATAAAATAATATAAATAGAAAATAGGCTTATTCATTAAAAAGAGTTCACAAGTTCAAATTCTCTAAAGAGGTAGGGTATGTATGCCTTATTTTTTATACAATTTGGTGCCTCTTGTATGGAGTAAAGGGTAGTCCTATATACTTTAAGCATTTGTAAGACCAAAAATGCTTAGTGTAGGAGTAGGGTATGTATACTTCATTTGTAGTACAATTAGGTGCCTCTTACATAGAGAGTAGAGTAGTTCTATAGATTGAAGTCTTTTGTAGGCCCAAAATCAGATTGTAGAAACAGTAAGATATGTATGCTTCATTTATAACACTATTGAATGTCTCTTGCATAAAAGAGAATAATACCATAGACTTCATGTCATATGCAAATCCAAAAACAAATTGCATTAGTTCCATTTTCTTTTAAAAAGTAAAAGAAAGTACAAGATTAACTCTTTTCACCCTCATATAAAAAGAAATGCAATGATGTGTCCAAGGAAGGAAGAAAGGATATCCTAAGAAGAAAGACAAGATATCAAAATCGAGAAGAGGAAGGCATATCTGTTAGCAACACAGGATAACAGGCTGTAAAGTAGGCCCTCATGTACATTTACCACATTATGCACTCTGAGCTTTGGTGATCAGTCCAATCATCCCTAATATCTAGCTGGGTAGTAATCTCATCTATCCTAATCTTTCCCCTTATCCAACCCAACTTCTAACCAGCTATAATTTCCATTTCCAATCGCTATAATTTCCATCATCTTTTCTGCCAAATTTAGGCCTGCTGCCTGTTTACCAGTAGGCACTATTACTACCCCATGGAGAGTTTCTAAGAATTGTCACATGTTTTACAATGCATCATTTGGACTTACCTAATCTGCCAAGCATACCCAATATACAATGATTGCACGAATTGATTTAGAATGGGAATACAATGGGACCCAGATCAAAGTCCCCACAGTAGCCCATTACATTGTGTGTTTTTAAGGCTGCACAATTCTCCCCATTCAATGAATCTGCGGACAAAATTTCATCCTGTTGATGTCAAGAAAGCTGGAGAGCAGCACAAAATTTGTTGTTTACTACTGAAATTCACCAAATCCAAGAACCTAGTTTGACCCTTATTGAGTACCCCGTTTGGTGAGTAAAGGAAATCCCAGGTGGAAGCCACTCCCATCCAGCTGTCATGG
The DNA here is from genome assembly GCA_027943335.1 of Chamaecyparis obtusa. NCBI lineage: Eukaryota > Viridiplantae > Streptophyta > Pinopsida > Cupressales > Cupressaceae > Chamaecyparis > Chamaecyparis obtusa. Next base: position 1,333,505 of record BSBK01005747.1, on the reverse strand, counting down.
AAAACTACCAATGGTTTTTAGGTTTCTAGGGTATAGGGTCAATTACCCTGCTGCGGATTTCTTGTACCCTGTTTCATGTTTCATGATTTTCCCATTTACTCCTCCACCTACATATACCCTTTCTCAAGCCAAGGCTCTCCTCAGACTGATTACACACAATTGCTTTGAAGGTTTTCTTGAGCTCTTGAAGGTTTTCTTGCAATTTTTCAATCAAGACTTATAGCAAAAGAGCAGATATAGAGAAAAATCTTTGTAAGACCAATGTTTTAGACGTTTGAGAAAAATCTGTGTAAGCCCAATGTTTTAGAGCTTTTCTCGAGTTCTTGAGATTTTCTTACAACTTTCTTAGTCAAGATTCATGATAAAAGAGTTTATATAGAAATTTTCTTGCAACTTTTTCAGTCAAGATTCATAACAAAAAAAAGTTAACATAAAGAAAAATATGATATAATGTTGTTTCTGAAACTCGCTCTTAGTCCTTTAGATTGCTTGGTCTCATAAGACTTTATTAAAATCCTTTTATCAATTCAGTCAATCCTAAAAGAACTCATTTGCAGATAGGGAACAGAATGTCTTCTGAATTGCATGTGGAAGATATATACCCTTTGGAAGCAAAGGGTTTCCTCTCCTCACATTGATAGTGGGTTGAGGTGTAAAGAAAATCCTTTTACTGGTTCACTGATCTTACTGTAATAGAAATCATTTACAGATGGGGAGCTGCATGTCATGTGATAGCAGTAGTAGGGATCATGAAAAGCCTCTAAACTTATTGACAGCAAAGCTGATATGGATGGGAGCATCAAGGAGTTCTCTGAGCCTGTGAAATGCAGTGAGATAGTAAGCAAATACTCAGGCCATTTCATTTGTGCCTCAGGTGGTCTCTACAGTGGTGAACATATTTCAGAGGTGATGAATGAGGAGAATGAGTTGCAGCTTGGGGAGCTCTATTTTCTTCTGCCCAACAGAAAGCTGGAGTTTGTGCTGACTGACTCTGATATGGCAGCCATGCTTCTCAAGGCCAATGGTGCCACTCAGCAGAGGAAGAAATCTAAGGGTAAAGTTCAGCCCCTGTTTGATATTCCTTTACAGGGTGAGGAAGATTTGCCTACCTCTGTCTGTTGCTTGTCAAAATCTGTTTCAACAGGGGCAATGGGTGGCAGGAAACAGAGAAAACAATCCAACTTGGACACTATTTTTGAGTGTTCATAATACAAGGTGTATATTAAATTTACTCTCTTCAATTCAAAAGAATCAAAATCAGAGCTGATATGGAAAAGTAGCATTTCTAAATCATAACTTTGCTTTGTAGAATGCTAAAATTATAATCTTACCTTCCACTATTCTTCACATGGATAGCTCTACCAAATTTGTACCATATATTCATTGATTAGAGCTAATTTCTTTACATGTGAAATTAATTAAATTTAAATATGTTATTAGATTTGAAATTTTATTGAGGTAATGGTGGACTCTAATTCCATAAACTATCTTTGTTGATGTAGATGTTAAAATTTTTCTATTGTGTGGATTACGCTTACTCAATTCAAAAGCAAATAAAAAGTTGTAAAGAATTTTGATTTCTTGCAAATATCTGTAAAATAATATATTTCAGAATTTGGTGCATTAAATATAATATTATTATTGAGTATAAAAAATGCAAAAGAATGCTTGGGATCTTGGTTGGAGAAGGCTTATCTATGAGTCCCACTCTCAAGTGGTGATACATCTTTTGAATCAGCAACATTTTGAAGTTGTTAGTTGGAAGTTAGCGTTGACTGCGGACCAGATTCATAATTTGTGTATTTCTTTGGAGTCTGATACTTTCACTCATATTCCGAGGAAATGGAATAGTGTTGCTGATTGTCTGACGAAGTGGGTTTCTGACCATATGTGTAATTGAAATATTGTTGATAGAACCCAACTTCCGATGGACTTGTCCCATCAACTTGATCACTTGGTTGATCTTGATAGGGCTGTTTGATGCCCTTTCTCTGTCCTTTCTCTATTTGTTCTTGCTTTTTTTTTGTTTGAATAAATTTTCACCCCTCTTTTATTTAAAAAACGCAAAAGAATGTTGTATTCAAAGCAGAGCCATTAGTAAAATTAGAATATAAACTTTTATAGTTTCATCAATATAAATTATTCTTTACCATTTATTTTCTGACTATATGACATACATATTTAGCGTTGCAACATTATTATCCTTTATTGCATCATTATTCTTTTGACAGAATAAAACAACATCCCGTACAGAAACAGAGAACATTCTAGCCCGTATTTCTTAATGGATAATCAATTAACACAGCTGGTGCACATATAGCTTACATTTATTGAATGCACCTATTTCTTAGCTATGCAATCATTAATTATATTTAATTCAGTTCGGCCATTTAGGTAGATTACTTTTGTTTAGGAAGAAGTAAATAAATTGTTGGAATTTTAGGTTTTAACTTGCGTGTGACTCTTCGTTGGATGATTTTTTTCTCCGGTTTGTATTATTAGTATCTGCCTTATTGTTTTCACCGCTTTATCCCTATTAATCTTTTTTTTTGGAAAAGGTGAAGACATAGTCTAAATGTAAGTGTTTTGCCAAATTTTTTTATTAATGTTTATTTTTTCATAATTTAAAGTTGTTTTTTGATTGGTTATTTCTATTTTTTCTAGTGGTTATAAATATTTTTTGTAAGAAAAAATTAGATAATTTATGTTTTGTCAGTGCATTTTGTTTTCTGACCTCTATCCCCAAGGCACATTAACTACATATTCAATGCAGGAGGTGTCACAAGGACGAGGCATAAAAGTTACAACTTTTATATTATTTATTCTCTTGTCCTTCGCATTCTGTTTTTTTTATTCTGGGCTTTCTTGTGGGCTTTTGCATTTTTTTCTTCTGTTTTGTGGGCTTTGGCATTTTGTGTCTGTATTCTGGTCTTTGGCATTCTGTTTCACATAGGCTCTTCGAGTGTTCTGTGCACTGGTCCTTGGCTCTTGGAGTTTGGCATTCAAAGGTAATGTGATTTTGTAGTGTTAATCTGATTTAATCCTCGTCCTATAGTTTTTAGCAGAACAAATTTTCCTCTTTGCACCTAATTTGATATTTTAATCTTCATGAATGACTTTTAAAAATATTGTTCAATCTTTTGTGTTCTACAAATTTTAACATGAACACAAATTAGGAAGAAGCAATTAATGAATTGGATAGCATTAGGGTTTAGAACTAAGTACAATTTTTTATTTTTTTTTGTAGGGGGGGGGGGAGAAGTTGCTTGTTGGGTGATCTATTTTCTGCAAATAGTGTGAAAGCCTCGCCAAGAGTGAATTCCGATACATACAATAAGTAAAATTTCTGGCAAGCGCATTCATTTTCAGGTTTAGGGATGCTGATTGTTTAATGAATATTTGCTAACTGAAGATTTTTTTTATTTTCATTTTTATTTTGTAAAATAGCAAATTCTTAAGTTTTGGGGAATTCATTGACTATAAGTTAAAGTAGATCCAGTAACATAGGATTTAGAGTTGAGGGCTAATAATTTTCTACATTGGGTAACATATTTATGAATTTTCGTCAAAGAAAAGGCTATCGCAAGTTACAGTGAATCGAACAAATACAAGCTTTGATATATCTGATAACTTTACAGTTTAACATTTGAAAAAATGATTTTTTTTTTCCTGAAATTTTGTCGTTCAGGAAAATCTCTTCTCAGGTCAATTATAATTTTGGTTGATCCAAAGAGAACAAATTTTGGTAAACTAAATAACTCAAGGACTTTAGAGTTCAGGCTGATGAATTTTTTTAAATGGTTAATGGGTTAATCTAGTTTTCTGATCCTCGTCAACATTTCAAGCATCTAGCCAATTGCATTGAAACCTACCTGAAATTGGTCCTCTGGGCCTCAGAGCTTCCATTCTTGCCCTCCATTCCGATGGAAAAACTGTTGGTATGTCTTCAGAAATATCCTTCTGCACTCCCAGACCTTTATAGAGAGTTTTCACACTATTTCCAATTGTATACCAATGCGCCCAGTTTTTGAATTCCTCCAATCCTTCTTGAGTCACATACCTAAATTATCCTTGCACAATTATTGAGTTAGAAGTATAAATAGAAAATCTACAATACTGCAAACGAAGGACTGTGAGTAGGGGAGTTAACAATAACCATTGTGTTTTGATTCTGGTAAGGCTCAATGGAGTAGTTAGTTAAGTGCGTTCAACTTTGGAGAAATTTCAGAGTTAAACACAGTGAAGTTGGAATAAGAGTATTGGGATGACAATCTTTTGAGAAGCCCTAAATTCATCCCTGTGAACATTATCCACATGCAGTGGGTGCTAAATGAATCATTTATTCTTATAGAAAATAAATTTGTTTAACCACTATCATCAATTAATTTGACTCAAAAATTATATAGTTAATCACAGAAAATAATAAAATAAAGGGCTATTCTACCCGATCACATAATTAGGGATATGGAGCCATCAACTCGAAATTCTAAGTCAAGCATAATAACCTAGAAGACTAATCGATAGTTATTAGGCACATATTCATGACCCAAGGAGAAGTAGAGGTTATGAGCTAAATCATAACCAATCACACATAATGAGACCTACAGAATTAGGAATTAGGTTGAAAATATGTAATCTCCTTCCATGTTCATGATCTCGTGATTCCCATTCATTATTATGAATCCTCCACCTGATCTCTCTGCCTATTTTTTTAGTTTTTCGAGCAGATAAATGACCTTGAGCTCTTCTCCCCCCTATCAAGGAGATCACCAATTTGAACCATAGAAAGTTCTAAGGGATCTCAAACTAGGATTTTAAAAATATTTATATAAGAATCTCCAATTCCACAACATTGCACATTTCCTATATCTATAGCATGTAGTACACCCTGCAAATTTTTGCACAAATAATGCATATGAACCATTTTATGAATACTTTCAGCAATGAAATGAGAATACTATCAGCAATGAAACTAGAGAAAAGATAAGTGACTATTATTTTTAAACTTTCTACATTTACACGTTAACTACTCTCTAAGATGCCACCGAAGGCCTTGTACTGCATGCAGAAGACACGTGGACACCTACAAAGAAAAACATGGAGATATGTGTCTCCAAAACATTGCAGGCTATTACGAACACATGTCTTCCGATAATATATGGTCTTGACTAGTGTAGCATTTATCTAATAAAAGAAATTGCTTTACACTTTTAAAGGGTTCAAAAAAGAAGTTCAACGTCATCGCTAAAGTAAACACTCAGTGGAAGCATCCAATTTGTTGGTTCTGTGTGACCCACCATTTTAGCGAACAAAATGTAGATGTACAAATGTCCAAAAGTAGCTATATTATCTATTATTTTCTATTATTGGGATTGTCTTGAACAATTTCTAGCGCCCTTGCTGTGGTGCCTTTTCCATTATTTTCAAACATTAACATCTCTCTTTTTTAGGCATTAACATCTCTCCACATGGGTGTAAATGACATTATTTTCTATTTGCTTGGGTCCCGAGGCAGCACTTCAAACAACCGACTGCCCAATGTCAGACAATGTTTTCATTCATCTAGGGAAACACTTGATAGTCCCCACCATAGCACTATGTTTGTCATCGAAGATGCTTAGTTTTTGTTTTACATTGGTATTGGTATGTATAAATATGTACTCAAATATTTGCTATAAAAAGAAATTATCATTCTATTCAAACATCAAGATTACTTGTAATATCTAGAAACCATATCTAAAACCTGAGCTGTTTAATGTTTTCCCAATCTTTTAAAACAAAGAGGTAACACCATTTTAAAAACTGAAGTGAGGACACAAACATGTAAAGCTAATATTGCAGCATCCTTCAAAACACAGAAGTTATGGCATCTATCAGTATTTAGTATGAAGAAACTAGCATTGCTACTTGATGTCCACCTCTTGAATATTCAACAATCGTGTTTCAACAATGTTCAGAATCTTGGGCTTTATTTGCAGTATAATTATCAGTATTTACTATTTTGTAAGACAACTTCAGTACAATATTAGCACTGTATTACTATTGAACATTTGGAAACAAAGGAGAATACAAACCTAAATTGGCTAAACGAAGTATGAGAAGAAATCCTTTCATATTTTTGACTTATACTATCATTCTCTTATTGTTATAAGTATGTTTATTAATTTAAGAAGATACACATATACTAAATCTTGTATTCTTGAACAAGAACATAGATATAATTTGAGATCATTTTTTAGGGATTCATTACATTCTACTTTTTAATGAGTGTGTGATTGAATTCATGGTGAACACATGTTTCTTCTTTGGGAGGAAAGTAGATTATAAAATGCAACATTTTTATGTTGTTGCAGGCCTTGAAGGATTCAATTATGCCAATTGAGAGTAATGTACTTGGATGTTGTATAAGAAAGGCATATAAACTATTTCAAAAACATGCCACAAAATATGATGTTTTATCACAAAATAATAATATGAGGAATGAACCCAAGACCACCAATCATAAAATCTCTACAGTTCAACATGTGCTCTACTCGATTTTTCATTTGGCTAAATCTTGCTTGCCATGAATATTTGCCTCATTTGATGTCTAGAAGTAACTGTTTTGAGGATTGAAAATCCATGTTTTGTTATGAGTTTTAGTACTTATTACTTCTTCTAGTTTTTTTCTAAAATACTAGTATCTTATAATTCTTCAGTTGGGTAAAGATTTCTCTTAGAAGGCTTTTTTCCTCTAAGACTTTACTCATCCGTGTCAGGGAAGTGTTAAAATGGATTGTGCTTGATGAAAGGATTTTTTTTTCAGCATTTAGTTGAAAATCTCTTTGAAAGTTCTTTAAATTTTTATTTTCGACCACTTAATGCTTTATATATGGTTGGAGTGATATTGGATGTCTGTGAGCCATGAGACTAGTTAGATTTAATCACATTATTATAGATTTTTTTTCAATGACCTTGCAAGCTTATATAATTATTGACCTATACTGATTTATAGATAGGAGTTTTGTAAGCCTCGTCGAATGAACCTTTGACTTTTTGTCTGTGTAAGTTCAATGGGAAACTTATGCATGAGTAAATGCTTGTTTTGTAATGAAGCATTCATAATTTTATGAATGACCTCTTATGATTTTGTTTTTATAATGAATAGTTAAGCATTCATGTTTTGTCTCGATTGACTCTGCCTCTGCAAATCAAATGGAGGTATTTTTTGTAGTTTTAGTTAGTAGCTTCCACTAGTTGCCACAGATTGAGGGTCTTGTCTAGGCTTTGGATTCAATAAGATTTGATTTGTAGTGGGTTCTTTTAAGAACCTTTGAACTTTACTAGCAGATCAAAGCCCATTTATACATTTTTGGATTTACTAGACCTATATGTGAAAATTATACTGGTAAACGTAAGAGGCACCCAAGAAGACCTCTAATTAGGTTTCCAAAAAAGACATTTCAGATCTTGGAAGTGATACTATTTTAGGATGGACTATATAATAATAATGCTAAAGTGAGCTCTTTCTAGGATTGGGACAATTTGTAGACCCATTTGTGGTATCATCTTGGAATGCAAGTGATTAGCTAGGGTGCAAGGATGGATTGTCACAGTCTAGGCTAGAATATTTGTCCACATGCTAGACTTCGAGGGTTTTACTGTTCGGTGAATGGTTTTCCACTCACATTTATCACAACACATTAAGCATTCTCCTAATCCTTTAGAAATTGCCATGCCTATTTTGTCCTCTAGATATCTATTTTTATTACATAGATCTTATACAATATATATTTTAGTGGCTCTTACATTTAGACATTGCCACTTTCCTCACATACTAACAAGGTAACTAAACCTTCCATCGGGGAAAAAATTGCTCGATATTGCTACCGGTCCCAACAATAGCTAGTTTTGTTTTTTTCACACAAAAGAACATATATTCAATTGTGTCGACTTGTGCTCTATTTGTATCAACACTTCTAAAATTTCTAATTGTAATATGCCTTGATGGTGCTCGAACATAAATTAAAAGGTGCTTAGTTATATGAAACTGTGGGATTCAAGTGATATAAATGTATAAGCCAAAATGAATAATTGTGTTGGCTAAGAGGCTTTAACCTTACTAGATTTTTACGAGATGCCCACTGCAGAAACATAGATCTACACAAGATAAACACTAGAAATATATAAAAAGTGAATGTTCAAAAGCGACAAATGAACTACTTTTGTGCCTCATGGCCTTTTGCTTCATAGCTATAGTCAAGTTCATTTCTATAGTTCCTTTAGATTGACTGATATAGTTAACAATGTTATATAACTCTCATTTCTATTCAAGGAATGGAGTCTATGACCTAGAGACTTGTACTGTGGATTATTATCTTTGATGAGCTAAGCATATTCCTAAAACTCTATCTTGAAAGTTTGTTTGCTTTAGAAAAGTGAATGCATGAGTGCTTGGACTTGATGTGCGCTTTAAAAAATTCTTTGCAGCTAACATATATCTTGGTTACTGAATCCTAGGTCTTTGCAGGGATTTTGGGAACTAAAGTGAGAGTTGCAAAGATATAATTCAACTATTCTCGAGCACTATAGGCATTCTTTAAATAACTCTTGTAACTTTAGTATTTAACATTATCACTCCATTTATCACATGTTTATTGCATAGGGATTTTGCATTGATATGGTGGATTACCTATTTCTCTTTTTAGCCATAGTTGTTATGAAATTAAATCCCTAGCCTTTTGCTTTCTCTCATGGGTTCTTAATTACACTGAAATCCATTATAAAGATAGCATTGAGTTCCTTCTTTTCTTGGATCCAATTTAGCTAGTTGTTACCTTGACATAGTCATAAATAGGCATTTGCAACTCAATTTTGTTAGAATTCACATCAATAGCGGTTTGCTACCATTCCCAGAAAAAAGATTCGTGAGAAAAAAGCTACGTACTTGGGTTCACTAAATCATTTTTTTCCTTTTTGAAAAGATGATGTTGTTTTTCATTATCACATTCGAGCTACCTTGATAAATGGAAAAACAATTACACAAAATTATTCTGGCTAAACCTCAACTAGAACACTGCTTCCTTGATTTTACTCTCGAAAAATAGTAATTTGTTTGGATTGCATAAATATCAATTATATTCTCTAGATGTGCCTATATTGCATTGGCTCGCTAATATCACACACACCTATGATTTTCACTAAAGAAATCTTAGACAACATAGTTTAGCAGATCGGTAACTGGTTGTCTCTCTTGATCAATTGGCTCTCTTCTTGTGACTCACTGAAATTGTCAACCGACGACTCTTTTTTGTTTTGTTTAAAATATCATTGCACTGCTCTCCATCTGGAACTTTTGTTCCCTTTTTGCTTTTTTCTTTCTTGATTAATACTAGTGTATCCAACAACAATGTGAATTAGATCTAATCCAGACACTTTTCTAGTTTCTCCTTTTCATTCACATTTTCTCCACCGAGTTTTGTTTCTGATCTACATGTCCTAATCATTTGTTTCATGATCTTCTAAATACCATTCATCCTTCTCTTATCTTGTTGGTTTCAAACTTTGGACGCATTGGAGACTGATTTAGCTATTTGCTTCCAGTTATCCTTTTTCTCATGAAGCCTCTTAAAAAATATTTCTTTCCTTAATGATCCTTTCTTGAGGCTTGGTTCTTTTGATGTTCTTATGACTGCATTTCAAGATTTTAATTCAATATAGTGCATTGTCTTTACTTATTCTCATAGTGAAAATTTATTTTCTCTATTTGTACATTCATTGCTTGGTCCTATTGCTGCCAAGGGGCACAACACTATTGCCAAGGGACCATCTTTATTAAAGATCAACCAGTAGAAAGGGATATTCTAAAAATCTATGAGCTAGTCTGCTTCAATCACTTCAAATTCCAATTAACTCTATCAATAGGGGTTTCTCTATCTAGATACTTATTAGTATTCAGGTTGTTTTCTTTTAATAGTTATGAAAATTGAAGCCAAAAAGGCTTTGAGAGAAGGTTCTAAAGTTAGAGGGAAGGTTTGGGAAACTTTACAGAAATACACAAATATAGACTCGGGTGCTATACCACTAATCTTTATTAATTAATATGATAATTTCTATTAATCTTTTCCTTAGAATTCTTAGTTTTAGCAAGTAGGTGTAAAAGGGGTAGGATTAGAAAAAAAATTTATTTTGCTGCGAAAATGATTTTTTACTTCTTTTTCTTATGCACAACTTCCTTAAATCTACAAAATTCATGGAACCACCTCTTTAAAATATTCCTAAAAAGTAGCAAGAAACTCCATATCTATTTATTGCGAAGCCCTCTTCAGTGAGACCCAAGACTTATGATTTTTAATTTTTTTGGGGAAATTTCCATACAACCAACATACTAGAACATACTAGAAATAATCTAAAATTTTATATTTATGTAATAGAAATTATCACAATTATCTAGAATATTCTATCACAACCTCTTCCTCCTCCTATTCATCATATACTTCACAAACCTCCTCTTCACTATCCCATGGCTCCCATGAATCCGAAGCAAAAGCCCTGAGAAGTGCCATTATAATCATCTTACATAGCTTTTGCTTCTTGTCCATAAGGGTTTTTGATCATCATTGCCCCACTTTCAACTTTTGTAATAAATAGCATACAAAATCAGTTGACATGCTGCCAAACTAGCTCCAAATCCATTTGGAATCTACATGCATTTAACACTTAGCAAAAAAATAACAATACACATGGACACCAGATGCAAGAAATATTGCTAAACATATACACTTTATACTTGCCACAAGATTTATGTCAAAGTGTATGGCTCTCTAAGTGGTCCAAAATAATCCATTGCCAAATATGGCAAGAGATAGGCCAAGAGGCATGTATTTCACACTCTTCTCTCATATAACCATTCTTTGCGAAAAAATTATAAAATTATTAATCACTGCTCATGATCAATAAGGAAAATTTTCAGAATGAAAAAAATTGAAGCTTGCTTCTAACCATGATGGGCAATTAAAACATGTGTACATCAACACATCAAATTCAATCCAAATGGTTCCTACAAATATGTAACCCATTTTGTGTTCAAATTCCATAGGACCTGCTCCTGTTCTCAAATCGTGCTCTGTTGATTGAATGAGAACACATCCATATGAGATTTAGGCTGGAAGCCGGTGATAGTATCTTTATCATGCCATGTCTATACACTATTTTATGCCCTCACCTACAAACCAATTGCTAATGTCCATTTCATCTTAGGACGCTGCTTGTTGAAAAATGGGACCCAATAATAGTTCCAAGAATGGTGGTGTGCCTGTACTTGAAAACTGCTTAATAGTTTCTAAAACCTTACCTACAAATGTTGTCAATTTCTTCATTTGCACCAGATTACCAGTGTCCAAACAACAATGATATCCATACGGTTGTGTCCTACAAATGTGTCTACAAATCTGGCGACATGCCACATTACCCACCTTCACTACAATTTTTGCACCACGCATTTGCAAGTTCATGTTTTCGCTTCTTCCCCTTCTCATGAAAAAGGAAATTGCCTAGCCTCATTTTACGTTGAAGAGAATCAATCCAAATATTTCTCAAAATATGTAGTCTGAAATAACCATAATAATTTATATTATATTATAATTTATGTTTATAGATTTATAAAACTGATGCCCAATACTTTCAACCAAAAAAATTAGTATCCGCAGGTGAGACTAATAAAATTTGTAGTCATAATTATATACGTCTATTTTACTTTATCGATTATTCAATTTTAGGACTTTAACAATTGATGGTAAAATTAAACATGATTAAATTAAACTATTACTCAATTATTAATCAAACTTAAGTTAAACTATAATATAATACATTGCCTAGTTCACCAACTAAAATATTCGATTAGTCATTGTATTGTATTGCAGTCAATTGTACTTGGTTGATTTAAACTATTAGCCAATTCTAATAAAAAACATCACTCTTAACTCTTGGATGATTCAATGTTTTCTTGATTATTATTATGGTCTTATTAATTTTTGTCCAAGTGACAGCCCTTGTAAATGATAAATAAGATTTAATATAATATTTTGATAATATAAAATAAAATGAGATTCCAAATTAGTAATTGACTATTTTATTATATTGTGGTTTACATAAAATAAGATTTAAACTATGCTAGAGGATCTAAACTATTGATGACAAGCGTGAGTGAATCTTTTCGTTGAGACTTTTTAAAGTTTTTATCAGTAGTCATACATAAGAGTCTTCTTTCTATTTAATTATGCCTCAACAATTAGTGGTAGACACAGATCAAAGCATAGTACAATTAGCAGATTATCCCACATCTTTATCTCTCTGGTATATAGTATTAGTTGTTTCCACAGCATTGAGCATATTTGATTTTTGGTTATTGTCGAGTTCTCCTTTTCCAGTCTAGTGTTGGACCTATTTAGAATTGAACTTTTCAATATTAGCTGGATAATGCTGCTCAAACCAATAAAATAAGTTGTTCGATTTTTGAAGTCCATTTTAAAATTTGTTTTAACATATTTTGATAAGCTATTATTGCATAGTACTGCCATACAAGTTCTTTCCTACTCTGATGTTTAATTTGTTTCCACTCTCCTTTTAATTTTAGATTTTTATTGCAGTTTGTTTTACCTGCTAGCAACTCTTTAAAATTGTCCTTTATTTCCCTGGAAATGCAAAGATAATGTATTCTCTTTATTATTATTAATTTACATTATTCTCTTCCATGTATTTTAAATATAAATATCAAATATTAACTATAGATATAAATATTAAAGTTTACATATTGTTCATTTACATATTTATTAAACTAACTATATTTAATTAGATTTGATCATATAATTATAATTTACATCTTAGTTTTTTGGTTGTGGATAAAATTATTATTAATTTATAAATTTGTTATAAGCTTGATTTAATATATACTAAAGAAATCATATGTATTTACAATATGACTTTTCATTCCTCTTGCAGAGCTTTCGCCACATGCACAAATTATAAGAACTCTTGCTCCTCTACTCTTGAATGTTGGTGGATATTGTTATAGCTTTCTAGTACAAAGTTTTGAGTGTATTTGCTACCTTATTTGTTCACACTTTTACACTTCCAGAGCAATTGTCATTAGAATCAGCTTTCAATCAATACTTGCCCTATCCACATTTAACTCTAAAAGATTCAAAAAGAGTTATAACTACAAACTCTTTTGCATTGTGTCTTCTTTGTAAATATTTAACATTCCTTTGTCCACATTTATTAAAATTGCTCCCCATACAAATTCATTTTCCTTCATCACTCAATCAAGCAATACGTGTCCAAATGCTTTGCAAAAAAATAGACCAAATGTCAGATAATCCAATTATAGTAGAAACATACAAAACAGATGACAATGTACAGAACATATCAATTGACAAAGCTTTGGACAATGTGCACTGCTTCTGAATTGATACATTCAACTTTAAGGTTGGTGATTTCTTATTTGATTATCTTCGCGTATTGCTTCATTGCCACTATACATCCAATGAACTTCGCATTGGTCTTGTTACCAATTTCTTACACTGCCTTCATAGAGGGTGTATTTTAGCTTTAAACTCTTTCAATCACGAGTTACACCCATCAATACTTTATGATTTGCATAGAGTTAATGAAAAGGCCACATACTTGCATAGGATGAAGCTTTCCGCAACATAAACTAACACAAAAGGTGAAATTGGCCTTTGGGGTGACACCTTTTGTATCCATTGGCTAGCTCATTGGTTGAACATATCCATATGCATTTGGTCTCTAACAAGAAAGAAACCATATTTTTTTTTCAATAGAGATGCTTCTCATTTTGAAATATCTATTCTTTTCCATGATGCCAATCCATTAGCTGGGCACTATGAGCCTATCTTCTCAAGAATAGGCACCTATAATAGAATAAAGATTATGCAACCACCTTTGTTAATTGTACCTTGTGAAATCATGAACATATCCACCATAATAGTAGCAGAACTTGATCAAGTCGACCTTCAACAACTACTTGCATTTGTCGCTCCATGTGGTGAAAGCATGTTCGCTACTATAGCTTCCTTGATTGATACTCGGTTTGATGCACTTTCTTTATGACTATTCATGGCCCAGTCATTGGACAATGCATTGGTAGTTCAAGATAGATTTTCTTTGTGTTGCTTCAACACACTTCAACACCCTACAATGTCAAACAACCAATTGATCTTGCAACAAGAAACACTAATTAGCAAGATGAGAATGCCATATGTTTGCAACACCCTAGTAGGTTCTGAGTTTTGCTTGTTATGGATTTCATACATATTTCAGACAACTATATACATATGGAAAATCATTCCCCAGTCTAAAGTAGAGGTCCTATGCAATTGCGTTCAACCCAAACAACACATAAACTTATTCTATTACAAGAACAATTCAGGCCACTGCCATTACAAGCCACTACAAGAAAAATAGCATTTTTCAAATGAAGTGCTAAGGAAAAGACATGACTTGTTGCATGTCAATGAAAATGCATTTTCAACCAAAAAAACAATACCCTTTTCAACAAAAGGTTCAATAATTAAACAAAATACAGTTTTCGCTACCAAAAGAAAAAATACACAATGTTCATTACGATATCTAAAAGCAGTAATTCACAGCAAAGGCCATCTCTTGTCAAACACCGACCATCAAAAAATGCTCAAACAAATAATATTACGCATCAAACAACATCATGTGCCAAGACAAAGACAAGATATGTATTTCGTAAGGCAAGAACAACGCACCACCACAAAACCATACAGATGCAATTACAATCAACAATACAAACCAAAAATCTATTAAGCAATACCTACTAGATATTAATGATATACCTACTCAAGTGTGTGAAATTTTTGAAATATTGTCTTTCCATAAACCTATTTACAAGGTAAACAATGCATTTGTTAATACTTTCTCTTTGCTTTCCACTGCAACTAATAAAAAAAACATTGTAGTGGGCCAACCAATTTGCAAACGATGTATAGAGGCTGTTAAGCTTGGCAAACTGCTTGTGTTTGCTACACCATAGAACATAAGATGCAATAAACAAATAGATATTGTTTATTCCTTAACTAGCCTAGAAGAAAGACTAGTTTCCCTACATATTTCTTTTGCACAAATTAGGCAATTGGGATACAAAAGAGCACAATATGGCTTGAATGATACAATAATCAATGTTCCCATCGATTTTGATAGAGTTCAACAAGCATTGCCTAGAAATATAGATGAAACCAATACAATTGCAATTAGATTGAAACATAAACTTTAATACAAAAATGCATATGCACAAGGCAATGTTAGGCTTGATTTAGTGATGAATGCTTTAAACTTTCTATCTAAAACACCATTGTATACAAAAGAAAATATCACAATAAATAAAGATTGGGAAACCCTATTAACAAGAAAACATGAACAAATGCAAATAGACGTTGACATAGATATAGACACAGACTCTGATACTGACATGCAAAGGGATTTGTATCAACATCAGGAAGAGCCCATAATTGAATCGCTTATACATTGGTTTAATGAGTCACATTCAATCAAAGAACTTGATACAACTATTATTGAAATTGCACCATCTGAAGGATTTAAACCTCTACGAATTTTCCAGGACAGCCATTCAGAAGAAATGAATTTCCCAACACTGTTTTATGGTTCTACACGACCTAAAGACATCACTAAAAAATTCAGCTACCAGAAACTAGTAAAGTGGGAGCTCATGCATAAAGACAATGACTTTTCAACACATATAAAAAATATATTTTTCAAAGCTATTAAAATAATTATCCATCAAATATCCTTGCTAGCATGGGTTTGTATAAGGAAAGTTGAATTGAAAGGTGAAAAATTGTTTGCAAGGGATGTGCAAAATCCTGCAAATCTAGAAAAAATATTGAAGTCCCCATTATATTTTAAGTCATTGAGGAGTATTCAAACATCCTTGACTATCTAGAAAATAATAGGAAAAACATATTTGCAATGATATGGTAACTAGGCCCTCCAACTTTCTTTGTAACACTAACAAGTGCTGAACACTTTTGGGAGCCATTGTGCAAAGCATTGCAATGTATATCAAGTACGCAACATGATAAACACAATGAAACTATAGAGGATAGAGACTTGGACTTTGAAATAAGGAAAAATCATGTCCTTTGCAGTCGCTATTTCAATCACAGACTTGATGCATTTTGAAAGATGATGCTAAAAAAACAAGAGTTGTTTGGTAAAGTATCTGACTACTTTTTCATTATAGAATTCCAGAACCGAGGAAATGAACACACACATTTCATGTTATGGGTAGCATATGCACCTATATATGGACATTGCAAAAACACGGATATAGAAAATTTCGTTGACAAATACTTCTCATGTGACTCTACATTATTGGACACAAATCTAATCAAAATGCAGACACATCACCATACAAAAAACATGCAAAAAGTATAAAACATCTAGTTGTCAATTTAGATTTCCCTTGCCTCCCATGAGGCAAACAATGATTTTAGAACATTCACAAAATATTGGCCCTGCAGTCAAGGACAGAGCAAAACTATTCTTCAAACAGCTAGAAAACAAACACTATATAGAAGAATTTACATTTGATGATTTCTTGAACAAATTTGATATTGACGAAGAAAATTACATTGAAATGTTACAAGCAACATTGTCACGAAGAATTGTCTTCTTAAAAAGGGATCCTGCAAATATTTGGATAAATTCATTTGCTAAAAAGGTGCCAAGACTATGGTATGCAAATACAAATACAAGCTTTATATTAGATGCATATGCTGCTACATCTTACTGTAGTTCATACATGACAAAGCAAGATAGAACATTGTCACTTGCATTCTGCCAAATACGCCAGCAATGTACTTATGCTTACAATGATAAGATACATTTCATACAAAAACTGGGCAATGTATTGCTAAACTATCAACAAATATCTAGTCGCCAAGAAGTTCACATTGCTCTTTCTTTGCCATTACAAAAACGTTCCCGAAGAACCATTTTTATCAATACAGGACCTCCTGAAAATAGAATCTTGATGTTAAAAAGCCCCAAACTATTGGCAAAGGAGCAAGAAGACTCTAAGAACATCATGTATGCCTCTACGATAGACAAATACATACAATATCCACAATTGTACGAAAACTTGTCCCTTGCAGAATACACTACTTTTTACTCAAACAATCCTTCATCATCACAAAAAAGAAGGGCAAAGCCACAAATCATATGCTTTGTAAGATACAATCCACATACAGATCCAAAAAATTACTGTAGAGAAAAACTTATGCTTTATGTTCCTTTTAGAAATAATGAACAATCATTGTTACTAGGACACAAAACATGGAGCTTGGCATTTGATGCAAACAAGTTGCAAATTGCACATGTCGAAAAGATGTTCATAGCACAAATATCTAGTACATGGGGTGACATTGAACTAGCCACAACAAATACTACTAATGATAACCAACTAGCAATAGACCTTGACAATGACAACGACAATGACCAGAACCAAAATGAAACATAAATAGAAAAATATGACATCATAAGTGACCTAAAACATGTTAAATGTGCAAAAAAAAGAAATATATTCCCCACTCACTATTCACAGAAATACCTCACCCATTCTTGCTCAATAACCAAGAATATTTCATGTTGTGAAGATAATTGAATGAAGAACAACAATCAATAGTCAAAGATATATTGATGACAAAGAGACTTGCACCTGACAAACCACTATATTTTTTCTTGACAGGAGGGGCTGGCACCAAGAAAACCTTCATAGAAAAAGTGCTCTTCCAAGCAATGATTCAAAACTATGATAAGCACCTAGAAACTGACCTGTTTAAGTCTAAAGGAATCATTATCACTTCAATAGGCAAAGCTGCATACAATGTAGGTGGCACAACTGCACATTCTATCTTCCACCTTCCATATAGCTCTTCAAAGATGCTACCTTTGGACTTGAACACACTCGACAATCTATCCAAGAAATTGGACCAGTTATAGGTTTTGTTCATTGATGAGGCATTGATGTTAGGTTCTAGAATGTTGTACAATATAGACAGGCGGCTACGCCAAATCAAACAAACACCAGCACAACTATTTTGAAATGTTGATATAATGTTTTGTGGTGACTTGTACCAAGAACAACCTGTATGCGATGCTTGGATATTTGAAGAGCCAACCATAAGTAATAAGAAAATCCCGTATACATTTTGGGTGGAAAATGTCCTCTTCTTTGAACTGCATAATGTAGTTAGACAAACAAATAGACATTTTATTTTTATTCTAAACCATACAAGAATTGGAGAACAAACTGATGAAGACATATCCTATTTCAACAAAACATGTTACAAGACCCCTCCTAATGATCCAAAATTCTCATACTTGTTTCAGCGGAATACAGTTGTCGATGAACATAACAAAATAATGTTGAACCTCTTGCCTAACAAGATTTATGTATTTGATGTTGTTGATAGAAAAGAATCTCCCATTGACAATACCCATTACCAAGTTGAGAAATCATCACTACTTAACACAATCTATCTAAAGCTAGGAGTCTTGGTTGAACTAATAGCTGGTAATCTAGATACACAAGATGGGCTAGTCAATGGCGCTGATGACATTTTCTAAATGCACACATCTTCCCATGAAGACATCCTATGGATAGAATTCAATGACCCTACTATTGGAAAATCATGACGCCAAAGAAAGAAAGCCATATACACAGGTTCTATTTTGCCTTCTTGGACCCCAATAATGAGAATAGCTAGAAAAGTCAAAATAACTACAAAAATTGTTACTCGATCATAATTCCCTATTTAACTAGCATCTACACAAACCATTCATAGATCGCAAGGCCTGACAATGGAGTCGCTTACTTTTGATCCTTCTAGAGTATACCAGCATGGTCTTGTGTACACTGCCCTGTCTCATGTAAGAAACATTGAAACCCTATACTTGATACACAAATTGCAACATCAAAACTTCAAAGTGTCCCAAAAAGTGCAAAAAGAAATGCAACACCTCCGAACTTTGGCACAATGGAAACTACAACATAGTCTTTCTCTTGTATCAATGGACCATGTCATTGTATGCTCTCTGAATACTTGAAGCTTTGCATTGCATGCACAAGATATATCCTGTGACCATGATTTGCTTAAAGCAACTATACTTTGCTTCCAAGAAACAAAAGACAAAATACAAGAGCATCTTCACTTGCTAGATGAGAGATTCAATTTCTATTCTTCACTATCTATTCATGGCATGTTGACTTTCTATGTGAAAACCATGACTTTATTGAGAACCGATACTTTTGTAACACAATTTCTAGAATTTGTAACTATTGATATATTTCATCTTGGCAATATTGTGTGCATCACAAATGTTTACATTACCCCAAGTGCACCTATGGGTGACATATTGAATCTAATCACAAGCATCTTTACCACATTTCCAATGAATTGCAAACTCATAATTGCCAGAGACTTTAACATTGACATGCTACATTCCTCAAAAACACAAACAATGCTTGCAGAAAATATGAAACAGTACAAATTAACTTTTCTTGTAGACAAGCCAACAACAAATGCAGGTAGTTTGTTGGATCAGTTTTGGTTACACAATATTGATCTTTCTCTTGTAAAATTCACTTTGCTCTACAACTCCATCTCTAGTTTGCACAATTGCAAAGTTGCTCGATCACAATAAAGAATAGGTTTGATGCCCTCATTATGTTGTCCAAAACTCTTGTCTAACCACTTTATTTAAAAAGCTTTGTGAACCTATCTAACAAAACACTATATGTAGGCAGAGACAACTATTCTGCATGTTAGTTGCATAACACAATTTGTTCACGGTCTTGAAGTAAGTTTGTTGACATACATCCAATTTGTTCGGTCTTGAACTCATAATGTTAACAGTTTTATATCTCTTTACCAACTTTCATTTCCATGTTCACTAGCATAAAATAAAGTTAAATAGATTCACTACCCAGTCTTAAAGAACTTGTTCCAAAGCAGAGCTCTAGGTTACATTACCAGTAACATATTGAGTTTTTGCCAGGCTTTGTTTTCCTGTTGATGTCCTTGTTGCTCATGTTTCAGATCGAACCATCTGCATCTCCTAGGATGGATCCCTCCAAAGTAAATGCAATAGAAATTAAGGCTATATCTATCACCAATGAACCAAACAAAAAAGATTCTAAAATAAATAATCTTGTATTCTAACAGGCTGGAAATAAAAGTGAATCATACATCCAGCATCATTGAAATTTGTGCGGCATAGTTTTCCACTGCTTTCGAAGGTGATGTCCTCTTCACTTATGGTCATGCATATGCCAAAAACCCTGCAAGCCCAAGAAAAGCACCAATACTTCATGTTGACCTCATCGACATGTGTGGACAAATGACCATTACAAAAAACATTACCAACCAATTAGTTGATAAATAGCTTTCCCAACTGTTGCTCGGAGCAAGTGTTCATATAGAAGGATTTGAGATAAAGAAAAAATCACAATATGAAAGGGGTGATGCTGATTGCTGCTTGCAGTTCACTGCACAAACATTTGTACAAACCATTAGTAAAGTTTGCAACAAGAAAAAATTGATGTCTGACACAAAAATATCTCAACTTGTCCACTCGGATAACAACTACTCAATCGGTACATTAGGTGTTATAGTAGTAGCACATAACCATACCCTGAAAGAGTATCAACTCCATGTCAAAGATGGAGAATCTGTCTCAGACATAGCTACAGTAAGCTACTCATTCCATACATCAAACCCAATTTTATTCTTTTCACACATAGCAATTCAGTTTTTACATTGGCCAACACATTTCTTTCCTTTGCAAGTTACAGTTCCAGACTTCCACACTCATGCTTATGCAATAATGGAAGATATCCTTGCATCTGCATAGACACCATTCCTGCTCCTAAAGAATGTTCTCCGTAACACGCCAAGGGGGACAACACTCATACAAAGACCACCATCCACATTCATTGGCAATCTCAATGATGAATATGCAAGGAATGCTCTACAAAATATTGTCTCCTCCAATCTCCAGGTAAGGAACAAAACCATAAAGTAATTCAAGCATTTCCAGAATTACATTGCACATAACTAAATAACAATCTCAAATCCATACTTGCATCTTCATTTAAATTGCAGGTAATAGGTACTTTGAAACCAAAAAATGCTTACCTCGCATTATATCAGCTCCTGTGCACCTTATGTCACCAGCCAACATCACTGGCACTATCATCAACCACCAACAATGCCCACTGCACTACATGTGCAAAAAAACAACATTTGCTTACGAACCCTTTTTGCAATGCATAATATAGACTGAAGATGACATTGTCGATTGCAATATGCATGGACAACTCCTTGAGAAACACTTCTCCCGACTTAAAGAAATACCATTTGAAAACTACAAAATAAACCCGTCTGAAGTTGTTTTCTTGATGTAAACATTTGAAATTGAAGGCACCTTTACAATTGCAATGAATAACAACATCATGTCCATTGCAACACAATCCTACAATGTAAGATCAAAATACCTTCTCATTCATATTTCTTGCAATTTAAAAAAGCTATCATTTTAGAATATTGTTTTCCATCTTTTTGCCCTTGACATTCTTGTTTTTTCTAAAAATGTAGGTACATTAAGCCTCTCAGGGTTCGCTGCAAGTTATTGTTCTCCACATATTCCTACTTTCCTTTTGACAATACAAAACATAGTGCAAAGAAAATAAATTTAGCTTTTGGACTTTTCCAATTGAATGTTTTGAAATAAAAAAAAATGAAACTATGTTGTAACAAATACAATCATGCTGAAGAACCTAGATTCAGTTTTTGGACTTCTATAGTTCAATGTTTTGAAACCTAAAAATTAAACTATGTTGTAACAGATACAATCATGTTGTTCATTATTGCCTTTTTTGCAACCAACACTTTAAATTAGTTACATGCACAATATGCATTAATGATGCTTTGTATATCTCACTTGTACTTTCTTGTTATAAATAATAGAATATTGCAAAAACTTAGTTTTAGACCTCAATGATTTATTTCAATTATTTATTCTCAAATAGTATAGATATTTGTATGTGGTCTTTGATTTACATTATTTAATACTATATATAAATTTATCATCAACAGAGCAGCTATTTACTTGGACATGCAGAAGGTTGGTGCAACAATCTGCACTTAAATTATTTTTAGTTTTCTTCTACAAAGCCTTAGAAATGGATTAGTGGTTGTCAATGCAAGTGAATTTATTTTTTTGCATATATTGATTCTGATTGGGTGTATTGATTTGAAATTTCAAGTAGTTTAAACTTGTAAAGCTATGCAATGGAAATAAGGAAAATCACTTTCATTTACTTAGCGATGATTTTATTTTCTATGCTCAAACACTCACATTCCTTTCCTTATTGCAAGAAACATTTTTGGAATTTTTTTCCTCCGTTAGCTAGTTTGATCGTGTATTTTCTCAGATTTCAACAACACACACTCAAATTAAATCATCATAGCATCAATAAAAGGTTTACCATGCATCACATTATCAGTTTATAATATGGAATGGTTCTAGGTTTAGATTTAGGGAAATTGAAATACTATAATACAAATGCTTGTCAACATTCCACTATATCTTAAGATGTTTATGGATGCTATGATCTATCATAACAATTTTCCTTACATCCATGCCTGTAGATCATGGAACAACTCATTATAATGGAGGTATGTTGTTACCAAAATGCCCTATTTATAATTTTCCAGAACCATCTATGAGCAAGACATGCAAAAGGTGAATTCAAAGATGTCAAGATAGACAACAGACAAGATTAGGATAGGCATGCAACAACACTTTGTATGACCTTTTTATATTTCTTTTTGGTAAGCTACAAAAAAATCTTGGCTGATGGTATGAGATAGAACAATACATGTTATAGATGCAGAGAGGGCTTTACAAGCTCTTACAAATGTATTTTAAGGATCTTACAAGTTATTAATGAGCTAAAGCTATTTAATAGGTATTTTATTACTGCAGGTCTATTCTATGCACTAGAGATAAAGTTTTCCATTTATAACACTGAAAATTTATACCGCATATACAAAACATCGTATTCGGTGTTATATATTTAATCGTACATATGTAACACTTGAATTATCATTTTGCAAAATTTGTTCTTTGGACATGTCAGTTTTAACTGGTAACATTGTTTAGTATGCACAAACCAAAAATCTATTCTACTCATGTGAATTTCAATGGTTAGTGCCAAGAGTAGCTTCTGTAGTGGTAATGATGTTAAGTGCCTCTGTTAACACAAATATTCATGTGTTTTGAGGTGACAACTATTGAGTCAAGAAGCTAAGAATTGTCCACCAAGTTGACTGCATTCATCTTCTCTTTTATGTGAATTGCTTCATGAAGGCATCTTAAACAATGCTTTCAAATGTATTAGTTACTTTGATAATCACAAGAATGTGAAGCTAATGATCTATCTTATGAAAGTTTCTCTAGGTGCCATGATGGTTATATTGTGTTGCACAAATATTGAATTATTCTATTACTAACAATTTCTTTCATCAATATTATGTACAAAACCAAAGGAGATTTTCCAAGAAAGATAAGCTACATTATATGTGACTGGTTCTCAAAGTAAATCCTTCCTACTTGAAGGTGTCTTAAACAAAATGTTGGAATGTATTAGTTACTTTCCTGATAGCTTATAGTATGAAGGCATTCTACAAAGCATACAAGTCATGCAGATATTGTTTGTAAATAGCAGACTCATGTTACAATTTCAGCAAATGCATAACTTGTATGTCAAATTCACTGTGCAATCTGCTAAGGTTACCATTCATATGCCAAGTAAATCCTTTCTACTTGAAGGTGTCTTAAAAACTTGTGAATTGTCTTAGGTTAATAATGGCATTATTTGTAACTTCTCTACATTTAATAAACCTGAATTAATATCTCTATTAAATACAGGATGTATTTGGGTTTTTTGAATTTGTCATGATTTATTTACAATTTTAAATATATGATACCCGAGTCTATTAGACACAATATATCTAGCTTTTCAATCTTCTTTATCTATATTTTTTTACTTTACTTTAACTAAAAGTGGTTTTACTTGGCCGTGATTTTATTTTATATGCTGAAGGGAGCACGTTCCTTAATAGTTGAGCGTTTGCTTAAACACATACTAGCATTTACATGAATTGTAAAAAACTATTGTCACTAATGTGCAACCTTTCAAATAACATGTATTATTATCTATATGATAACATGTAACTTTATTAATGCATTAATTTGAAGCTGGTGATGCTTGGCTTAAACCTTGCCCTTCTCTTAAACTATACTAGTTCTAAAATCGACCACTAAATCGTATATACAGCTGCCATCACATTTGAAGTTTTCAAGATTTTTCCTCATTGGTTTTACTCTAGTGTAGATCTTTGTGTCGTCTGTTGCAAGATACTGAATTATTTTTTCTTTGGAAGGTGTTTCTAGTCAATATTGAATAAGCATATTGTATTTCAGCAACTTTGTTAGTTGATTGGAAACATTAATTTATTTAGTTTTCCATAGAATTTGTGTTGTCTCACAGCTTGATTTTGGACTCAGACTTGGTAAAAAATCCAATCATAGACTCAGCAGTTTGGAAAAAACATGAACATACACATTTCTTAACAAAGTATATGTTTGTCTATGGTGTCTTAGCCCGTAGAAAACTAGTCAATCACGTGCTAATTTATTCACAAACATAATTATACATCAAACAAATAACTATCTTAATTCATTAATTCCATAGTATCTAATCATTTCTTTGCTTCTGAAATGGATCCACTCAATCCCATCTCAAACAATGCATTTACTCAGAACCAATAAGCTCACCAAAGATGATAACATTTTTTTCATATAAATTTCTTTGTCTTTTCAGAGACCTATTCAATTGTTTTCCAAAATTATGTTATCTGCTCTTCCCACCTATCCAAGACCCTAAATAAACAACACAACAATCTATTTCTGTTTAATCTCATGCTTCATATCCTAATATTAGGCAGAGACTTTTGTTGTACACAGCTCTTGTTATTAATAGAAAAGGCCTCTATTCATCAAAAATAATATATTTTACATTTTGTTAGATTAAATATAATTAATTATATTTTGTCATTGAATAGGAAAAAAATTGCAAAGGAAAAAATATTAAAAAAAAGTATTATGTTGAAGTACAATTATTGAAGAATAAAATTAGAGAAGTAAAGCTTCACTCTAAAGCTTCTATTAGGACCTCTTTCTTTCATGTGGCCTAGGTTCTAGGTCCTTTTATCATTTGGAATATTTGGTTGGAGAGGAATTGTAGAATTTTATGAGGATACTAGGATGGTCTTTCAACATTTGTGGTGGAAAATTATTCATTCTTTTTGTGAGACTATCTTAGCAAGTGTGACTTTGTTGGAGTTGTGGATCTTTGGGATGTTTCTATCTGCACTCGTCTCAATTTTCCTCTTCAAAGAGGTGCTTAGTTTTTTGTTGACTAGGCTATGAGAAATGGATGTAGACATCTTTTGCAAAGGATTAGTTGAGAGGGTCATTGGATCCCTCTGCCATAGGGAGTTTTTAAAATACACACTAATGGTTCATCACATGGGAGTCTTGGTCATGTTGGTATTGGAAGGGTTGGTCGTCATGGCTTTGGTGATATTCAGTTTATTTTATTTATTTATAAGGGTCTTTAAATGAATAATCTAATGGAGGTCCAGACCATCTTGTACGCTATTGAGCATAGTTGTGTTCCTGGATGGAAAAGGATTATTCATGAATCTGACTCTTGGGTGGTGGTGACTTTGCTAATTGGCCAACAACTCAATGGTTTTAGTTGGAACCTAGCCTTGGTTATTAGACAAATTATTAAGTTGTGTGGCTCTTTTGATTTTGTTTCTTTTAGGCACATTCCTAGGGAGTGTAAAGGTGTTTTGAATTGTTTGGCCAAATGGGTTTTTGATCAAATGCATGCCTGGAATATAGTGGATAAGGGGAAATCACCTCCTGAAATGGCACATATGTTAGATCATTTAGTGGATAGTGACAAGGTTCTTTAATGCTCTTTGATGAGAAATATTCCCTTTGTCTCTTTCTTTCTTGTGATTGATTAAATATTTTACCCCAAATAAAAAAAACTACATATTTTTGTAGATCTCTATAGTTTTTTTGACTATTAGTGTCTTACACTTAGTCATTATGTAGGCAATGTTGGTTGGTCATCACTGCAACTGAGTCATCATGTATAGGCCGAGTCATGTAATGTATATTTACCAAGTAGTAGTCACTGTTGAGTAAACCAATGGTCACTATGTATTTCTATATTAGCCGAGTTAGTTTTCACCAAGCTATGTAAAGTAATGTATACTGAGAAACAGTGATATCAGCAAATGCCGAGTACAGTGAACGTTGAGTACCAGAGACTTCAATTGTCGAGTTAGCCAGAATTGACATATGAGTTTGTTATGGCATAATCATCAAGGTAAAATGTTTTGGCCGACATTCATATTTTATATTTTGTTTGTTGAGGAAATCATGGAGGTGATTATGCTCCTATTTTACAATCATTGATCCCAATGCAACACTTGGAGCCAATCAGAATTAGTAAAGCTTAAGTGGCAAAAAGAGTAAATCTGGATCATAGATCTGAATCATGAGGAAGTTTAGTTGTCTATATAAGGAGAAGATATGAACCCTAATATGTGTGTTAGAGGACACAAAGGGAATGAGAGGAATGAGCAAATAATACATTTAGACTAGTAAAGCATTATGATAGAGTCCAGTGACCGAGTGAAACAGAGATATTGCAATGAAGGACATAACAGAGATAGACTTGATAGATAAGATCAAATCAATACTGGAAGGAGAAGATCTGTAATCAACATACAGTGCAGACCGAAGGATCAGGTACTGAGACATTCTAACAAGTGTATCAGGGTAAATCTCTTAACATAGTGGTTTTAACAGACCTTTTGTAATCTCTTAACTGAGTTCTTACTTAGTTGTAAGTTTTAAACCCTTTTGCAAGGTAGACTTTATAAGTCTTTTAGCTCTTAATAGGGAAGACCCCTCATAGGGTAGATCATATTTTATGATCAAATTTGTAGCCCTAACAGGCAAACTTTATACCATAGTAGTGAAGATTTGTGGGTGTCATCCCCACCCCAGTTTTACCTTTCAAGGGTTTTGGGTAACCAAAGTTATTGTGTTATGAGTACTTTCTTGAATGTTGTTTAGTGTATTAGCTTCATTACATTGATGTAGTTTGTGTTTAAGCTATGCAAAGTTTTTTAGTAATGCAAAAATGGATTAATAGGTGATATCTGATTCACCCCCCCTCTCAATATCACATTTCCCAACTAAATTTCCAACAATTGGTATCAGAGCACCAAGGTTTCTCATAGAAAGTCTAACCACTTGAAGAAAAGATCTTGAGATGGAAGTTTATAAGTTGGGAAAGGTTATAGAGAATTAGAAGATTGATGTTGAGCTGGCATTACAACAACTTGAAGCAACCAGAGGAGAAGTCAAGAAATCCTTAAGCAGGAGAAGAGAAATTGCTATTCAGCAAAATGAATCACAATATCAAGAAGAAGATACTACTGGACTATTTGATAATGAGAACTCTACAGAAAGTGACAAAACCATAAAAGAGATACTAGAGAAAAATAGCATACTAAGTGATGACATCAGAAATCTAAAGAGAGAACAAGAAATTCAATCTGTCAGACTTTGTGAAGTAGTTGAACAGAAAAGAAAGTTGAAGAAGACAAGACAATGGATGAAGAAGACAAAAGACAAATATCAACGAGACTTGATGAAAGGACAAGTGACATGAAAAGGTTGACTAACAATCAACTAGACATGGTAAATCAACTGCTGCTAGTTAATCAAGAATTAGGTAGGAAAGATATGGAAATCAACAATTTGAGATCTGAAAATGATCAGCCAAGAAATGAACTGAGATCTGAAAAGGAAATTAATGAAAGGATGAACAAACCAAATGAAGTTGCAAAATACTTTGAAGAGCTTTTAAGGTCACCTAGAAGATCTGGTGGTAGATGTGGACTTGGACTAAATGAGCACTCATCATCCACTGAAGAAGGAGAATAATCAAAGAGTGGAGAGAAAAAGAATGCAAAACCAAAGAACAACAAGCCCACATGCCATCACTATGGAAAGCTAGGACATACAACCAACATATGTAGAAGAAAGCATGGTAAGTCTGATCCTAAACCTAAATTTAATGGACATTGCTTTAACTATAAGAAACATGGACATCAGGCACAAGAATGCAGGTCTAAGGTCAGTAGTCTACCTATTTCACCAAAATTTCAAGGACACTTTTTTAACTATCAGAAGTATGGACATAGAGCATTTGAATGCATATCTAAACCTAAATGGTCATCAAATGAACATACTAAGTCACCTATGAAGAGTAACTCATACAATTGGGATTATAACACTTGGTACAGTTGTCATTACTATGGAAAATATGGACACATTGGAGCAAATTGTTTGAAGACTCATTTCAGAGGTAAATCTAAAAGTTGGATGAATAGAAGTATGGTATGATATAAGTGTAACAAGATAGGTCACCTAAAGAAAGACTGTAGATAGCCCATACCAAGCAATGAACAAAGCAAGAATGAAGATTTAAATGAGAAATTGAGAAATCAGATGAACAGAACATGGAAGAAGAAAGAAGAAGGAAGCACAAGTGAAGCCAGTGCATATGTGGTCACCCAATCTAATGGATCAGGCGATCACACTTCTTCGAACTAAGCAAATAAGGTATGTTTGGAGCTAAGTTTTACAATGCTTTATCTTACATCAGTTCCTAACATAAGTAGAGTAAAAGTCCATATCTGCATAGATAAAGATGCAATAGGACATATTTGAGTCATGTGGATTTGATGAAGGGTGCTCCCCTTAATAACACAAACACATAACAGAAACAGAGAAACAACAACAATATGCAAGAACAAAAAATTGGCTTCTTATTATCTCCACAAATGTGGAATTACAAACTTTCAGAATTACAATATGCAAAGCCACATGGGCATTCCCTTACAATATTTTGTAGGACAAAGCCTCAAATCAATACCCACCTCTAATACTAGAACTATCCTAAACAACACTACGAGCCTTCTTTATATAGGCATTTTCCACCGCCCGAGAAGGTTCCATAAATTTAGCCCTTAGGGCCGACCAACTTAGAATTATTTTATTTTTCAATTTATTACATCAAAGTTGGCTCAAAATAACTTTTGAAACTCGAACAAAAATTTTGAAGGAAAATTATTTTTCGCCATTTCAGGTGGTCCGACTTCTAGAGACCATAAGTCATCACTAGTTGACCCGATTGACTATTATAACCCCATTTCAAAAAGGCCACAAAGCGCTCTACAGGCTTGACTCACACAAGCGCCTGTCACCCAAATTTTTGACCTCATCCAGGGCCTCTAAAGCCTTCAAAACTGAGTTCAAAGTTTCTGTACCCTGCTGCCAATACCGAAAATCTTCAATATCTTTAAAACTAGACCCCATCTAGCCATGAAACTTTACTGGCATGCTGATATGACTGAGATGAACCTCCACATGTAAAATTAGAACATTCTGAGATCGTATGGCCAACTTACTAAAAATAGCAAGTTTCCATAAATAATAGCTCTACACAAGATAGCCCTTATTGAATGCAAAAATAAAAATATTTTTAAATGATGCAAGATTGCTCTTACACCCAGGATGCTCCTGCATCAGACACCCAAGGTAATTTAAGAAGTGACCTTGTCATGACTCAAGTGTGTAGAGGAAAACCAAGATTGTTAACCTCCTCCTTTGTTAGCCATGATGAATCTTCAATAGGTCATCCTTTCCATTTGACCAAATACTCTTCATATGTCCTGTTCCTTGTGCTTCTGCCAACATGACTATCCAATATGTCTTCAATCTCCTTGATATCTGAACTAGTTGCTAGAATACTCCACTGTGCTACTGTAACCTCATCTTCAACACCTCCTTCATGATACTCTGTCAAATCTAAAATGTTAAACACTAGTGAAATATTCAGCTCAGTAGGCAATTCTACCTCATATGCATTTCTTGAATCATGCTTCTTTAGTATCTTACATGGCCCAAACTTCTTCATTTTCAACTTGTTATATGTACCAATCGGAAATCGCTCCTTCCACAAATGAACCATGACTTCATCTCCAACCTGAAATTCCTTATGCCTCCTTTTCTCATTTGCCTTAGCCTTATACTACGCATTCATCTTGGTAATATGCTTCCTCACCTCCTCATGGATGTTCTTCAAATTTTCTGCAAAATCCTCAGTCTCAACACTACTTGTTTCTCCTTTATCTATCTTTCTCAACTCAGATGCATTTCTAGGACTACTCCCATATACAATCTAGAATGGTGATTTACCAGTGCTCCTGCTGACAGAATTATTGTATGCAAATTTTGCCTGTGGTAAAATTAAATCCCATCCTGTTGGCTTATCTCCAACCAAACATCTCAGCAAATTTCCCAAACTCCTATTCACCACCTCTGTCTGTCCATAAGTCTGTGGATGATGTGATGAACTGAACTCCAAATCTATCTTCAACTTCTTCCACAATGTACGCCAAAAATATCCAACAAATTTAGTGTCCCTATCTAAAGCTATACTTTTTGGCAAACCATGTAGTCTCACTACTTCTCTGAAAAATAATTCTGCTACATGAACAACATCATTAGTCTTCTTGCAGGGAATAAAATGTGCCATCTTTGAAAATTTGTCAACCACCACAAAAATTGAATCATGTCCCTGCTGTGTCCTTGGTAAACCAAGAACAAAGTCCATACTGATATCCTCCCAAGGCTTCTCTGGTACAAGTAGTGGCTGATACAACCCTATATTCTGCTTCACTCCTTTTTCCATCTGACATACTTTGCAATTCTATACAAACTTCTTGACATCTTTTTGCAACTATGGCCAATAATAATTCTCACTAACCAAAGCAAGGGTTTAATCACAACCAAAATGTCCAGCCAATCCTCCGCTATGCTTCTCCTTGATGAGATTCTCCCTCATAGAACTTCATGGAATGCACAAATGACTCCCTTTGAATAGCATATCATCCTGGATGATAAAATCCAGCCACTTTGTTTTGTCTAGAGTAACAGGTTCTTTACAAGCTTTCCAAGCTTCACCAAAATCAAGATCCTTTGGATACAAATTCTTGAGTTCCTTGAACCCAACCACTTCAATTTGCATTTCTGTCAGCAATAGTTGCCTTCTACTAAGAACATCTGTAACCCTGTTAGACTTTCCACTCTCATGTTTCAAAACAAATGTGTAACTCTGCAAAAACTCAACCTATTTCAAATGCCTTTGATTCAACTTTCCTTGACTATTCAAATATTGCAAAGCTTGATGATCAGTATACAAAACAAACTCCTTAGGAAGCAGATAGTATCTCCACTTCTTTAATGCCTGAACTATAGCATAAAATTTCTGATCATAAATAGAATACTTTCTCTTGGCATCATTTAACTTCTCACTGAAATAAGCAATAGGTTTACCTTCTTGGCTCATAACAGCTCCTATTGTAGTACCACTAGCATCACAGTCTACTTGAAACACCTTATTAAAATCAGGAAGTGCTAAAACAAGTTGTTCTGTAACTTTCTGTTTCAACAGTTTAAAACTCTTATCTACCCCATTAGTCCACTTGAACTCTTTTCTATCCCCTCTCATTGTTTCAGTCAAGGGTCCACAAATACTGCTAAAATTTCTAATAAACTTTCTGTAAAAACTAGCCAACCCATGAAAAGATCTTACCTCAGTAGCACTCCTTGGAGTAGGCCATTCAAGGATAGCCTGTACTTTCTTTGGTCCATTTTTAGACCTTCTAGTGAAACTACAAATCCCAAATATACTAACTCCTTCACAAAACTGCACTTCTTCAAATTAATCAACAATTTCTCATCTCTCAGCTTCTCAAACACCATATGAATATGCATCATAAGCTCTTCCAATGTCTTACTAAAGATCAAAATATCATCTAGGTACACAATGACAAACTTACCCATAAATTCTTTCAGAACCTCGTTCATGAGCCGCATGAAAGTGCTCGGTGCATTGGTTAGCCCAAAAGACATGACTAACCACTCATACAGTCCTTCCTTTGTCTTGAAAGCATTCTTCCATTCATCTCTTTCTTTGATCCGAATCTGGTGATATCCACTCTTCAGATCTATCTTTGAGAAATACACAACTCCACTCAAACAATTCATAATATCATCCATTTGTGGCAATGGAAACCTATACTTGATTGTGATCTTGTTTATTGCTCTGGAATCTGTACACATCCTCCATTCTCCATTCTTCTTTGTTCCTAATACTGTTGGTACAACACATGGACTTAGGCTCTCCCGAATCAATCCCTTCTGTAACAACTCATGTACTTATCTGTTCAACTCTTCACTTTCTACTGGTGTCATTCTATGTGCTGCCTTGTTTGGCAAACTGGCTCCTGGAATCAAATCCATCTGATGGCTGATCTTCCTTACTGGTGGTAATCCATCAGGTACATTATTAGATACAATATCCTGAAACTCATTCAACAAATCTGCAACCTCTATAGGTACATCCTCTACTTCTTCTTTACCAACTTTTGGAATTAAAGCAAAACACACATGCTCATACCTCATACCATCTAGGAATTTTCTTCCATCAACAAATGTTATTCTTGCATTACCACATACCTTTTCTTCGGTCTCCTTCAATGGCTTTAGCTTATGTCGCACTCCATCCTTTGTCAGGGAATAGGTATTCACACGACCATCATGTACAACACATCTATTGAACTACCATGGTCTACCCAACAACATATGACATGCATCCATAGATATGATATCACATAGTAGCTCATCTTGGTACCTGCCGATCTTGAACTTTACCAGGCACTGTTCACTGACCATGACCTTGTGGTCATCTTGCACCCAGGCAATCCGATATGGATGTGGGTGTTTCTATCTCTTGAGCTTCAACTTTTTCACCATCTCTTCTAACACCAAATTGTTAGTGCTTCCACTATCAATAATCACATCACAACATTTTCCCTCACACTTACATCTAGTGTGAAACAAGCTCCTCCTTTGTTCAGGTTCATTCTCACCACTCAGCAGGACTCTTCAGTTAACCAGCGTTTCTCCTCTTTCAGCATCTTCTAAATTTTATGATCTGGCATCTTCATCTACATGTGCAACTCTAGCCTATCCTTCATTCCTCCTATCTATCCTTCCTTGGCATTGAGGACATTCAAATGCCCTATGACCTTCTTCTCCACAGTGAAAACATGTTCCACGGAAGCCTCCTCTTCCTGAACCTTTTCCTCTTCCTCTTCCTCTCTGATCTCTATTATTTTGATCTTGGAAATGATTGGAATTGTTTCCTCTCTAATTTTGACTGCTACTGGCCTCATCCTTCTTTTTTGGGTCTTCATTTCAGCCTCCATATGACTATCCACCAGATCATCCACCGCGACCTCTTCCATTTTGTCTGCTCTCGAACTTCTTGTTTAACTTTTCCTTCACTTTTAGGGAAAACTAGTATGCCTCTTCAATACCATTCATTCGAACCAAATTCAGCTCCTCCTGAATGCTTGGCCTCAACCCATTAAGGTAACGAGAAACTTTCTCCTTATCAGCTTCTGCATGGCCTATTCTGATGAGGATTCGATAGAACTCCTCTATATACTCCTGAACAGATCTTCCCTCTTGCTTCAAACATTGCATCTTCTTCAGTAGGTCAAGCTCTATTTCGCTCCAATTGAATCTCTTGCCACCAGATCTTCGCATGACCTTTCAGTCTAGCCTTCGCGAATTTGACCCTATCAGGGTCCTCAATATCTTCATACTCAAAATATTCTTCACATTCATTGATCTGGTCGATCAATTCTTCTGGGTTAAGATTTCTTGAAAATGTAGGAACCTCGATCTTAGGTCTTTTTTCGATCTTGGAAATGGCCCAAAAAAGCCTTTCTTCTTCTCAATTCAAAATTTTTCCTTCTTCTTCTTGATCATCATTTCCTTCTTCGGCTTCATCCTCACTTTCATCTCTGACATTAAGATTCATTCCTCTACGAATCTCTTCTTGCAATGCTCGCACTTTTCTCTAGAGTGCTCTAACCTCAGGTGTTACAACACCAGCTCTTCTGCCATGTTCCCTTCGTGGAGGCATTTTCGTGATGCATGCTAAAACCCTAACCACGGTCCTGGTGCAAACTTCCTCATAGTCTGCAATCTATTTACACACTCAGGAACTCCTGCTCTAATACCACTTGATGAAGGGTGCTCCCCTTAATACCACAAACACATAACAAAAATAGAGAAACAACAACAATATGCAAGAACAAAAAATTGGCTTCTTATTATCTCCACAAATGTGGAAATACAAACTTTTAGAATTATAATATGCAAAGCCACATGGGCATTCCCTTACAATATTTTGTAGGACAAAGCCTCGAATCAATACCCACATCTACTACCAGAACTGACCTAGACAACACTATGAGCCTTCTTTATATAGGCATTTTCCACCGCCCGAGAAGGTTCCAGAAATTTAGCCCTTAGGGCCGACCAACTTAGAATTATTTTATTTTTCAATTTATTACATCAAAGTCGGCTCAAAATAACTTTTGAAACCTAAAAAAAAATTTTGAAGGAAAATTATTTTCCACCATTTCAAGTGGCCCGACTTCTGGAGACCATAAGTCATCACTAGTTGACTCGATTGACCATTATAACCCCATTTTGAAAAGGCCATGAAGCCCTCTATAGGCTTGAATCGCGCAAGTGACTGTCACCCAAATTTTTGACCTCATCTGGGGCCTCTAAAGCCTTCAAAATTGAGTTCAAAGTTTCTGTACCCTGCTGCCAATACCGAAAATCTTCACTATCTTCAAAACTAGACCCGATCTAGCCATGAAACTTTACTGGCAGACTGATATGATTGAGATGAACCTCCACATGTAAAATTAGAACATTCTGAGATCGTATGGCCAACTTACAAAAAATAGCAAGTTTCCATAAATAGCAGCTCTGCACAAGATAGCCCTTATTGAATGCAAAAATAGAAATATTTTTGGGTGATGCAAGATTGCTCTTACACCCAGGATGCTCCTGCATCAGGATCAATTCAATTTTTGATACCGAGCATCAGTGTTTTGACTGAGTTATCAATGTATGTTGAGCACCTGTGATAGCTAAGATGGGATGTACATTGAGTTGTATCTGAACGGTTGTATCAACCGAGCTTGTGTTAGTCGAGCTTAACATAAGAATGTCGAGACAACTGTATTCCACCTAGAATATGTACAGAATATTTATGAAGCCCTAATTAAACCATTTGAAGTCTATAAAGTGGAATGTTACCATTCATTTCATTTCACCAGCGAATTGAGAATTCTTTGAGCGATTCAGAGAGCGTGTAACCTATTTGTTTGAACGCAATTTCAAATCTTTTCAGTGTGCCGTCAACAAATCATCTTCAGAACACTTACACAAAGGTCCCCTACCGAGAAAAAATCTTTTTCAAGAATTTTTAAGTTAAAATCAATGGCATCATCTTCATCTGTTGTAATGAAGAAACAAGAGATGGAAGTTTTCAACGCTTAGTTAGTAAGGAACGAAGTATGTAAGCTACAAAAGTTTCAGGCCATTCCAGAGAGCACAATCAAGGGAGATCTTACTGGTGCTTTGTCTTTGATTCTAGAAAATTGATGCAGAGGAAAGCGTAGTGGACCTTATTCACCTACTAAGTTTTCCAATTTGACTAAGAAACCCACACTTTTCCCAAAGGTGCACAATGGCTTTATAAGACTCCACCCAACCAAGACTCTTCAAAATGCAAACTAATGATATATTTGAAGTGTTTCATGTATATATGGATGGATTAAGGTGTTTTTGAGGTTTATAGACTTATCTTTCACTCACAATAGCAAAAAGTCACTAAACAGTCCTAGAGGCCTAATTGCCCTGTCTAGTAGCCTTGTTTAGCGATAAAATGGATCATACCTCTGTACTTTTCTAAAGGATGAAAAAAATAAATGATATATTTGGATACCCTTTTGGCCCTAACACAATATACTACAAGCTGGATATAGACTCTTTTGGACCATGTATGACTGTCCTCACTTTGTGACCCCAAAATGCATTAAAATTGGGTGATTTTACAAAGAAACTATATCATAGAAATATCCCCAAGTTCCCAAACCTTGTAAAGTGTCATTAAATTGTTCAAAACCTCTAAATACAAGAGGAAATCAACCTAGCATACTTGTAACATCAAAAACCCCAAAATACCTCTCTTAAAGCTTTGATTTGAGGATTTCTCCAATCTCAACTTCCCACACACTTCCAGAATATTTTGGTGATTGATTCACCATTGAATCCAACATATAAGACTATTCAAGTAATAAAAAGGCTATGTCCTTCAACTCAAACGCCTGCTGCTATACTTGTGCCATCACTTTTATTAAAGAACCTTTCACAAATCAGTCTGTGATCACTCTAATCCTTCAATCACTTGCAAGTACCATAATTAGGAACCTATAATACATTTTTAGCAATCAATTTCCATGGGTCCTAGGCCTTTGGGTCAATGGAAAGGTTATAGTTTACAAATTAGGCTTCAAAACAAGAAGGAAACTAAAGAAAATTGGTCTATGCTGTTGTATAAGAGGGTGCAGTCATATCAAATGACTCTCAAACCTCCCAAAACATGTAAAAACATTTCTAAATATTCTATTGAATCTTCCAATGCATTAACCAAACCAAGTTACATGAAGAAATGATAAGAACTTTAAAACATTCAATGCATTTGCTTGCCACAGCCTGGCTTATACAGTCCAAACACAAAGAACAATGAATTAAAATGGATCACAATACATTCAACCAGTGAATGAATGCTTTTAGATTGCTTCCAATTCCAATGTAAACTCACAAATCAAAACAAGATATATTGCAATGCATCTACATTGAAGAGAGCATATGATTTACAAACTAAAAATTGATCTTTTATTCAAACTTTTGTTCTTGCCATACATTCCAGGCTTCATACCCATACCATGAAGTTCCAAAACAAATAGAAAACAAATATTAACTTCCCCAACCTCTTCCAACTGGTTTGAGGGATTAGTTAATAGTTTTAAACAAATAAAATACCAATTTCCCCCCAAAATGGCTATTAGCCATTACACTTTGAATATTTAAACTTTTAAACTTTTAAAAATGCTTAAAACCTTATTAAATTGGATTTTAAGAACTCCAAGGGTTTTTTCATCACCTAGGAGACTTAATCACTTCATGCTTATACTCCTAACTACCCAAAAATACCCTTGGACACTATTGGTCCATATTACATCCAATTGTGACTCTTACAACATATAAATGAAATCTATTTATTTGAATGCCATTGCATGGCATTAAAACATCAAAGGTGTCAATATACTATAATTAATTGGAGTTACATCTTTTAAAATCCTTTTGGCTTTCTTGATCCTTTGATTCTCCATAGGTGATTTGATTGTCTTCATGGTTGATTTCTCTTCCTTCATGGTTTGTGTGTTGATCCTTGGTGCCCCTACACCAAAAATGTATTGATAATGAATGATATTAGGTCATGTTACATGTGAAAAATCAGAGAAATTGGAGATTGCAAGATCAGGGAGGCATATGAAAAATTGTGCAACAATGGGGTGTTGAAGCTGAAACACAAAATAGTTTCCAAGAAAGGGTTAGTTCATGCCCTAGATTTTCCACAAAATTTCAAAGTGGAGTAGATCAAAATCATATTGAGTAGAGTGCATGACATGAAATTGTGGTTGGAAGATGGACTAGTTAAGATAACAAAGGAAATGATTCACCAGGTAGCTGGTTACCCTACAATTTCTGGTAAAAGAACAATGAAATATTTGAGCAAGGAGGAAATTCAGGTGAATACACAAGCAGTTTGGAACAAGCACGGAATGACAATTTCCACCTTCACCGATCTAGAGATTGATTTTTCAATGAAGGATATTGCACACAAATTCTACCAATGTTATAGCTAGGACATATGTTTCTTAGTCGACACAGATTTCACTTATGCACAAGCATTTTTACCGAGGGTTTCATGGCTAATGCCATTACCTTATGAGGTAAATATTGATGAGATGAAACTTCTATAACAGCCCTGTTAGCCAAGGAAATTGATAAAAAGGCTCCTTACATTGGAACTTATGTAGAAGCTAAATCCAAAATAACCATGGGATTGAAGGCTGCAACTGTAGAGAGGACAAGGAATAAAATTGTGAAGAATCTAGTAAAAATGATGGGAGAAACAAAGGAGGATGCACCTCTTGAATTAACACAAGGACTGGTAGAAGATGAAGCAAGTGATCCCAGTGAGAGTGATGAAGAAGAAGAGGTAGAAGTAGAAAAGAAGAAAGGCAAGAGGGCAGTACTTGCCAAGCCCATAAGTAAAAAGATGCAAAAACCTCAGGTTACATCATCACCTCTGCTTAGGCTGAGAACAAGGGTAGTATCTTCAACTGCTGAGATACAAAAGAAAACCCTTGCATCAAGGAAAAGAAAAACTGTTCAGCCCAAGGCAATGTCGAGCCAGGCAAGCAAAAGGCCTAGAAGGAAACTTATTTTAAAGAAAGATGAAGAGGAGACATAAAGTGATGAAGAGGTAAAGAATAAGGTTGCATTATAGAGTATAACACCAAATGTGGATGAAATATGCCACACTATCAAGAACTCTTTTGGACTTGCAGGTTTGAAGCAATTAAGATTTGAGAGCATGAGTATAGGGGATAAAGAAAAAGTAGAAGAAGCTATTCTTGAAATTCTTTACACTTTCAAGATAATACCTATACAGTTGGGGAAACTAGTCCATAAAGAGTTAAGCAATAGAGTTGCACAGAAATGGGAGTTTTCTCTCATGACCGAGAAGTAGATAAGAGAGAGCACACTAGCTCAAGTTTCACCAGATCTAACCTCTGCTAGTATTTAGGAAGTTGTGGAACAATACATGAACAAATTTGTTCCCAAACTTAGAGCTTACTCTATCCTTCAACACAAGGTTGAGGATGTTGTACAGGAAAGTCTAAAGACTTGGAAGATAATTTTTGTTTTGATAATTGACAAGGATGCACATCAAGATGCAAGCACATCTAAGGGTGCTGAGCCAGAAAATGCACAAGATGTAATTGAGCCACCTATAGAGGAGAAAGAAGCTCCCAAGGAAGAAAAATGTCAGAAGTTATCTGGAATAAGTATTTTTGACATTACAGAGGATACCCCAGTAAAAACTTAGGTATTGACTGAGGCAGACATACAAGCCGAGGAAGAAAAAGACACATACTTGCCAGGTAGTAATATTGTGCTCTTACAAGTAATAGATTATCTGAAAATTGATGATAAATCAACTGTCAACACAACCTCTACAAAATTAGAAGTTGTTACAGTTGACATGTTAGCTGGTATGAGCACTACCGAGGAACACGATCCATCGGCACCTACACATTAGTCTACATTTGCCGAGGAGTCACAGAGAGACAAAGGATATCAGTCTTCATTAGTGAATGTAAGTCCTCATGTGGAGGATAAGGGAAAAGAAGAGAAGGACAAAGCTATTGATATTCAAGAGCTGAAGGAGCAAGAGGCAATACAAGCTCTTGTACAAATGCCGAGTGGGAGTACACCGAAGAAGGCACTGAAAAAGAAGGTGAAAGTTTCTTCACTAGAGGTAACCATTGACAAAGTTATTGTAATTCCAAAATGGGATTTTGATAACTTATCATATGAGCATATGAAAATATTGCAAGACCTACTAAAGAGGAAAAGCAGGCAAGAAGAATTATGAAGAGAACATCAGCAAAAGCAAGTTTTGCATGAAATAAAAGAAATATTTATTAATGCTTTTGAAATGTCTGATGTAAATAATTTTGATCCCATACTGGAACAACTCATCCATATAGTCAATAAAGTGAATAATGAAGACATCAAAGCAAGTGATAAGTTGTTGCAGTGATCAGAAAGGAGGTTTGAAACCAAGGTATTGAACAAGGTATATGCCGAGATTGCAATAAAATAGGTAGAACTTTCTACTCTGATAAAAGATTCAAAAGAAGTGGTAGTGAATGCAAAATCTTTGTTTACCAAATTGTGCGCTATAGAAGAATTCACAAAGGAAAACTAGGGGCTAGTAGACAAACTACAGAAAGAAATCAAGTCTACTAGTCAATCCTTGAACTTGGATGCCAGTTCTAGTTCAAAACATTATGCCAAGCTTCTACATTCACAAGGATAGCCAAGTTGATGGCTAATCATGGTAAGATATGGGCTCATCTAATTTCTATGCAAATAATGTTGACCCCTCATCTAGAGGCCATTCAAAGAGAGTTAGAAAAGGCTAAGGACTTAACACAGAAAGATCCTCATCTTTCTACAGTCGAGAGCCTAGTCAATCTAGCTGCTGAGCTAGAAGTGAGGTCAGAAGTTCTAAAAGTTGCTACATCATGATGGGAATCTGAATTACATATGGTTATGATGCTTCATAAACCATTTTTGGAGAAATATTTCACGATTCCTACTCCCGAAGAAATCAAGCGTGCCAAAAACAAGGGGGAAATTAAATGACATGACATATCTAGGTACAAAGGGAGGTAGAAATTTTTTTGTATATGTATATATCTTAGGGGGAGTATTATGCTAATACTAAGTACTTTTGTAAATATAATTGTAATGTCATGACAAAGTGTTTTTGCCACTAATGTCAAAGGGGGAGATTGTAGATCTCTATAGTTTTGTTGACTATTAGTGTCTTACACTTAGTCATTATCTAGGCAATGTTGGTCGGTCATCACTGCGACCGAGTCATCATGTATAGGCCGAGTCATGTAATGTATATTTACCGAGCAGTAGTCACTGTCGAGTAAACCAATGGTCACTATGTATTTCTATATTAGCTGAGTTAGTTTTTTCTGAGCTATGTAAAGTAATGTATACCGAGAAACAGTGCTATCAGTGAATGCCGAGTACAGCGAATGCCGAGTACCAGAGACTTCAATTGCCGAGTTAGCCAGAATTGACATATGAGTTTGTTATGGCATAATTATCGAGGTAAAATGTTTTGGCCGACATTCATGTTTTGTATTTTGTTTTTTGAGGAAATCACGAAGGTGATTACGCTCCTATTTTACAATCATTAATCCCAATTCAACACTTGGAGCCAATCAGAATTAGTAAAGCTCGGCAAAAAGAGTAAATCTGGATTGTAGATCTTGAATCATGAGGAAGTTTAGTTGTCTATATAAGGAGAAGATCTGAACCCTAATATGTGTGTGAGAGGATGTGAAGGGAATGAGAGGAATGAGAAGAGAATACATTCAGACCAGTAAAGCATTCTGATACAGTCCAGTGACCGAGTGAAACAGAGATATTGCAGTGAAGGACATAACAAAGATAAACTTGATAGATATGATCAAATCAATATTGGAAGGAGAAGATTTGTAATTAGCATACAATGCAGATTGAAGGATTAGGTACTGAGACATTCTAACAAGTGTATTAGGGTAAATCTCTTAACATAGTGGTTTTAATAGACCTTTTGTAATCTCTTAACCGAGTTCATACTTAGTTGTAAGTTTTAAATCCTTTTGCAAGGTAGACTGTATAAGTCTTTTAGCGCTTAATAGGACAGACCCCTCACAGAGTAGATCATATTTTGTGATCAAATTTGTAGCCCTAACAGGCAAAATTTATACTGTAGTAGTGAAGATTTGTGGGTGTCATCCCCACCCCAGTTTTACCTTTCAAGGGTTTCTGGGTAAGCAAAGTTATTGTGTTATGAGTACTTTCTTGAATGGTGTTTAGTGTATTAGCTTCATTACATTGATGTAGTTTGTTTTTAAGCTATGCAAAGTTTTTTAGTAGTGCAAAAATGGATTAATAGGTGATATTTGATTCACATCCCCCCCCCTCTAAGTATCACATTTCCCAACTACATTTCCAACAATTTTTCTCAATATAATTTATTGTATAATAGATTATGTGTGTATTTTGTATCAGTTATTATTATTTTTAATTTTAGAAAAAATAGGATAGATATAGGTCATGCATTTCTTACAAATTGTTGTTAGAGAAGATTATTAATCTAGATTTGAGTTGATTCATCATGATTAGTGTAAGTAATAAGCTTACTCAACCTTAAATTTGTTTATTCAATAGAAAGAACTATAATTATTAGAGTATTAAGGTAAAGACTATAAATCTTGAATGAGCTTATAACTTTTGGCATGTGCAAAGAAACAATTATTTCATACACAATAGGTAATGGATGATTCCACACTTCCTAGAGTTTTGACAACTATAGTGCAAATGTCCCACAAAATATTTGAAAGATTATTTCAAATGAAATTAATCATTTTGAAACTATGCAGAGTGATGTGTGAGATGAGGTGGAAAATAAGACATGGAATTGTGATGACTAATGAGGTGGCTCTCCTCATGCCACATAAGAAGAAAGCAACGAAGATGGCATCATCAATTGGTAAACCAATGTACCTTTTACTTGGTCAAAAAGACTAATGTCTTTTCCACTAAAATGAAAATAGTTAAAGCTAATAAAATATTTCCCATAAAAATATGAACTCAAAGTTTGATGATGAAATCCCAAATGAGAAGGGATTTATCAAGGAGAGGAGTTTAGATTTGTTAGCTAGCTTATTTT
The DNA here is from genome assembly GCA_027943335.1 of Chamaecyparis obtusa. Classification (NCBI taxonomy): domain Eukaryota; kingdom Viridiplantae; phylum Streptophyta; class Pinopsida; order Cupressales; family Cupressaceae; genus Chamaecyparis; species Chamaecyparis obtusa. The sequence continues at coordinate 1,290,637 of BSBK01005747.1, read as the reverse complement.
GGGCAAGGTTTACTTTCTATGGAGGATTCGATTTTCCAAAGAAGTGCCATTATTATTCTTAAGGCTGATGAGACAATGGCTATTAAACAACCTCAAGTTTTTCATTGCAGGGTATATGATAACAATTGTGGAGCTCAAGTGGAAGAAAATTTCAAACTCTTTTTTTTTTAGAAGAATTGGAGAGATGGGTTTCCCTCTAAAGATATCCAAACATGTTAACTATGAATCCCTCAAGAAGAAATTAGACTTTTGGGATTTCTTTTTTAGTCCAACTAGGCCCCTTTCTTTATGGCCATGTAGGGCTACAAGGATTCCCTTGCCTCAAATTCACCAACTCTTGGGAGAAGGGAACATTTAAGGTGGGTAGCCTACAATTTGTGGTCTCCCTACAAATATTATTAGTATAGGTTTAGAAAATGTTGGTATAAGGATTGTTAAGAAGAGCTCTAGCAATTACTAGTGCTCCATCAAAAAATTCTCAGAGAATGGAGAGAAGCTCGAGAGATTCTAAAATGAGTCTAATAGATTGAATCTCCCCCCTCCCTGTGCCCTGGTTAGCTTACATGTTATGCATCATTTCACTCTTGAAGGTAGATATATGACAATTCATCATTATCACTTCCTTTTGTTGAATTATTCTAGGCATAGGGAAATGGTAAGTGTTCCTTTTTTCTTGTTTTCTTCCTTGTAATAAAGCATTGAAAAAGGTGCTTCTATACTGCTTCACCAAGGTTTGATCATGGATCTATATAAACATGCCCTAGCTGTGAACCTATGCGGTAATCCTCTACCACTTGATAATTAGAATCAACCTCCTCCACCTCCACTCCTCTTCCCGCTATGCAGAATACTAACATTGTTCTACCTAGGATGGAAATTGGTAGTTCACCTACTAAAAGTCTTGCCAAATTTAACTACTTGTATGCTAGGATCCATATGAAAAAAGGTATATATTCCCTCCCCCTACTAATGAATTTTTAATAGTGACTCTAGAAAACTAAAAAACTCTCATTGACCTTCTCAAGTCTTCTAGAAAGAAAACCCACAAAAAAGGTGTCACCATAATTATTGTTGAAGATATAGAAGAGGAAAAGCAACACAAAGAAAAGGACTTTGAGAAAGATTGCATGGGGTCTTATTCAGCGGACCAAAGATATGTCAAGCTGGCTAAGGCTACCTTGGCCCCACAATCTAAAGGTAAAAATATTGCTATTGAAGATAAGGATAATGAATCTTCTCAAGAAAAAGAGGATTTTTCTGTAGAGGAGGATAGTGAAGATGAGGCCTATGAAGAGGAGGAACAAGATGAGGAGGAGGTCAAATAATACAAGGATAATATTGATTTTGAGGACATATAAGGGAACCCTAAGAATGAGGTTCCAATAATGAAGATATGAGAATATCTCAGGAGGAGGGGGATGCAATGAAAGGGACACAAGAGTATGAATGACAGGTAGAGAACAGCATGGATGCTATCTTGAAGATTAAGGAGAATGTGAATTTGTTGGAAAATAGGATGGTTGAGAAATTTAATGAATCAGAGAATATTACTATGTGGCTATTCTTTCCCTCATAAGAATCACTAACAAAATAATGAATAGAACATTGATGGGGATTTCTACTAGGAGATCTAAAATCAAGAAATAACTTAAGAAGAAAGGTGACTATAGAGAATAAAAAGGATAGGGTCTTCAGGGTAAGAAGATGGGCAATTGTAGGGAGGCTTTGGAGGACCTCAAAAAGAACTAGGACCTTATTGCTACCCCTAATAACAATAGTTAATTATGTCATCTATTTTCATTTTTTGGTTTGGGTCTACATACCTTGGTTGTTTTTAGTTCATGATCATTATTGTAGTTTAATGTTTATGTCTAAAGACCCTTTTATTAAGAATGTGGTTAAGTATAGTAGCAGTATGTTTTTGTCAAAGTTTTTTTATTATTGCAAGTAGGATATATAAGGTTATTATGGGGATTGAGTTGCAAAATTAGCAAGTTTTGTGTCTATTTTGTGCACTATTGGCATCTCCTTCAGTGTTTGATGTTGTTGGTCTTTAATGGCTATTTAGTTTTACTACTTTTATTGTAATGGAATGAGAGCCCCTTCCCTCCTAATATAATAAAAATGTAAGCACAACAGAGTTCATAGACTTAATAACAAGGTACAAGTAAAATAAAAGAGAATTCACTAATGATGGATTTTAAATTCTCTCCAATTCAGCTCTGATTCTTTTGAGAAAAAACTAGCGCTGATATGGAAAAGTAGCATTTCTAAATCATAACTTTGCTTTGTATAATGTTAAAATTATAATCTTACCTTCCACTATTCTTCACATGGATGGCTTACCAAATTTGTACAATGCATTCATTGATTGGAGATATCTTTTTTTACATATGTAAGTAATTACATTTAATATGCTATATTTAAAATTTATTGAGGCAATGGTGGGCTCTAATTCCATAAACTTATCTTTGTTGATGTAGATGTTAAAGTACTTCAATTTTTAAAAATTGGCTGGATTAGGTTTATCCAATTCAAAATTAAACAAAAAGTTGTACAAAATTTTGATTTCTTGCAAATATTTGTAAAATAATATATTTCATATTTTGGTGCATTGAATATAATATTATTATTAAATATAAAAAATGCAAAAGAGTGTTGTAATCAAAGTAGAGCAATTGGATAAATTAGAATATGACCTTTCATAGTTTCATCAATATAATTTATTCTTTACCTGCTATTTCTGACTATATAACATGCATCTTTAGCGTTGCAACACTATTATTTTTTATTGCATCACTATTGTTTTGACAGAATAGAACAATATCATGTACACAAACAGAGAACATCTAGCCTGCATTTCTTAATGGATAATTAATTAATATATTTGGTGCACATATAGCTCACATTTATTGAATGCACCTATTTCATAGCCATGTAATCATTAATTAAATTTAATTCATATTATATTTAAAATTTGAAAGAAAGTAATTCAGCCATTTAGATTACTTTTGTTTAGTGAAGAAGTAAATAAATTGTTGGAGTTTTATGTTTTTAATAATAATATGTTTTAAAATTTGTTAGATTAAAGATTAATTAAGTATATTTTTCTATTGAATAGAAAAAAAACTATAAAGGAAAAAATGATCTAAAAAAGTGTTACATTGAAGTACAATTATTGAAGAATAAAATTAGAGAAGTAAAGATCCTGTTAGGACCTCTTTCTTTCAGGTGGCTTGGGCTCTAGGTCCTTTTTTTTTATCATTTATCATTATTTAGTTGGAGAGGAATCGTAGATTTTTTAGGATATTAGGACGGTCTTTCAACATTTGTGGTGAAAAAATTATTCATTCTTTTCATGGGACTATCTTAGCAAAATGTGACTTTTCTAGTGGTGTAGATCATGAGGATGTTTCTCTTTGCACTCGTCGAGCAATTTTCCTCTTCGACAAGGTGCTTATGTTGCTCCTAACTTTGTTGTTGTACCTCTCCCATTTGTATTATGCATGACATCTTGATGGATGAGGCTTTGACTTTGTGTATGCTTCTCTATAGTTGGATGAGATATTTGGTGATGCCTTTGTTTGGCTCTGGATGCTTATTGTTACTCCTATGTGTTTGGTTGAGCTGATTATGTGATTTAGTAATTATTCTTGTGTTATGGATTTATATTGGCATAGTAAGATGCACCAAGTTCATTTTGTTCTTGTGTTCATTTTGAGATTACTGTTGTGGTCATAACAATTTTTGGCTTATGAGACATTATTGATTGTGTAGCTTATGATGTGAGGGATTGTTCCATTGATATATGTGTTAGTTGGTATTGGATTATAATTGTATCATAATGTTGTTTTGTGATTATCCATGTGATGTGATCAGTGGTTACTTTGTGTGATGCATTTGATTGTACTATACTTTATTTTAGTTACATGTATTATTGTTGATTTTAATGTTAGATTATGTTGTATGAATATTTTGATCATATCTACATGATGATTCTTTATGATAATATCTGGGTTATTTTGCATTTGAGAATATTGGGTTAAAATGTTATGATGATTATCATGGTTTTCTATTATATGGTGTCTTCTATGTTGTTGGGTATCTTTATATAAATTTGTATTGATATTGCTCATATTTCTAGAAATCACTAATCATGATTAGTGTAAGTAATAGTAGTACATTGATGTTATTATATTTTAAAAATCTAAATGAATATTTTTTGTAGTTTCTAGATATGTTTGTTTGAGAAATTTTTAGCTATCAACATGTCAGATCTGTATTCTATCATGTTACAATCCAAAATTTTAATGATTAAAAATTTATCACACAAGCATATGTAGAGTCTACGAACAATATTAGTAATACATTTTATGCAACATATACCTCTTGATCAAATCAAATAATGTGTTGGATTCAAATCCATATTTCAAAGGTGTTGATCGCTGATGGTACATTTTATAATATGTAGGTGATTTTTATTGGATGAAGATTCTAGGAAGGTGTTTCATTCTAGTATTTATGTAGAATTTTTGTGAAAGAATTACATAAATACTTCAATCCAACAATAGTTGTCTTAAGTACACATAATAAAAATCTAAGGAGGTTTGTTACAGAATTACTCACAGAACTGTTGTGAGTTATGCAGTGAAGAAAGAGATTCCCAATCCATAACATGCCAACTACTTTATTTAATTTTACTTGATTTCTAAAGTTTGTGTTGTTGATTGTTATGATTTCTGGATTTAACTATGTATAAAATTTTCGCATCAACATTTTAGGTCACACTCCATGAACCATCATCATTTTCCTTTAACTGTTCTCTTACATCATAATGGCTCAATATATGTGACCTTCAACGTTGATGCAAAAAAATTTACATAGTTGCATCTATAGAAATCATTACAATCATTCTACCTACTATCAACATCCATCAAATAAAAAAGACCAAATAGTTCTCCTACCATTTTCTTATTTGATTATGACTAAGTAATAACACCAATTTATACAGATACCCATACATAATGCCTTTTTTTTTCATGACCATTTATTTTTATTTTTGAAAGTTAAGTTACTAGCATAAAATCAATGTGTATATTTTAGATGTATTTTTTATTTAATTATGTGTTTAGTTTGAGATTTGGTTTTGATATAGGGTATGTGCAAGATCATGAGGGGCCAAAACGTGGTGATGTGAAAAATATTCACTTTCCACTCATCCAAAAGCGCATGAAAATGCTTGTTGACTTTTTAGTAGGCCTGGGTGTCAGTACACCTAGGCAAACGTGCCACCAAAGCACAGGCCTAATCGGGTACCCAATATGTTATCAAGTACTCGATACCTGTGGCATAAATTCGAAACCCGCGAGCCCTTTTCCTCATTTCTTTTCACATTTTTTCTTGGGAAAACGGCTTGAAATATCATATATATGATATATTTTCGGGTATCTAATTTTGGCAACAACAAATTTGACTCCCCAGCATATTCGGTAAGTAAATTATTTGTAGATTTTGATTGTTTTATTTCATTTTCATGCCAAATGTCATTTTTCTTGTTGAAATAGGGTTTTGTATTTATATTTGTAATAATATATGAAATTAGATTGAAATTTAGATTTGTTTTTTATTTAATCAGGCATGGCTGACAACAATGAAGAAAATAACCCTCCCGCACCAAATAATGATCCTGAAAACAATCCCCCATGTCAAAAACCTTGATCTTTAGAAGATTTGATACAAGATAATTTGAACACAATACAAGGTTTCCAAAACACATATCAAAATATACCTACATTAGGTCCCATGCTTGCCACACTAAATACAATTGTTGAAAATATTGACACACTCACGCAGCAACATAATGTTGCTCTTCATTGGAGTGATGATATGCACGTCCAATTTGATGATGGGCTTGACCATGATGGGATTACGACCCTAAATATAAGTAAGGAAGATATAGCCGCCCTTTTTGTCAATCCTAAAATTGGAATACAAGTTGACCCCAAAAAGCCCAAATTATAAATAAAATGGTGCACAAATGAAGCAATGGGCACACACTTTTGGGATTGCTGGTGGATGGTTTTTGATAAACCACCCCATAGAAATTTGGAGGTCCCATTTTATTTCATAAAAAAATTGTATGCTGAGTTTGTGCTTGGTCACCATGTTGATTATTGGAGTATGAGGCCCAACATGGGCGTAGGCGGAGGAGCTCCTCAGACTAGGCCATTTGCCCAGCGCAAAAAAGCCACTACCTTTGTCCTCCCACTAATGTCACACCCCCTCCTTGAGTGTAGCATGCTAATATCATTGCAGAGGCTACCTCACAGACTATTAGGGCCATTCATTTGCTGAGTGATCAGTTGATCATGCAGACTAGGTCAGTGTTGCCTCCTGGTGTGGATGATGCTGGCACATCAACATCTCGTTAGAATTCACATGTATGCGAGCCCCATATTTGCATTATATGCAAGAGTATGTGCCTCAGACCGCTTACTGATGCTGATACATATCAGTATGTTACTGATGACGAGGATATAGGAGATGCAGCTATAGAGGCTACAACACCTCATGGAGCATCTACATCTCATGAGAGTGCTCAGGAGGTCTACACAGAGCCATGGACTCTTGTTGATACTATTAGGAATAAGGTGTCTCAACCTTGGATAATTCCTATTCTTATTATTTGTTTTGTAAATGTATTTTTTGCAAATAATGTAATTAAGTGTGAGTGTACATGTCTAGTTGGCATGTTGATGTGTCACTCCACTTGATGTGTCAGCATCTTGTGTGTAAGGAGATCATGACTAAAATGGTCATGACAGATTCCTATGATGCGTAAGAACTATTTAAGGAATGTGCTATGACAGGTGTAAGAGCATCTTATGACTTGGGCCTATTTGGGCGCCCAAGAAGAAGTGGTTGGTGTGTGTAAGAGAATATGCCAAAAATAGGTTGTTATGACAGATTCTCTTACACTTCTCTTGTGACCATTATTTTTGCCGAATTCTATGACAAGCTATCATAGTCTATTCTAGGGATGGATGCCTATTCTTGGGATTGCATGTAACAACTGTGTACATGTGGCTTTGTGCATGGGTCTTGGTGGTTGTGCCCATTTTTGGGTCCATAGGAGTCTATATATATGATGCTGCTCCTATGGGAGAGAGATAACATAAATTTAAGTCTTGTTGGCTTTGTCTCTCATTTCCTGAAAGAACTTGCATTGCAAGTGTATTGTAATCTTTGTGTTGAAGATAATACATTGTGCAGGTTTTGGAGTGCTGGGGTTTTTTACCAAAAGGTTTCCCCAGGGTATATCATTGTGTCATTCTCTATTTTTCTATATGCATGGTATGTGGTTGCAATATCTTTGTTAAAATAGTTAACGAATCTGAAATTGTAAGGATTTATAAGAATTTGCATAATACTCTCCTATAGAGATTAGCATAGGAAGCTGTTTCCGCACCTGAGTTTCCTTACAAGTGGTATCAGAGCTTGATCAACTTTTGATCCTAGTTGTTGGGTAGGGTTTTTTGAGCTAATCTCAAGTTTGAGTGGGAGTTTTTTGCAGAGCATTCTGAATCTTATTTGCAGATTGAGATGGCAAGTTCATCATATGGAAGAATGGAGGTGGAGAAATTTAATGGCACTAATTTTGAGTTGTGGAAACTCAAGATGGAAGACATGTTGGAAGATCCTGACCTATGGGAAGCAACTTCAAGTGCTACAAGACTAGCAACTATAGCTCAAGTAGATTGGGATACAAAGACCGTAAAGCTAAGGGTCTCATAAGACTCTGTTTAACCGATGCAGTTCTTCTGAATGTTCTAGATGAGAAAACTGCAAATAGTTTGTGGGAAAGACTTGCGACCGTGTATCAGGCCAAATCTCTGGTGAACAAGTTGTTCCTGAGGAAGAAGTTGTACTCTCTGCGAATGGAGGAAGGTGGATCCTTAATGGATCATTTAAATGCATTTAATCTGTTGGCTGCATAATTGACATCAGCTGGTGTCAAGTTAGAGGAGGAGGATCGTTGCTACACACTTTTGTGTTCTTTACCGAATTCATGGGACCATCTTGTGATGGCTCTCGGAAGCACTTTAGTCACCTTCAAAATGGATGATGTGGTGTCTTCACTGCTATCAGAGGAGATGCGGAGAAAAGCTTCCGTTTAGGAAAAAGAAGCCCTTGCTGTTCGTGGGAGATCCACTGAAAGAGGGAAGAAAAATGATAATAAGTCTGACAATAAGGGTAGATCCAAATCCCATGGGAAGTCAAAGACTTCCAATAAGTCCAAGGAAAAATGTTGGAACTGTGATAAATCTGGGCACTTCAGTAAAGACTGCAAAGAGCCAAAGAAGAAGAAGAAAGGTTCAGATTCAGCTTCAAAAAGATCTCAAGAAGATGGTGATGCATTCATCGTAGCTTTGGCAGCCCATGCATTTGATGATGTGTGGTTGGTTGACTTGGGTGCATCTTTTCACATGACCTCTCATCGAAACTGGTTCTCAAAATATGAAGAGTTCGATGGTGGAAAGGTGTACTTGGGTGATGATTCTCACCTAAAGATAGTTGGACACGGAAGGGTCACTATCAAATTTCCTGATGGATGAGTAAAGAGAATCAATGGAGTTATGCACATTCCAGGTTTGGCATGAAACCTATTATCTATAAGTATGTTGAATGATGTAGGTGTGCAAGTTGTTTTTTCGAAAGAAGGATGCAAGATGATGAGAGGATCGATAGTGCTTGCAAGGGGTACTACGAGAGGTACCTTATTTCAGCTAGATGCATGTATTCCTCTATGTAATAGTTCTTCAGCCTCACCATCTGAACAAGCAGTGAAGAAGTCTGTGGCTATTGGTTCCGATGGTAGTGCAAATACTTTGGAAGGTAAGCTTCCTGTAGAAAAGACAATGTTGTGGCATATGAGATTTGGCCACATTGGTGAAAAGGGTCTCAGAACCCTGAAAAATAAAAATCTCGTTGAGGGGTTAAATGATTGCAATCTCAAGTTCAACTTCTGTGAACACTGTGTCTATGGTAAACAAAATCATGTTCAGTTTTACTCTAGTTCTCACAAATCTTCTGATGTTTTGGATCTTATTCATTCTGATGTATTTGGTCCTGTAAAAGTTCCTTCAATCTCCAAGTCTATATTTTTTGTATCTTTCATAGATGATTACAGTAGAAGGATGTGGATTTATTTCCTTAAAAGTAAGACACAAGTCTTTAGTCAGTTCAAGGAATTTAAAGCTCTTGTAGAGAATTAGACTAGTAAGAAGATTAAGTGTGTGAGAACTGACAATGGTGGTGAGTTTTTCTCAGCAGAGTTTGAATAGTTCTGTAAAGAACAAGGTATCGAGAGGCATAAGATAACTCCTTATACCCCACAGAAAAATGGAGTTGCAAAGAGAATGAACAGGACACTAATGGAGAAGGCTAGGAGTATGCTTAGTGGAGCTAGTTTAGAACAAAGGTTTTGTGCCGAAGCTGTGGCCACTGCTTGTTATCTGGTTAACAGAGCTCCTACATCAGCCCTTGTTGGTAAGACACCCATGGATGTGTGGTTTGGTAAGAAGCCTTCAATTAGACATCTTCGTGTTTTTGGTTGTGAAGCTTATGCACATGTTCCAAAGGAGAAAAGATCTAAGTTGGAAAATAAAGCTATTAAATGTATTTTCATTAGATACAGTGCTAGTGTGAAAGGATACAAGCTTTGGGATCCCGTGACTAGTAAGGTGTTGTATAGTAGAAATGTTATTTTCAGAGAGCTAACATCTTCTCCTATTGTGCTACAACCAGATGAAAAAGAAAAGGAAAAAGATGTTGTTCAGTTGCCTCCTACCCCTGAGAAGACTGAACAGAGAGACCATGTTGGGCCTAATGATGAGGAGAGCTCTAGCAGCTCTGATAGTTCAGAAGAAGAGGAAGAACAACCTCAACCGCAGCCCTTGAGGAGATCCACGAGAGAGAGAAAGCAACTAGAAAGGTTTGGTTATTCTATGTTAGATTCCAGTTATGCCTTTGCTTTGATTACTAACACTGATGAGCCTAGATCTATGAAAGAGGCTTTGGGCATGGAAGATGCAGGTTCCTAGATTGAGGCTATGGATGATGAGATGGCTTCATTGGAGAAAAACAAAACTTGGGACCTTGTACCTTTGCCTAAAGGGAGAAAATCTGTTGGCTATAAATGGGTGTTCAAGAAGAAATTCTGTGCAGATGGCAGTGTTGAAAGGTACAAAGCTAGATTGGTTGCAAAGGGGTATTCACAGGTAGAGGGAATAGATTATGGTGAAATATTCTCTCCTGTTGCAAAGTTGACATCCATTAGATTTTTGTTATCTCTTGCTGCATCATATGATTTAGAGATAGAATAGATGGATGTGAAGACAACTTTCCTTCATGGTGATTTGGAGGAAGAGATTTATATGTCACAGCCTGAGCACTACATTGTTAAAGGTAAAGAATCCTTAGTTTGCAGATTAAAGAAATCTCTATATGGTTTGAAGCAATCTCCTAGGATGTGGTACCTTGAGTTTGATGCCTTTGTGTTGTCAATTGGATTTGTAAGATCAAAATCAGATCATTGTGTTTATTTCAGAGTTGAAAATGATCGCCTTCTTATTGTT
>BSBK01005747.1:1047500-1275000 GCA_027943335.1 Chamaecyparis obtusa | reverse complement strand
TGATAGCTTGTTGATACCTCTCACGAGGTCTGAGATACGAGCCTCGGAAGATCACTGCCCAATCATGCTTAGTGCACCTTGGGGTCACTTGGGTCGAGCATGGTCGTGAGCATTCCAGTGACTCCGTGGGTGGAATGGGGTTGACACTGGCATTTACCTAGCTAACCAGAGTCGATGGAGTAGATAGTTTGATGCAATGTTGGACGGTTTGAAAGATATGTTGTTGAGCCGCTTTCAACTGACCCTCACTACAAGTTTTGGCATCAACTGAGATCGTCTTGCCAAATGCAAACGAAGTCGAATCGCCCAAAATTGAGATAGGTTATTGTAGACCTCACAAGTAGTTGTATTTTACAGATTGAGTAAGTAGTCCCTGGGAACATGTCCTTGTTTGTAGTGGAAACAAATAGGTTTTCATTCTGAAATAAGAGAAGAACCAAATGGGAAAGCATGCACACTTTGTTTCTTGACCCAGTTCCATTGCAATGACTGTTAGTGGTATGTTTTAAATTTGAACTGTGAAACTAATCATGATTAAGCTTGTAAAATTCGAACTATGAAGCTTATTATGTTTGAGGTTTAACTTCTACAGATTGTTTGAAATCATAAAAAAATAATATCCTTAAAGCATTAGAAACAACAATCAAACATGTAAGAATTTAAACCATGCAAATGACATAAGTAAATGACATGTAAGATCCCTTCTTGGCACTATTGGCCACCAATACATGATTTTGGTCATAGGTCCTTATCAAGACTTCTAGGACATTTAACTTTTAAATCAAATTGATTGTTACAAATTGCCATTATAGGCTTCAAAAGATCTCAATTAACCATTAAGGATCCTTTTGTCCTTCTATCACTGATTGGATCCATGGTGACCATAGGCATCTTCATAGGTGCTCCTACACAAGTTACGATCCACATACAAAACCAAGTTTATTGACTCAAAATACAATCTAAGAAAGGTGAAATTAATGTATTGAAATTAAGCTTAACGAACTTAGAAAACAATGCACTAAGTTAACTTATTACCTAGTCAAGTGCTCCTGAAGGGTCATCTCTTTGCTTCAGGGTCTCCAATAGTGCTTCATGATCAGTAGTACTAATAGTCCAAAGTTCTTTTGTCTTTGGTCTTCCTTGATGCTTTGACAACTTGACATTTATTTCTATAACAAGGTGTGAATACATGAGAATAGTTTTGTGCTTCTCATAGTCTTCAAATATGGGAATTCCATTCTTTCTAATCATGTATGTTCGCAACCATGTTCCTGCAACAACAACTGAACTAGTAGGATATGTGAACCCATCACCATCTGTCATTAGTTGTACAAGCTTCTGTTTACCTCGTACACAATGTGCTAACCAATAATCTGACCTCTCATCATTCCCCTACAGTGCAACCAATGCAAAAACATCTCCTGGCTTCAGAAGATTTGAAAGATGGTCATACTCAACTTAAGTGTCCATGTCATCATTTCTTATAGAGAGTGTCAAAGATAAAGGAGTTAGATATTGTGGAACCCATGTATCCACCCACTCACTTGACTCACAATGATCCCAATCATACTGAAAACACATGGGGCAAAAACAAGCCAACTCTCGTGTCAAAATGGTCCATGTACTATTATTGGAGCTTTGGAATGAATGCATTTTTGAAGAGTCTTTCACTGTTTGACAATCCAATCTATCTCCTATAGTTCCCTCCTCAACCAACCAAAAGAATCTACACATTGTAGAATCAAGAGTCCCCCCCTGTGACAATGCTAAAGTACACCAATCAATAATAGAATGAGCATCAAGAAGTACACCACCTAAAATCCTCAATTGCTCCTTAACTAGAGCTCTCTTCACACATGCACCTACTTCGTCATGCTCCCATTTCCCATGCCCCGACTCAAAAAAACTCCAAATTTGAGGTAGACCTCTCTCCACATGCATTCTACACAACCAATAAAACATTATGGCATTCTTAAATTGACCGGTGCAATTATCCGAGCAAATGAGATGCCTATCCATAGCAATACCATTTTCCTACAAGAAGTCAAAATAGTTCTTGAAACAATGTTGAACAAACTCATGAGAGTGAGACTTGTCATCGCTCATATAAAAATGATACTCTCTAATTATCTTTCGCTCATCTTTTGTGCTATCAGGGGAATGTCTAATATGTGATGTGTACAAAAATAGCAACCTAAATGGAATTGTAATATTGAGCTTGAGTCTCATTTTGGGGCTGCAATGTATAGTTCTCTGCAAAGTCTACAACGGATATAATAGTTCCAATGGGGAAAGTGTCCTTACATGTCCTGAATTGTTGATCCAACCATTGAGACCTGTGACTATGCCTTGCATACTTGTAAAAAAGATTTGTCTTGAAATCTGAGATAAAATCAGCAACATTGTATTCTTTTGCAACTAACTCACATCTAGAGCCTTCACCTCCACTCTTCAATGTATATTTCACTATTTCATATACCTTTTTTTGGACGAGTGTCTTTCCAAAATTGTGTTCCAAACCCTCATGAAAACATGTTCTAAACTTGGACAAGCCACCACATTTTGAGAACTTGGCATTTAAGCAATCTTTTTTATAAAATAAACAACCATCATCTCTATGACATAAAAATTGATCTAGCAAGTCTCTTGATGATTTGGGAAGACCACTTGCACCACAATCCTCTAGCATTTCATTAGTATGCAAAGCAGAACAAATGGACCATAATAATTCATGATACATTGAAAACACAACATGATATTTGCAACAACATGTATTCCGAATCTTAAGGGGTACACAATAAAATGGCTTCACGGATTCAAAAGTCCTTTGTGATATTTTCAATGTTGGATGTGTCTCACAAAATTTTTTATACAACATTGTTTGACTTACCTCCACATAATGTTTAGGATGTGTAGTGTGGTCTTGACTTCCAACTCTCAACTTCAAGACATCCTTCACATTTGGTGACACTCTTGAGTTAGCATCCCAAAATTGTTGAATTTCATCCTTGACAACATCTGTTAGCTTCTTATCGAAACGTGGAAGTCTCCCACCATAAGCCCATGTTTCAATTTGAAGCGGATCATCAAGTCTTTCTCTTCTTGCAAGTGCTCTACCGAAAGTTTTACGGTCTATATTGAAGTCAACACAAGTTTGTCTCATCAAACGAGCCTTTCTCAACTGATGACTTACTAAGGAGGTTGTAATAACCCTCCGAGCAACTCTCTTGTTTTTTTCTCAGCTAGTCTCTCAAATGCTATTGAGAGCATTGAAAAGATTCTTCATAACAATGGCATTTCTGTCCATTTTCTTGTTCACACAAATCTTCAATTTCACAAGCACAGGTCTCATCTTTTGCATCTTTAACAACTGCACAAAAATTTCACATTGCTCAACCAATGTCTTGTTTCCAAAAAATTGATCATAAAGTCTTGAAGCCCACAACCTTACGGTTCTATGTGACCTCTTTCCTTCCCAATTATTCATAATGTTCTCCTCAATTTCAATTAACCATTTAGGTTTTCTTGAAAGCCCTGAATTTGAAGATTGATTATCTTTATTGCAAGGGACTTCATTTCACATATAATTTGGAGATGTGTAACGTTCATGTGGTTCTTGTGCAAAATTTTCATTCCCCAAGTCTACATTTTCAATCTCCATCTATACATTTTCATCTTCATTCCATTCATTGTCATTCCCCAAATCTACATTTTCATTCCCCAAGTCTACATTTTCATTCTCCATCTCTACATTTTCATCTTCACTCCATACATTGTTATTCAGAAAATTAATTTCCATATTATTTTCAAATTCAACATCCTCTTCACTTACAACTACATTTATGGGGGTCACCTTGATTAATGTTTAACATACCTTCTCTCCTTCTTCGGTGATTTTCCCCTATCTTTTTCCCTATATGCTTGAATTTCTTCATTCCTCACCTTTCCTCTTCCCGTTAGCCTTTCAACGACTGCTGCTTCCCATGGTGAGACCACAAGTTGACAAAACAAAAAAAAGGGACCCAAATCACGTGTTTCTTCCTGCAACTTGTGAAAAAGTTTGAAATCCCGTGATTGTCTGGTCTGTGGGGATAGGGAATATTTTGGTCAAATATGACCAGTGAAAAATCGGGTACTCGATATTTCCAGGCACATGAAAAATGGGCAGGAGCAAATGAAAAAATTGAAATTTTACATATAAAATGGGGTATATAATATATAAAATGTATATTATATATATACTAGAATGTGTTATAGACTATATTGAATAAGTGGATGTCATCATTTGTCCTAGAAACTAGTACTAGGACCCCTAGGAAGTCCCCATGACCCCTAGGAGTCCCTGTGACCCCTTTTGACACATTTGAATGCTCAAGTGTGTCCAAAGGTGTCGTAGGACCCCTTAGGACACACTTGAGCATTCGAGTGTGTCAAAAGGGGTCACGGTGACTTCCTAGGGGTCCTAACGCATGATAAGGTGTATGAGGGACCCCTAGGAAGTCCCCGTGACCCCTTTTAGACACATTTGAATGCTCAAGTGTGTTCGAAGGGGCCATAGGACCCCATATGACACATTTGAGCATTCCAATGTGTCAAAAGGGGTCACGAGGACTTCCTAGGGGTCCTAATGCACAATTAGGCCTATTAGGACCCCTAGGAAGTCCCCATGACCCCTTTTAACACATTTGAATGCTCAAGTGTGTCCAAAGGGGCCGTAGGACCCCTTAGGACATACTTGAGCATTCCAATGTGTCCACAGGGGTCACAGGGACTTCCTAGGGGTCCTAACTCATGATAAGGCCTACTACGACCCCTAGGAAGTCCCCATGACCCCTTTTGACACATTGGAAAGCTCAAGTGTGTTCGAAGGTGTCGAGGACCCCTTAGGACACACTTGATCATTATAATGTGTCAAAAGGGATCACGGGGACTTCCTAGGGGTCCTAATGCGTGATAAGGCTTATTAGGACCCTTAGGAAGTCCCCATGACCCCATTTGACACATTTGAATGCTCAAGTGTCTCTGAAGGGGCCGTAGGACCCCTTAGGACACACGTGAGCATTCCAATGTGTCAAAAGGGGTCACGGGGACTTCCTAGGGGTCCTAACTTGTCGATAAGGCCTACTAGGACCCCTAGGAAGTCCCCATGACCCCTTTTGACACATTGAAATGCTCAAGTGTGTCCGAAGGTGTCGTAGGACCCCTTAGGACACACTTGAGCATTCCAATGTGTTCATAGGGGTCACAAGGACTTCCCAAGGGTCCTAACATGCGATAAGGCCTATTAGGACCCCTAAGAAGTCCCTATGACTCCTTTTGACACATTTGAATGCTCAAGTGTGTCAAGGGGCTGTAGGACCCCTTACGACACACTTGAGCATTCCAATGTGTCCACATGGGTCACAGGGACTTCCTAGGGGTCCTAACGCGTGATAAGGCATACTAGGACCCCTAGGAAGTCTCCATGACCCCTTTTGACACATTTGAATGCTCAAGTGTGTCCGAAGGGGCCTTAGGACCCCATAGGACACACTTGAGCATTCCAATGTGTTCACAGGGGTCACGGGGACTTCCTAGGGGGTCCTAAGTCATGATAAGGCCTACTAGGACCCCTAGGAAGTCCCCATGACCCCTTTTGACACATTTGAATGCTCAAGTGTGTCCGAAGGGGCTGTAGGACCCCTTATGACACACTTGAGCATTCCAATGTGTCAAAAGGGGTCACAGGGACTTCCTAGGGGTCCTAATGCGCAATAAGGCCTATTAGGACCCCTAGGAAGTCCCCATGACCCCTTTTGACACATTTGAATGCTCAAATGTGTTTGAAAGGTCCGTAGGATCCCTTATGACACACTTGAGTGTTCCAATGTGTCAAAAGGGGTCACGGGGACTTCCTAGGGGTCCTACTACGCGATAAGGCCTATTAGGATCCCTCAGAAGTCCCCATGACCCCTTTTGAAACATTTGAATGCTCAAGTGTGTCTAAAGGGGCCGTAGGACCCCTTAGGACACACTTGAGCTTTTCAATGTGTCCACAGGGGTCATGGGGACTTCCTAGGGGTCCTAAATCATGATAAGGCCTACTAGGACCCCTAGGAAGTCCCCATGACCCCTTTTGAGACATTGGAATGCTCAAGTGTGTCTGAAGGTGTCGTAGGACCCCTTAGGACACACTTGAGCATTCCAAAGTGTCCATAGGGGTCACAGGAACTTCCTAGGGGTCCTAACGCATGATAAGATAATTAGGAACCCTAGGAAGTCCCTATGACCCCTTTTGACACATTTGAATGCTCAAGTGTGTCTGAAGGGTCCGTAAGACCCCTTAGGACACATTTGAGCATTCCAATGTGTCCACAAGGGTCACAGGGACTTCTTAGGGGTCCTAACGCATGATAAGGTGTACTAGGACCCCTAGGAAATCCCCATGAACCCTTTTGACACATTTGAATGCTCAAGTGTGTCCGACGGGGCCGTAAGACCCCTTATGACACATTTGAGGGTTCCAATTTGTCAAAAGGGGTCACGAGGACTTCCTAGGGCTCCTAATGCATGATCAGGCCTATTAGGACCCCTAGGAAGTCCCCATGACCCCTTTTGACACATTTGAATGCTCAAGTGTGTCCGAAGGGACCGTAGGAACCCTTAGGATAGACTTAAGCTTTCCAATGTGTCCACAGGGGTCACGGGGACTTCCTAGGGGTCCTAACTTGTGATAAGGCCTATTAGGACCCCTAGAAAGTCCCAGTGACCCCTTTTGACACATTTGAATGCAAAAGTGTGTCCAAAGGGGCTATAGGAGCCCTTATGACACACTTGAGCATTCCAATGTGTCAAAACGGGTCACGGGGATATCCTAGGGGTCCTAATGTGTGATAAGGCCTATTAGGACCCCTAGGAAGTCCCCATGAGCCCTTTTGACACATTTGAATGCTCAAGTGTGTCTGAAGGGGCCGTAGGACCCCTTATGACACACTTGAGTGTTCCAATGTGTCAAAAGGGGTCACGGGGACTTCCTAGGGGACCTAATGCATGATAAGGCCTATTAGGACCCCTAGGAAGTCCTCATGACCCCTTTTGACACATTTGAATGCTCAAGTGTGTCTGAAGGGGCCGTAGGACCCCTTAGGACACACTTGAGCATTCCAATGTGTCCACAAGGGTCACGGAGGCTTCCTAGGGGTCCTAAATCGGGATAAGGCTTACTAGGACCCCTAGGAAGTCCCCATGACCCCTTTTGACACATTGGATTGATCAAGTCTATCCGAAGGTGTTGTAGGACCCCTTAGGACACACTTGAGCATTCCAATGTGTCCATAGGTGTCACAGGGACTTCCTAGGGGTCCTTATGTGTGATAAGGCCTATTCGGACCCCTAGGAAGTCCCTATGACACCTTTTGACATATTTCAATGTTCAAGTGTGTCCAAAGGGGCCGTAGGACCCCTTAGGACACATTTGAGTGTTCCAATGTGTCCACAGGGGTCACGAGGACTTCCTAGGGGTCCTAACGCATGATAAGTCATACTATGACCCCTAGGAAGTCCCCATGACCCCTTTTGTCACATTTGAATGCTCAAGTGTGTCTGAAGGGGCCGTAGGACCTCTTATGAGACATTTGAGCATTCTAATGTGTCAAAAGGGGTCACGGGGATTTCCTAGGGGTCCTAATGCATGATAAGGCCTATTAGGACCCCTAGGAAGTCTCCATGACCCCTTTTGACACATTTGAATGCTCAAGTGTGTGCAAAGGGGCCTTAGGACCCCTTAGGACACACTTGAGCATTCCAATGTGTCCACAGGGGTCACAGGGACTTCTTAGGGGTCCTAACTCATGATAAGGCCTACTAGGACCCCTAGGAAGTCCCCATGACCCCTTTTGACACATTTGAATGCTCAAGTGTGTCCAAAGGGGCCGTAGGACCCCTTATGACACACTTGAGTTGTCCAATTCACAAAAGGGGTCATGGGGACTTCTTAGGGGTCCTAATGCGGAATAAGGCCTCTTAGGACCCCTAGGAAGTCCCCATGACCCCTTTTGACACATTTGACTGCTCAAGTGTGTCCAAAGGAGCCGTAGGACCCCTTATGACACATTTGAGCATTCTAATGTGTCAAAAGGGGTCACGGGGACTTCCTAGGGTTCCTAATGTGTGATAAGGCCTATTAGGATCCCTAGAAAGTCCCCATGACCCCTTTTGACACATTTTAATGCTCAAGTGTATCTAAAGGGGCTGTACGACCCCTTAGGACACACTTGAGTATTCCAATGTGTCCACAAGGTTCACGGGGACTTCCTAGGGGTCCTAACTCACGATAAGGCCTACTAGGACCCCTAGGAAGTCCCCATGACCCCTTTTGACACATTGGAATGCTCAAGTGTATCTAAAGGCATCGTGGGACCTCTTAGGACACAATTGAGTATTCCAATGTGTCCATAGGGGTCACGGGGACTTTCTAGGGGTCCTAACGCGTGGTAAGGCCTATTAGGTCCTCTAGGAAGTCCCTATGACCCCTTTTGACACATTTGAATGCTCAAGTGTGTTTGAAGGGGCTGTAGGACCCCTTAGGACACACTTGAGCATTCCAATGTGTCCACAGGGGTCACGGGGACTTTCTAGGGGTCCTAACGTGTGATGAGGCGTACTAGGACCCCTAGGGAGTCCCCATGACCCCTTTTGACACATTTGAATGCTCAAGTGTGTCTGAAGCGGCCATAGGACCCCTTATGACACACTTGAGCATTTCAATATGTCAAAATGGGTCATGGGGGCTTCCTAGGGGTCCTAATACGTGATAAGGCCTATTAGGACCCCTAGGAAGTCCCCATGACCCCTTTTGACACATTTGAATGCTCAAGTGTGTCCAAAGGCATCATAGGACCCCTTAGGACACACTTGAGAATTTTAATGTGTCCATAAGGGGTCCTACAGCCCCTTCAGACACACTTTAGCATTCCAATGTGTCGATAGGGGTCACGAGGACTTCCTAGGGGTCCTAACGCGCGATAAGGCCTATTAGGACCCCTAGGAAGACCTCGTGACCCCTTTTGAGACATTTGAATGCTCAAGTGTGTTTGAAGTAGCTGTAGGACCCCTTATGACACACTTGAGCATTCCAATGTGTTGACAAGGGTCACGGGGACTTCCTAGGGTTCCTAACGCGGGATAAGGCATACTAGGACCCCTAGCAAGTCCCCATGACCCCTTTTGGCACATTTGAATGCTCAAGTGTGTTTGAAGGCATTGTAGGACCTCTTAGGACACACTTGAGTGTTCCAATGTGTCAAAAGGGGTCACAGGGACTTCCTAGGGGTCCTAACGCGTGATAAGGTGTACTAGGACCCCTAGGAAGTCATATTATTTTCATGCATTACTTCATTTATGTTTGCTCATGGAGGAAGATTATAATTTTGATATTTCTGTAAGCTTTGAAATATTTTCATCATTATCACTCTACACCTCTGCTCTCTTAATTTAGTTCTCTTCCTCTCCGCTGCACTTAGCTTAGCCATCCTTACCTTCTCTTTAACATGGATTCTCCAAAATTTGCAAAATCCTTACCCGCTGTCAAATCGTGGCCTATGTCGTGCAAAATGAGCAAAGCAAGTGAAATGAAAGGGAAGTATGGATCAAATAGCGAAGGTGCATCAAATCAGATCAATATCATAATATATGCAGAAAATATTGTTACAGACAAAAATATTTGTATAAATTAATGGGAAAGAGTGGGAAGAGCTTCTTGGACCCATGATAGAAACTATTAAGGAATTGCATGATATATTACTCAACGGTGCAAGGAATATTATTGATGAACATGGGATTGTAGCTACATCTATTCAATATATAGAGGAAGATATAGAAAATCTTCTTAATAGAGAGATTAATGTGAGAGAAAAGGACATTTCAGAAGAAAATGGTTATCTTGGTGCCATCCAAGGTATGCCAATTACTCAGGAGGAAGAGACAAAGTCCACAGTTAATGGGAAAGAATGGGAAGAGCTTCTTGGACCCATGATAGAAGTTACAGATAAGGAGGAAGAGCTAGGAAGGGGAAAACAACAAAGGAAAGAAGTAAGATATGCACGTGTGAGCCTATGTCAGATGATGAAGATGAGTACTCACCATCTGCTAGTAGCTCAAGTAACAAGTGTTGTGGAATTATCCATAGAGCAATGTGCAATGAAGCCTCAAATTGGTTTAGCAGGGAAAGAATTTGGTCATGCACTTCATTCTAGCACGACAAATATTTCTATTAGAAATGCCTATTCGTCAATGACCTTGCATTTACGGGACTCTCGAAACCAGGTTACTCATCTTGGGCATTATACCTCAAATGTAAGTTCATTGCCACCTTTGGCAAGGTAGTCTCACTCCTCATTTTATAATAAAGGGCAGCCATCTATGGTCCAAGGTTTTAATTCAGTTGACAAGTGGAGAGCTTCTCAAGGTACCGATCTCTTTCGTAGAGAAGTTCCTGATTCATCTCAAGGTTCTTGTTTAGGTGACCAACACCTTGGAGGTCCACAAATAGACCCATTGATTTCCCAAATTGGTAAAAGGGTAGATGCAATTTTGGAAAGAGTATCCCAATTAAAGAGAAATTGAAATTCTAGTGAGCATAAAGTTATTGCAGATCCAATGGGTGTATCTCCTCCACTGACAAATATAACTGCTTCTAGAGACTTGAGTTTAAATGGAGACTGTCTATTCCCAAACATGCCCTAGTTGAGCAGATGAACCAGATGTTGCTTGATTAAAGAAGATAGTGGTTTATTAAACCATCTGCAATAACCCACTTGCTATCTATTACTAATTTTTGAGCGGCTTGCCAACTGCTTCTTTATAGGATTTCTATAATATATAATGTCATCATGCAAGTACATGATAGTTTTTGTAAATATTTTCTGTTGTAAAGGGTTAGTGAGAAATATCAAAGAAAAGGTTATTGCATGTATTATTTAGACACATCAATTAGGAAACCATTTTTCTCCCATTACATGACAGAAATGCCTAGATTCACTTTGTGGGTATCAATAGGTAGCAAGATGAGGGAAGAAATATTTGAGAAGAGGAAGTAAAAATGTTATTGTCCAAAACCATTTCGAGAGTAATATTCTTCTCTTGATTGTAATAAGAAACTCAAAATGTAGAAGACAACAAATAGTTGGGGCATTTATTGCCTATGACCTATGCCAATTTCAGTTCAATTCCTATTGATGATATTCTCAATGTGTAAAAATAAATTGATGTGTTATTTTAAAATGGTGTTGACTGAAATTTATGAACATATGTCAAATATCCATTTTTTCCAGAATTTGAAATAGAACCAGTGGTAATATAATCAAATTTGTGAATTTCACATCCAATCATTGGATGTTAATCAAAAGTACAACACAGTAATATTTTTGAACCGATAAACAATCTTAGTCATACTTCAAACCTACTCCCGTGTATGTGGGTTCTTGGAGGTATCTACTGAGCAATGTGTGGATCTGTAATGTCCCTATCTAGGACCTTACTCACTTTGCTTAAAACTCCTAATTAGAATTTGGATTTCTAATGCCTATTGTGATATTATTTAAGTTTTCCTTGCTCCTTACTGATTAATATTGTAATGAATTGGTTATCCTTCCCCTTCTCTCTCTCTCTCTCTCTCCTACTCTCTCCCCTTCCCCTTCTCTCTCTCTTTCCTACTCTCTCCCCTTCCCCTTCTCTCTATCTCTCCTACTCTCTCCCCTTCCCCTTCTCTCTCTCTACTACTCTCTCCCCATCCCCCCTTCTCTCTCTCTCTCTCTCTCTCTCTCTCTCTCCTTCTCTCTGCCCCCCTCTCTCTCTCTATCCTTCTCACCTTCTCACTCTTGATCTTCCTCTCTCAGCCCCCGCCACCTTCTCACTCTCTCTCTTCCTCAATGGCCACCCATGAATTTTTTAAATGGTCGATTGATTTCCTTTGCTTCTTTCAATGGCCATCGATGATTTTTTTCAATCTTCCAACCTTTCGTACATAGTTGTAAAACACATATTAATATATATTATATACATATAAAATAATATGTAATATATGATATATAATGTAACATTTAATATTAATATATATTAAATAATAATATTTAATGTAAAATGTATATTATATAATATATAATCTAATATATATCTAATATATAGTTTTTGATATATAATATATAATCTAATCTAATATAGGATGGAGAAATGGGAGGGAGAAAGGGGAGGGAAAAGTGAAAAATCAAAATTCTGCTGGCCTTTTTGGGTACCCGAAAATATCAGGTACACGAAAATATCGGGTACCCGATTAGGCTCGGTATTGCTTTGTGCACCAAACCTACATGGTCAACTATTGAAATGTCTCAAAAATGTGTTTTTCCCTTGTTTTTGTGAGTTCCATACTTTGACCATGTAGTTGACGACTTTTTTTTCACCCGAATTTGATGAAACGAAAAGGGTATCTTAAGGAGATTATCAGCTTTCTATTGATATAATTGCTGTCAAATTTTGAATTCGGTAAGTAATTATTAGTTATTTTCTAATTGAGTTACCTCTAAAGTGCTGATTTATATACTGATTGAAAAATGACAATAACTTTTAGATGGTATAACATTTTTGAAATTTAAAAAATGCGTCACATTCTATGCTTCGCCTACTATAAGGAATTTTTTTTTTTTTGAATTTTTTAAAGTTTTGAATGAGTTAAGGTGGTCAGACACGAGAGTTTTTTTATTCTGAAAATGTTGTAGAAAAAAATTCATAATTATTTATTTTTTTAGAATAAAATTACAAAAAAATATGCGTCACATCCGAGCATGAGTCTACTACTTATATATAAAATCTTATAATAAAATATTATCATTTGATTATGATTAAGGTGGTCAGACATACACCTACTTCTTATTTTTTTCTTGAAATTTTTGTACTGTTGCATTGAAATCTATAATTTTCACCAATCATACTAACTTTTTTTCAAAAAAGGCCTAGTAGTTTAGAAACTACATTCAATTTTCTACAGATTCTATTCTTACAACTTTTTGATATTAGGTTGATAGCTAGTTGAAATTTTTACGTCAAGTTGACTAACCCTGATTTGTTGATTTTTCATTGCCACTTAAGGGCATAGTTTGGCTCCTCATGATCTTGCACATACCCTATATTTGTATAATTTTAAATGATATACTTTTTATTTATATATTTAAATTTATCTATAACTTTATTTACGCATATATAATTACAAATTGATTGATTTATCTATTTGATTATCGCCATTCATCTTATCATAGATTCAAACCCAATCCATCTTTTGGGGAGTGATCTAATTTAGTTACAGTGTTACACTGGCATTACTATGCATCACCTCTCCTTACTTGCACCTAAAGGCTCACATTTATCAAGAAAAACTCTATTCAATACACCCGACTCCTAGCGAATTGAGACAACTTTCATTCCCCTCTCTCTCTCTCTCTCTCTCTCTCTCACACACACACACACACACACACACCTATTATGGACTGTTCGACTTGTTTCAAACCATAGCATCTTTAGTCAGTGTCTCTGCAAGTTAAGGTGTGAATCCAAATATGCTCACCACAAACTGAAGTTACACTATTGTTAGGTGTGTGTGAGTGATTTACACCTTCATGAAATAACAAGATTAACTAAGAACAACAAGAATTAGAGCAAAATAATCTAATAAATGCACAATTAATCTATCAACATCTCATGGATCTCTAAAATAAAGTGGTAAATGAGGCTCTCAGCTATGATCCTCACTAGTGACACTCTAAAGATGAGAATTAAGCTATATGATATGAAAATTTAGATCTATTCTATCAAATTCTAGCTCTATTTGATGAACAATCTACTATGATCAATGCAATTTAAGCTAATTAGCAATGACAAATGATAAGTGAGTGATATGGATGCAAATTGACAGAGCTTTGCTGCAATTCAAAGATATGGAGTGGATTATTAATGCCTCAAAATGCCTTCTATTTATAAGATTTTCCCAAGGGTAGGGGGTAGAGTGAGATAACCATGGTTATGCTTGGGTAAGGTCAATTGGCTTTGCTTTGTCCCTAAATTGGGGGACAAACATTTAAATGGTTTCAAAAGGCTGGACCATTTCAACAAAAGTGAGTGATTTGTGTCCATTTTGTCTCCTTTTTGCTTTGTTGAGGGAATTTCATATTTATTAATTAATTAAAGTAATTAAATTTAGCCATGAAGGGTAAGATGTTCATTTTGATTTTTGCTTTCAACAACTATGTCATTAATTGAATTTAATCAATTTCTTAGTGTTTTTCCCCTTTTCAAGCTTTATTTAATCATTTAATCACTTAATTAAATTTTCCTTTGATTTGAATTGCCTTTGCCAATTTTCCATGTCTACAAATGCCCCTCTTTGAGTCGATGTGCGAAGAACATTGATTCAAAGATTCCCTTAGTATGATGATCTGATTCAGGTCCTGATTCTGATATGCCTCTGATCATTCTGATTGATGTACTTCCTGATGATGATGTACCTCTGATGATGGTGCTGATATGATTCTGATGCCTCTGATATGATACTGATATCTTGATATGATATGCCCCACTGATAAATATTTTTGATGTGATGCTCATTTGATACTCTGATGCCCCCTCAGAAATAAAACATATTAATTCCTTGATTTGAACGATTTTGAGTAGTTGGAATATGTTTTGATTTCTGAAAAATATTGATGATATGCCATGACTTGCAATTTTGCATATCCAAGATAGATAGGTCTGTTGTAGTTAAGCAAAACAAGTGATTAGGATAACAGGATAATGGTACCAATGAATGTGATTTGTCAATCTGATAGAATAGTTCTGATAGGATAAATCAATCAGTGTGAAAACCGATATGATTTGATACTGATATGATATGATACTGATGCTTCGTTCTCAGGACACAGAGACACGAACAATGGTACTGGGTGTGATTGCTTGATACTTTGATATGATTGATTGACGTAAGATGATTCATTGATATAGAATACTGATATGATTCCCTTGATTTGTGAAACAGGCACATTTCCGTAAATGATATATATACACGGACCTTAGCTTCTTGGCTATTTGAATTTAAGTCATGAGTTTGACCCAGCTAGAGTACATGTTATTAAGATGATTGATTATGGAGCTCTTTCAGTTTGTTGATATTATATCATGATATTTCAGTTATTGATCAGGACTTGGATGTATCACTTTGATGACATTGTATCTTTGATTAGACAAAGTTTATGGATCTTTGATATTATGGACACTTATGATTTATGGACTTTCTTTGATTCTTGATTGAATGACCCATTGTATGATTGATCAAGATTTCAATTGAATGAACCCCCTTTTCCCTTGGAAAAATACTACAAACAAATGCACATGCAATTAATCTAACATGATAATGCAATTAACCTTCCATGATAATGCAATGCAATGCAGCTAAGTGTCACTAGCTTTTAGCAAATAAATGCCTTGAGGATAAATTTTCATCATTGAGCACTTTGGACCGGAAAGTTGATACAATCACCACTGCCCACTGACATGATGATATGAATATCGCTTTTTATTTACTGCTCATATGGTAACCTCCGTTTTGCTTTCCCATCGGTCTCATCGATACGACTATCACTGATTTCAAAAAAATCATGAGAGTACGAATACCGATTTTGTCGGATTCTATGTTGCAAGTGGATTTTGTCATTTAGATATGAAGAATCTAAATATCCAAGGTATCCGGTTGCGTAAACAAACAAAGGTTAACTCATTGTTTTATAAGATAATCCTCGATGGTTCTTTGATGACCATGTCTTTAGATGAATTCTCATAAGGCAATGAATTTTCCTCCAAACAGTCACTTCATAGTCAAGAAGAAAAAAAATATCATGTCTCCATCATTGCCAATCTAGTCGAAACATCATTGATGAGCTAAAAAGACTTGATACAAATTGAATGTAAGAAAAGATCATCAAAAGAAAGCTTCAAGTGTTTTGCAATGTTTCATGATTTTCAAAAAGTATTTCCAAGTATTCTGATCTTTAAAGTGTTGTCAATTTTTAATCCCGAATAATAAAGTCAATGAAGGCTCATGGATCAAGTTGTGGTAATCAAATTCTTGGTTAGTGAACAATGATATCCATCAAAGGTTCACGAAAATCTTCTTCTCTCTTCTGAAACTTTGATAATTCCCTCTCTGATGTGACTAAATATTGTACTATTGAATCCTTTTGAATTAATGCTTGCTTCATGTGAATTCATGCTTGTTTGTTGAAATCCGCTGATTAAGATCAAATGCCCCAGTTGGATAGAAAAAATGTTGGACTTGGACAAACTTTCAAAATATTGCCGAAGCTCGGTTTATGCCAGATGTAACTCAAAACACTTTATGCTTTCCTTTTTACCAGCTCTCAAACAAGATCACATTGGTTTGCCCCCAATGTCTAGCAAGATATAGGACATGAAGGATGGATTTGCAAGCTGATGGATTAGAGATGGAAAGGCTATAATGGAAGAAGTATGTGAATGTGACCCATAGGACTATCTCCTCAAGAGTACCCAAGCTAAGGAAAAAATGATATAGCAATGTGAAGCATGATTTTAGATAAGCCATGAAAGTCAATTGTGCAGGGCTAGATAGTGTATAGGATAACGATCTGCTGCCATGAAAAGGAGTGATCCAAAAGAGTGGACATGTCAAGAAGTTTTTGATAACAATTTTTTAAGTTCATCTTGATCAAGACCAAGGGTCAATTTGGGTAAGATGTGGATAAGATAACACAATCAAGATAAAGGAGTGATGGAGGCTATGAAAGGATGTTTTTGGATTATGAAAAAGCTATCAAGGAATGATGAAGGTGAATTTGGGATAAGCAAGATCATGATAGGGTAACATGGATGCAACAAGTACATAAGCTGATGGAAAGGATAACGGATGTTAAGATACTCAATGCTCATGGATGTGTTCAACCTTGTCAAGATGAAGGTGATAGAGGAAATATGGATGAAACTTGCCCCCAAGTGTAGAGTGCAAGAAGGAAAAATTACGCATGATGCCTGTTTGCCAGGTTTTCATCATGGTACTTGTCTAAGGTGCCACAAGAAGTGGTTTTCACCCTAGATTTATTTCTTTTTATTTTTGCTACCAAGGTGCCTATTGCTAGGTTTTCACCAAGGCACTTTTTCTCTTTTTTCATTTTTTTCTTTTTTTCTTTGTTTTTTTCTTTTTTTGTATTTTTCAATATTTTCCCAACATTAGAATCGTTAGACAATGCTCCTCTGAAAGATATGCTATAATAAACCATGGGTATGACTAGGATGCTCAAAGATATTGATAAGAGGGATGGAAGTATGGAAAGTATGCATTGGAAAATGAATGTGAGAATAAGAAGAAGGTATGTTGAAGATGGAAATGTTGGCAAGATCAACTTTGACACACACTTTGAAGAGTGGTGGAATGATGGAGGAAAAATAGATGACGGAGGTAAGGATCTTTTTTGAGGTAGTGGATTTTGGGATGTAAGGAGATGAAGGATGTTTGGAAGGAGATGGAATGGAAGTCTTTGGAAGCTTGAATGTCAATTTTGATTCTTCTTTTGTGTGCAAGTCTTTCAACAATGACTTGGGAATCCACATATTCTTTGATTTTTCTTCCTTTTGGAATGCTTTTGAATGCATTTCTTCAATGAGGGATTTAGGAACCCACATTTTATTTTTTTCTTTTTGCTTGATGGACCTTTGCAGCCTTTTGGATATTTCATTTTTCTTTTCATTCACATGTCGATTAGATGGGACATTGTGATTTTTATGCACATATGGATTCTTGGATTTATGAGTTTTATGTTGCACATCAACATTGCTTCCAAAAGACTTAGGAATTGTGGATGAATAGGAATAATATGGATGGTTCATATGGATTGGTGTTTGGACATTCTTCAAGTATGTGTGTCTTTGTTGATCTTGATACATGGTAGGGTAAGTGAATGGATAGCTAGGGATGATAGTAATAGATGATGGGGGAATATATGGACCTAGTATGGATGGAAGGAATGAAGACTTTTGTTTTGGGACATAGGCACCCAAAATGGATTTAGAGGATAGTGGAAGTATGTGGTTGTATTTGAATGGAGGGATATAAGGTGTGAAAGGGATATCAATATCTTTGGAAGGAGCTCCATCGTCAACATTCTCATCTTTAAGATTTATCTTTATACCAATAGGCTCATGAGTAGCTTTGATAGGAACACATTTGATAGGATCAACTGAAGCTTGAAGGGATTTATTATCTTGCAAGGGATTTGGAAGAATGATGTTTTCTTGAGGTGAACATGGAGGAATATGACAAGGAAATGATGGGATGCTTTGATCTTGACAAGGATCTTTGAATTGTGTAGCGAAGGTATTTTGTTCTTGATTTTCAATATGCTCATTGGAAGTTATGGAAGGGATATCTTGATCTTGCTCGGGAAGTGGAGAAGATATGGAACTTGGAAGGGTACTTTGTTCTTGGAATGGAAGGATATCATCTTGAAAGACATGAAAGGATGCAAGGGGATCATCACAAGGTTCAAGGGATATGGGACCTTCATCAAATATGGGAGGGGTTTGTATATAATCTTGATCTTGATCTTTATCACTGTTTATCTCTTTTCTCTTTGGATTATCTTCTTGACATGGAGCCACTTCTAAGGATAAGGTAGATGTTTGGATATGTATGGGGGATGTTTGGAAGAATGGTGTAGGATCCTCTTGAATAGGTATAATAGGCATTGAGGCACATGAAGCTTTGGGTTCTAAGATCTTTGAAGCATGGAAACAATCTGCAGCAAGATGTGAGTTAGCTTGGGTTTCTTTTAGAGGTAGCCCTTGAGGGTAGACACAGTTAATGGGAAAAGTATCATCATTAGGCTCATTCTTTGATGGAGGAATTTTGGATAATTGTGGAGCTTTGGGAGATGAAGAAAAAATGAAAGGAATGCTAGCTATGGGAGGGTCTTTGCTAGATAGAGGTTCGGGAGATGGATGAAGGATGAAAGGTGTACAAGTCATCCAGGGAGAAACTTTGTTAGGAGATGGACAAAGGATGAATGGATTACTCTTGCTATATGGAGGTTTTTGAATTAGATCTTGCTTGAGAGTGGTATTTTTCACTCCATACTCTTTATTATCTTGATCACAAATAGGTTGATTATGCAATTTCCTTTGATCCAAGATAAGTTTATCACTCTTAAATGCTTCTTTTTGTGACGAGGATGAAGATATGGATGGCCCATCATCATAGAGGAATGGCCAAATTGATCTTAATGATGGCTCTTTAGATAAAGTATCTTTTTGCTTTTCTTCATCCTTTCTTAAAGTTGATGTGTCATAATTATGTGGAAGCTTAGCTCCAGATTGAGCTAAAGTTAGGAAATATGCTTCTTTATCCCAGTCCAAAATTCGTTCCATTATTTCTATAAACACGGGATCTTGGGATGCTCTCACAACATCATCTTTAGACACCTCATCACTTTGAAAAGAATAGCTTGATATTAAGAATGGCATTTTATATGATGTATCTCTTTGGTTTTCCTCATTCTTTCTCAAGGTTGATGTGTCATAATTATAAGGAAGTTTAGCTCCTGCTTGAGCTAAAGCTAGAAAATATGTGTCTTTATCCCACTTCAAAAGTAATTCCATTATTTCCAGAAACACGGGACTTTTGGATGCTTCAACAACGTCATCTTCAGAAACCTCATCGCTTTGATTCCTATGGAGATCTTGATCTTGACTTTGATAATTATGCTCCATAATAGGGTTGATTTGTTTCCCAAATAAACTTCCTTCGTGAATTTCAATCCGGTTGGGTTGGTTTGGAATGGGTAAATGGTATTGATCAATTTTTTAAGATTTAAAAATTTTAATTGTATTTTGATCAAGTACTTTGGAACTTCTTGTTTGAAAAGTTGAAGACAATCTCAACACACACATCAATAGGTCACCATGTCCCTAGATCATTCTAATGTGTATATTCTCAAATGTTTCCACGGGTTTGATCACAAGAAAGACTTCCAAGCAAGCTACCTAGCACAAATTTGGCTTTTAAATGGCTCTAATAGGTAGTTTTGCTATTTTTACTGTTTTGTAGTAAGTTTTCCATTCAAAATAGATCTTAGCCTTTCATCCCCCAAGTATGTTAAGGGGCTTCCCACATGCACCGAAGCACGATTTTGCGCAATCTGTTAAGACTACTAGAGGAAGTTCGAAAGAGCTAAAATCCTTTTTGTCGTGTACCCCATTAAGGATACCCGCGTTTCATTTTATAGTGGGTCGGATTCTCGCGGCAAAAGCAAGTGTATCCCACTTTGGGCTGTCCCTCTCACCGGCCCTTCTAAGGCAATCTCGGGAGGCGAGCCCACTAAGTTTTAAACATGTTCATTTGAAAGCATGAAAAGTGGATTTGGTAGAGCAAGTTTGGGAATTTGATTCACTCAAAGAGTGAAGAGCATATCCCTATTGCTTTTCCCTTATCCCAAACACTCACAATCAATTTGGTTATTTTTCAACCCCGTGACAAAGGGGTTCTTAGAATTGAAGTGTTTATTTTTTTCTTTTATGATTAAACTATGTTTTGAACTTTGAAATGCCACAAGCTAAGGGAATGTGCAAGCTTGATAAGAGAAATACCTCAAACGATGCTAGCAAAGGCTAGGCGCATTTTTAAGTAGTAGATTTTCTCATTTTCTCTCCAAATCCTTCTCTTACCTTAGCAAAACGTTCCCTCCACCAACAAGTTAGTCAACACAAATTCATACAAAGTGAGGAGAAACCAAAATCAAAAAGCTTAAAATGATCAAATTGATTATGCTCTTGATGTATTTTGAACTCAAATATTTGCAAATTAAATCCAAAAGGTGCAAGGTATACTCTAATAGGACGTCCTTTTTTGTTTCTTTTTTGCATGCAAAAAAGAAAAAAAAAATTTTGAGCACTTTTCTGTGACAGAGCATGTACCTGAGACCAAAAAACAGACAGTGAAGTTAGCATACAGTCCTTATTTTGACAAAATAGAGAAAATACAGTCAGGCGACATTATCCAGACTACAGGCGAGATTAAATTTAATGAAGACGTGACTACTTTAACCGCGAGCGTCACCAAAAGGGGCTCAAGCGAGATTAAAATAGTCAAGTGCGATATTAAATTTAGCAAACGTGTGAAATCTTTACTACAGGCGACAACAGCAATTACTCTGATACAAAATAGATGCTAGCCCAAGCGAAATTTCTTCTGTTAAAGGCGATATCTAATTTAACAAAGACGTAATTACTTTAACCGCGAGCGTCACCAAAAGGGGCTCAAGCGAGATTAAAGTAATTAAGTGCGATATCAAATTAAACAAACACGTAAATTATTTATCAAAAGCAACAAATAAACTCAGATAAGCGACATCTTATTAACTGAAAGCGATATTTAAAATAATAAGAGCGACAAATCAAAAGCAAAATGCAGTGAACTCCCTTTACACCAGGCGTAAGCTCATTCCTCGGTCGCGGCTTTTAATTCTTTGTAGGCGACATCTAAATAGCCAAAGGCATCAGATCTTTGTGCGTGAGGCGAGAATTTAATGTCTGCAGGCGTAATTTCTTTATCCAGAAGCGTGATTCTGCTGGTAGGAAGCGTGAGCGTTCAGACTCCAGGCGACATCTAAATTACCGCGAGCGACATCTTTTTGCTGTAGGCGTGATTTCTTTACTGGTAGGCGTGATTTCTTTCCTGTAACCTGCAAACAGTGAGCAAAATAATGCAATTTTAGCCTAAATTTTGCAAATAATCATGGAAATTATGATAAATTTGAGGCCTAGAGCCCCACGGTGGGCGCCATTTGTGTGTGAGTGATTTACACCTTCATGAAATAACAAGATTAACTAAGAACAACAAGAATTAGAGCAAAATAATCTAATAAATGCACAATTAATCTATCAACATCTCATGGATCTCTAAAATAAAGTGGTAAATGAGGCTCTCAGCTATGATCCTCACTAGTGACACTCTAAAGATGAGAATTAAGCTATATGATATGCAAATTTAGATCTATTCTATCAAATTCTAGCTCTATTTGATGAACAATCTACTATGATCCATGCAATTTAAGCTAATTAGCAATGACAAATGATAAGTGAGTGATATGGATGCAAATTGACAGAGCTTTGCTGCAATTCAAAGATATGGAGTGGATTATTAATGCCTCAAAATGCCTTCTATTTATAAGATTTTCCCAAGGGTAGGGGGGTAGAGTGAGATAACCATGGTTATGCTTGGGTAAGGTCAATTGGCTTTGCTTTGTCCCTAAATTGGGGGACAAACATTTAAATGGTTTCAAAAGGCTGGACCATTTCAACAAAAGTGAGTGATTTGTGTCCATTTTGTCTCCTTTTTGCTTTGTTGAGGGAATTTCATATTTATTAATTAATTAAAGTAATTAAATTTAGCCATGAAGGGTAAGATGTTCATTTTGATTTTTGCTTTCAACAACTATGTCA
This sequence comes from Chamaecyparis obtusa, assembly GCA_027943335.1. Taxonomy (NCBI): domain Eukaryota; kingdom Viridiplantae; phylum Streptophyta; class Pinopsida; order Cupressales; family Cupressaceae; genus Chamaecyparis; species Chamaecyparis obtusa. Next base: position 1,252,458 of record BSBK01005747.1, on the reverse strand, counting down.
TTAATTGAATTTAATCAATTTCTTAGTGTTTTTCCCCTTTTCAAGCTTTATTTAATCATTTAATCACTTAATTAAATTTTCTTTTGATTTGAATTGCCTTTGCCAATTTTCCATGTCTACATTAGGACATGCAAGTTAATGTATATATCTACATTTACTTCCTCCCATTTTCATCATGCAAGTATTGATAAGAGGTTACAAATACAATGAGAACAGTCTACCATTTAAAGACCTTTATACTCATGAATTGTGTTTCACAACCCATTCAATTTGAATGTTTGAGTGCAACATAACTCATCAGTACAAAGGTTTCAAATGACTGCATGTTCTCATTGTATTTGATATAAATATTTTTGGCAGTTTTGTGTACACACCTATATCTATCTTTGGTATAAAAGTCATTGGCACATTTAGGACTCCCCACCATTTGTATTTGAGGTGTAAAGTATGTTTGTATAGAATTATGATAATTGAAATTAAAAGTCACTTCAATTCAAATTAAAAAGGTAATAAAACACATCTAGGACAAAAACCTTAATCAATTACTAGTTTCAAAGAATGAAATTTATATATAAGAGTGGTTGAAGGTAGTAAGCACATCTAGGACAAACACCTTAATCAGCTATTGGTTTCAAGGAATGAAATATATATAAGAGTGGTTGAAGGTAGTAAGTACATCTAGGATATTCAAAAGACACTTCATTTGTGCTTCATATTATCTCATGCAAATCTTGGAGAAATCTAAAAAAATATTTTGTGGACAAAATTAATAATGATGAGAGAGATTGAAGGCAATATTCACAAACATGTAGATGGACTATATGATGATGATGCACATCTAGTTCCTTTTAATTTTATTTAAAATTCAAGGGTGGTCTAATAATGCACCATATGAAATTAAGTGCACATTGAATGCTTTTAAATACCATGACACAACATGTTGAATGAAAATATTTGATATGGATAGATCCAAAATCACATAGAAATTATATGCATGAATAAGGTGGTGATCTCAAGATAAAGAATGAATATGGATATGCTTGAAAGTGATAATAATAAAAATAAAATAAAAATTGAATAGACAAAAGATGCATACAAATTTAATACAAACAAAAAACATAGTTAGAAATCAACCCAAAAACAAGAAAAGAGTTGGGAAATAAATTTTACATGATGGTTCAGCCAGGTAAATGGTCATTTTGTCAAGACACTAAAAATTTGAAACACATCTTTTGAGTCTATAATGTCATCAAGAAGCAAAAATGCTAAGTTTTTCCTTTGACATAGTTTTCCCAAATAGTTTCTTTGTGTATTTAGCTCTAGAGAGTTCCCAAAGAAAATGCGAAAATCAATAATCACTTGGACAAAGGTCAAATCACAAATTTTGCAAGTGCATAAAGAAATTATTCTATATTCCAAACAACTTCGCCATATGGTAAAGTTTGGAGTCTGATTATATTGAATTCTTTTGAAGTGATTGGTCCAATTTATGTTTTGCTGGTCTACTATAATGTATTTGTATTTCTCTCTTCACAATCGATTGATTAATAATTAAAGATTTATGGAATTTGTGATATCAAGATATAGTTGTTTCTAAATTAAAGTGTGTACACGATTTTAAAATCAACATTTTAGATCACACTCTATGATCTATTATTATTCTTTTGGCTCTCCTCATCCTAATAATAAATCATAAAGTGTGATCCAAAATATTGTTATTAAAATCTTATACACAATTTAATTGAAAAAATCCTCTATCTTAACCTATCAATTACTTTCTCAGTGTAATAAATAAATCTTTCCTTTAAATCTCTCCCTACGTAATAAGATAAACACAAAACCACACATTATACTAATCTCACCATTACAACCTAAAATCATTATTCGCTACATTAGTATGCGGTCCATACTCCATACCAAAGAAAACAAGCCCGCTATGACTAGCTGATGAAGTTCACCAATCTCCCAAATAATAGGATAAAATTGAGCACTTTGTGGACAAAAACCAGGTTGGATTCCTGACGTGACACAAAAACATCCACATGCAAGCTGTGAAGATAAACAATTGTTGTCACCACCGTTGCCAAATCAAGCAAACTAGGCATAATTATATGAGAAAAATCAAATTTTTGAGGCCACAATTCTGCTGGCGTGTCATTCTTTGTTTTATGACACGAAGATCCATTAAAACCCACTGGATTTTTGGGATGCAGAAAACTTTAGCTGGTTTCACGACAAAGAATAACTTTTGTGGAATCGCGTTATAATAAAGAGCAGGGATTCCTGGGAAGGAAACGCCATTCTTGTTATTAAATCTTTTGGGTTTTTAAAACTGACAAAATCTCTGTATTCCAATATGGGTATTTGCATTTCTTCACAGTTCAATGAATCCCAAACCACAGAAAATCTCATACTGATGGATGGAAGCTCTAAAATGTGGGGAGATTCTGCAAGAATATCCAGGCCATTTTATCTGCAGTTCAGACGGGCTTTATATAGGAAGAAATATCTGAGGCTCTTAAGGAGGATGACCAGTTGCAAATTGGGCAGGATTATTTGAAAAAGTGCAGCCTTTGTTTGATATTCATTTGGCTTTGAAAAAGGAAAGCCAGGAATATTTCTGTTTGTCTTCCAAGGGCTCTGTTTTAGCTGCCTCCAGGATGGGTAAAAACCACTGGCATTGCAAATTGGATACCATCATGGAGGGTGTGTGAAATTAGAATTCAATAATTCCAATCGTCCATGTATAGAAAAGATGTAATACTATATTGGGTTGTCTAGATTTCAAAGCAATGGTTGGGAATCCATTTGAATGTAACATTTTTTATTGCTTGCACAGTAATATGGATGTATCAGTAATAGAAGTACATTGATGCTACTATATTTTTAAAATCTATATCAAATTTGAATATTGTTTGTAGTTTCTGGATATATTTGTGTGAGAAAGTATTCTATCATCTTACTTTTCTTCTAGTTCTCTTACATTTTGATGGTAGATAACTGAGTGCGAACCGAAATATTAATGATTAAACATTTCTCACACAAACATATACAGAATCTACAAACAATATTAGTAATACATTTTATGCAATATATATCTCTTGATCAAATCAAATAATGTGTTGGATTCAAATCCACATTTAGAAGGTGCTGATGGCTGATGGTACATTTTACTATATGTAGGTGATTTTCATTCGATGAAGATTCTAGGAAGGTGTTTCATTCAAGTATTTATGTGAAAGAATTACATAAATACTTCAATCCAACAATAGCTTCTTAAGTGCACAGAATAAAAATCTAACAATAGCTTCTTAAGTGCACAGAATAAAAATCTAAAGAGGTTTGTTACATAACTACTCACAGAAAGCTTTGCATGAGAATACAAAAACAAAAACAAAAACAAAAAGATGATAAGAATAAGTCTGAAAACTATCAGCAGAATCATGATGAGGTGAATAATGTTGTGAGTTATGCAGTGAAGAAAGAGATCCTTAATCGATAACATGCCAACTACTTTATTTAATTTTACTTGATTTCTAAAGTCTATGGTGTTGATTGTTATGATTCCTAGATTTAACTGTGTATGAAATTTTCGTATCAACATTTTAGGTCACACTCCATGAACCATCATCTTTCTCCTTCAACTATTCTCTTACATCATAATAGCTCACTAAGTGTGACCTTCAATGTTGATGCAAAAAAAATTATATAGTTGAATCTATAGAAATCATTACAATCATTCTAACTACTATCAACATCCATCAAATCAAAAAGACCAAACAGTTCTCCTACCATTTTCTTGTTTAATTATGACTAAGTAATAACACCAGATAATATGGATACAGATACCTAATGTCTTTTTTTTCCATGACCATTTATTTTATTTTTTTGAAAGTTAAGTTACTAGGATAAAATCAATGTGTATAGTTTAGATGTATTTTTTTTATTTAATTATGTGTTTAGTTTGGGATTTTATTTTGATAGATTTATATAATTTTAAAAGACATAATTTTGTATATAGTTCGATTTATGTATTTAAGTTTATCTATCTCTTTATTTATGCATATATAATTTCAAATTGATTGATTCTTCTAGTTGACTATGGTCAGTCATCTTATCATAAGTCAAATCCAATCCATCTTGGGGAGTGATCTAATTGAGTTGTCTAATCCAAGGTATGTTTGTACCTGTGTAAGGTCATCCTTCCAACCATGATCTTAATCTACTAAAATGCATATCAAAATCGAACATGTAGCAAACTAGCACCATCTTACACTTTGGTGGTCCCAAACCAACTTTGCTCAAATCTTTGCAATGTATTTTTTTTCTGTGTAGAAAAACACATTTGTTTTTTATATTTAAACCAGTAAAACTAGGGTGTTGTCCCTATATACAACAACCCATTGGGTGACTACCATCATATTAACAATTACAACACATTAACAACACTCTAGAACCAAACATAAAAAATAGTCAACCTAACTTCAAAATAGTTAAAACATACCAATAACTATGTCCAAAGTGACCATTGCTAATACTAACATTATTAACAATACTAATCAAAATAGTAATAAAGGTCTTTAAGCGGGGTCATGCAGGGCCAAACTAGAATAAACTTCCATTGCAAAAAATAATAGTACTAGTAAAAATGACAGAACTTAAAGCAAGGCCATAGGGGCCACTAACAACAATGCAAAAATTAAAGAGGGACCAAGTCTCTAGGTATCCTTCGACTTGCATGGCTTGGTCAACATTCTCATCGCCCAGTCCTTTGTAAGGAACTTATAAAGTTACTTGTAATTTTCTTCCTCCACGTCCTCCACACTCAGTGTATCCTTTTTTATTAGGCACAATGTGGTAGCCAAACTATGCACGATCTTTAATGAAAAGTGCACGAGACATCCTAAAGCCACTTGTCCATATCTGCAATTTTTTTTCTGAAATTTAATTTATCTCCTCCCAAGTGTCGTCAGGTTTACGATCTCCTTCCCCACTAAGAGTAGTCTTTCCCTTGCCAACGTTGGGTGACTTAGTTTTCTCCTCAAGAGTCAGATTTTTGGTAAGATTGAGGGATTCAATTTTGAGGCTCTCAGAAACATGGGAGGAACTACTAGTAGTAATAGAGTAAACCTCTCTCTCCATAGTATTTTCCTCTTCTCCATTAGACCCGCTCTATCTACCCTCTTCAAAATATGACTCCTTTAAATTTTTCCCTTTTTTCACAAGCTTGGTGGCTAGTCTAGTAGATCAGCGGGGAGTGTTGGTTTCTTTTGTAGCTTCAATGTCCAAATCTATCTCAAGGTATATTAAATTTAGCCTTTTTATGGGTCTTGGCCTTCAATTTAAGAGGAGGGTAATTTCTTTTATTTTCCTTCAATTTATCTTCAACCACAGTGCTAGGTGGGATGTCAGGAGAACCATGTTATTCTTTAATGCTAGGGTTCTTAAGGGATTTTTTCTTGCTAGTTCCAGGAGAGTCCATATACTAGCAGATGGGGGATGGAAGAGATAGTGGCCTCTTGGACCACAATAGCTCTTGGGGGATATATAGAAAGGTGAAAAGGTAGAGCTTGAAAATGAGGCCTTGGTGAAGGATAGTCAAATTCTTGCCATAGCTTTTGGCCTCAAAAACTTCCTTAACAAAGTACTCCAAAGAATGAATTAAGAAGCAAGAACAAGAAGGAGATGACACTATGATTTCTAAAGTGATTCAGGAAAGGCATGTGATAAAAATAATAAACACCAAATCTTTCTTCTAGAGTAAAATATTTCATTACCATCAAACAGACCTAGTCCCATGGCTTAGGAAGCTATTCATGGCCGTAGCCACCATGCAATGTAATAGGGCTTTCTTCCTCTTGAAAAAATTGGTTAAGGTTTTCACAGTTTGAAACCATAGTAGTTTTCTTCCATTTTCTCCCTGCTAGTGAGGGACCTGTGGCTTTTTAAATGACTTCCTCAATAACTTTTAAAGAAATACCGCCCATTGATACATGCCTCTCTGTCCACGAGGAGACAAATTACAAGGAGATATTTTCGTTGTGCCCCCATTAAATACTTGATAAATTGAGCCACACGCCCTTCCCTATAGATGTGCCAGACTGTAGGGTTGTTATTGAAAAAAACATTTGTTGTCTTCATTCTAATTGATGAATTATCAATGGCTAACTTTGTGAACTTATAAGTTTTGTATAATCTTAATTTATAAAACAATTATTATCAAAATATAAAATATGTTATTAATTATTTAAATATATCAATATTAATGTTTGGATTTAGTAAAGAAAATGAAACTACAACATAATTAAAAGTATTCATTGAAAGTGTACATGAAAACATACTATTGAGACTAATTTATATTGCATAATGATTAGGTGAAATTGATATATTTTGTAATTTGCATTATTTTTTAAACAAAGTAAATATAATGGGGGATTATACTTAGCTATATAATCAAAGAATGTAGGCTTTTCATAAAGATTCTAAAATCTAGTTGGTTTGTGATTGTCTTTTAAACTAGATCCATGTTCTATTTAGACTAATATATGTAGTTGTGGATTCATTTTTTAAGTCTAAAATCAATCTTATACAATATAGAACTTTGTATTATTTTTCATGTGGATAATCCTTGTTTATTATTATTATTATTTTTGAATATTTGAAGGCCTACAATATTCAAAAATACCTTATAAGGGATGCTATACATATGAGTTTTCGTAGATCAAACTTCAAAATTATGTACAAAAATTCACTTGAACAAAGGTCATAGAATGATATAAACAAATTCATTATTCTTTTTATTGTGCCAAATTCAAGCCACTATTGTTTACTTTTTTAATGCTTTAGAATGCTTGGGAAATAAAAGGTCCTTCAATGATTAGAATGAATGCATTGAATATTTGTAAGTGCTAGTGTATAGCATCAAAACGTACAAAACATATACTTAATCTATTCATGATACAAATAAAAAGATAATATAACAAAATTTGAATTTAAATTTTATACAAAAAATAATCAACATCATGATGACAAAATTAATTTTAAAACTACAAAACTAATCTTAAATTAATAATAAGATTTGACAAATATATGTAACTACTATACAAATAAATTAATAGTTAAAAATTTAAAAACACAAATATAAACATAAATTTATTATTACGCCGAGAGGCGTAACCTACAGTGGCAGAATAGGGGAAAGAAGTGTTGTGACCGTGTTAATGTTAAATTTTTAAATAATAAAGCTGATGAACATTTTATGAAATGAATTATTTTTTTAAAATGTAAAGCCGACTAATACAATGAACCGTTGCATCATCTTCAAGACACTCATATATTTCTGCATTCAAACTCCTCCTAAAGCATTCAACGATTGCTGGAGTCAATTTATATGCTCAGAGATTGCGCAAATATATAGAAAATCTTTATCTAAAATTATTAAGAAAAGCGTCACTACCAGATTTTTTTATAAAGATTTCACGGTTAGTGCCAATTAACTTTAGCATCAATAAAATGAAAAATTAACTTAACTGGTAGTGTGAGGAAATTAACTATTAGTGTGAAATTTTATTTTTATTTTAACTTTAGTGCACATTCATTTCTATAATAGATTTTTATATTCTAAGTGTGAAATTTTATTTTTATTTTAACTTTATTGCACATTTATTTTTATTACAGATTTTTCTACGATAGATTTACAATTATAACTATTAGTGATATTATAAAATATTTTTATTTTATAAATCATAAGAATATTTTTAAAATTATATAGTATTAATAAAATGTTTAAGAAATTATATAACTAGATGTTTTTAAAAAATCTAAATATATATTGAAAAAATATTAATATTAAATATTCAATCATAAAATAATATAATTAAAGAGTTTATTTTTTAGAAATAGAAATTTCTTATAATTAATATTTTTCTTTTTTTATAATTAATATAATTAATTAATATTAGTGTAAATTTACTATTCTAAAACTCTCTTACCTTCATTTATATTTTAAGTTTTTTCACTCTAGATTTACAATTATAAGTATTATTGTTTGTTAGTGTTGTTTATAAAATCTTTTATTAATTATTTTTATTTTATAAAATCATAAAGATATTTTTAAATCATATATTTTCAATAAAATGTTTCAAATTTTATATTATTTGATGTTTCTAAAATATCTAAATATATATTGAAATAATATTAATATTAAATATCTAATTATAAAAGTGTTTATTTTTCAAAATAGAACAAAAAAAAGAACAAAGATTTTCCTTTCTTTTAAATATGTTATTATAAAACTAAGTATTAATGTTTGATTAATAAATTTTTTATAAATTATATCATATTATTCTTTTGAGCTAACCAAAGTTTATACAAGTGTACTATTGTCAGTGAACGCTATCATTGAATTTCATTTATACTATTGTATTCACACAATTGAAAATCATTTATACATTTTATATCTAATTATAACATTCAAATTTTCTAGAATGCCTCGTCCAAGACTAAATTTTGAGAATGAAGAGCAACGAAGACAGTATCGAAGAGAATATGCTCGAAATTATATGAGACGACGACGTGAACAAAGGAATGATGCTCAAAGAGATGAAGCTAAAAGTGCTACAAATGGTGAACAACAAATACAACACAGAGAATATGCATGAAATTATATGAGACAACGACGTGAACAAATGACTGATGCAGAAAAAGAAGAAGAAAGGAATCATCGAAACCAACTTGATAGAGAAAGACATGTCAAGCGTAGGGCAACTATGACAGTGGAAGAGATTGAAGAAGAAATGAGACAGCATGCAGATAAGATGAGAGCACATCGTACACAAACATCTCAAGATAACCAAAATATAGTGAGAAGACAAACAAAAAGATCTATGAGCCTAGACGAGTTGAATGAAAGAGAAATACAACAAATACAACTATGTAAACGTGACTCAAATGAAGGACAAGCTCAATCTCATGAAAATGATGGGTTTAGTTCCAATGGGATGAATTCTATGACAATAGATCATGTTCTACAAACACCAACTGATCTAGTAGAGGATCTTATGAATGTTGATTCGGGCAATTATAATTTACAACAGGAGTTCACATCACAAATAAGAAGACAAAGACAATTGAAAAGAACACAAAATAGAATGGATGAGGGGATAATCAATACTATTCAAAATAATGGGATTGACTTGAGGACATTACAAATAATGTTTCGAAATGGACTAGATAAACTTGCTATGCCCAGTATGTGCTACATTTGTCAAGAAAGTTATCTTTCAATGAAGGTTGCACGGGTCCCTGAAGGCCCTATTTTTCATCGATGTCGACAAGAAAAGAATGAACATCGGTTTTCAGCATCAAACAACATGGATCCTGGTCCACAACCATTAGAGCTTTCTAATCTAACACAAATAGAAGAAATGTTGATAGCACGTATCAACCCCATTCTTCAAGTTACACACGCAACTGGAGGTCAATTTAAATATAAAGGGCATACCATAAGTTTTCCACAAGAAGTAAGAGAAATAGCTGAAATCTTACCACATCGCATAAAAGATTTACCTATTATCATTGTTCGTAAGAAGGATCAACGTGGAACAAGTTATAATTTTACAGTCAATAAAGAGAGGGTTTACAGAGCACTTCAATTTAAAATAAATCATGATAAGTTCTATAGAGATGTTCAAATTGATGAAAATGCACTTAGTGAGCTTACATCTAATTCAGATGATAACATCTTTGATCAGCTAAACTCAGTTCATATGGAATTTGATTCAAATGCAAATGAATATGTATTTGCAGGTCCAATAATGGAGATAGATCAAGGAAATATTATCAATCATACTACATCAATGGCCTCAAAACCACCAAATGCACGAAGAGAGATGGAACTAATTCATGCATGGATAAATAACCCAAATATAGATCCTGGATCACTAATTGATTGGCCAGGAATTGGAACATCTCCAGTGAATGAGTATGTCACAGAAGGATTACTTGATATGGCTTTTCCAACACTGTTTCCGGATGGACGATGCGATTGGATCAAACCAAGATTGAAAAGAGTCTATCTTCATGAATTTGTTAAGCATTTACTTCGATATAGAGATCATCGCTTTGGACGACACCCATGATTTAGGTATTATATGATGAATATGATCATGCGACATCGTGCACAAAATTCATCAGCAGTATTTGCCAAAAAGAGCTTGCAAGATATGCCAATCACAATCAATGAGTTACGAGAACAAATAGAAAATGTCCCTCACTCACATCTAGCGGATCGCTTGATGCGTTTTGGTACAACTCTAAGGGGTACAAGGTCTTATTGGGCAAAATGTCGAGCTGAATTAAGTGATCTCTTGCATCAAATTGGAACACCAACAATTTTCTTTACTTTGAGTGCAACAGATATGTATTGGCCCGACTTACATGCATTAATGCCAGGAACAGAACCATCTAATCCGCAAGAAGCACAAAAATGGCGACGACAAAATATTATTGACTACCCACATATTGTTGCATATTATATGCATCTAAGATATACAATGTTTCGAAAGGAAGTACTACTAAAGGGGATGAAAGTAAAAGATTTTTGGTCAAGATATGAATGGCAACACAGAGGATCATCACATGTGCATGGATTCATATGGTTAGAGGGACCACCTAACATAGACAGCCTTAATTGGAGAAATCATGATGAAATCAAGATAGTTCAAAAATATTTTGATTCTATTATACATGCATGGAATCCAAGGGGAGATCCACATCAACGAAACATATAGGTAAGATACCAATTCTTCTATACCTATTCAACATATATTATGTTTCTTTTTTTATTTTACTTAATAAAATATGTTATATCTTCAATAATAGGTCCTACAAAATTTTACACAACATCCATGCCTTCGAAATACACAACAACTAAACCAAGTAGACATTGAACGTGATTATGAAGAGTTGCTCAATTGTGTTGAACGCCATACAATATGCAAAGAGGGTGCTTGCCTTCGTAAAAAAAGAGGGAAAATGGTTTGTAGGTAAGATAATTATATAGATTCATATTTTTTTTTACTAAGAAATGAAAAAATAGTGTACAAGCTAATAGTTTTCTTTATTTGTTAGGTACAATGCACCATGGCCATTACATCTGGATGGATCAAGATTATTTGAAGATCCAACAACAGGAGATAAAATATATGAACCAACACAAAATGATGATCGAGTGAATACACATAATCGTACCATACTTCAGTTATGGAGAGCAAATATAGATTGGCAACCTGTTCTCTCAAGACATGCTGTAATGAACTATATTGCGAAGTATGCAGCAAAAGCAGAAAAGAGTTCTGAGACATATCATCAAATGTTGGTAAGACTTGCAAATATTGAAAATCCAGATGAAGCGGCATTAAAGGCATATAAGAGACTACTAACTGAAACCCTGATTGAAAGAGACATTGGTGCACAAGAAACGTGTCATATGTTATTAGAGTTGCCATTAGTAGAAAGTAGCAGAGTATTTGTTACATTAAATGTTTCAAGAGAGGTGTTCAAGCCAGTGATAAAGAATGAAGAAAATGATGATGAACCTCACCTAAAAATTTTCATTGAAGGATATATGGATAGACCATATGCAATGGAAAGTGTCACACTAATAGATGCAGCTAGATCTTGGACTTATAACTCTAGAAGAAAATGAGATAATAAATGGCAAGCAAGGACAATCACAGCTATTGTCAGAGTGTTTCCAAGATATACAAATATTCCTTCACGAAACTCACAAAAATGGGTTGATTTTTGTTGGTCAGAGTTATTATTGTACAATCCATTTCGTAATATACAAAGAGATATTGGAATAGATGATACTACAATTGTATCCAATTGGGAGTCCCTTAATTATAACCCATGGCATGTGGATAGGCGGACTATTGAAAATGAATCTGAAAATAATGTTGAAACTCATTCTGAAGATGAAAATGAATTACCAAATAATCAAAATATAATTGAACATGAGTGGGAGATAATATCAAGACTACATCGTGGACAAATGATGGATCTAACAGAAATAGATATGCTGGGAAGAAGAGATATCGATAGACAAAATCCCTGGAGTGTAGAATATCGAGGAGAAGAATACACAAATAATGCAATACATTTTATCAATTCTATGAAACAAAATGATTTACTTATACCTGAAGATATGATGATGAGTATATCATATGAAACTTTAGGTGCTAAGCAAAAGAAAGCTCTTCATATTATTATGACACATTATAATCAAGGTGAACATGTCATGCCATTATGTATGATAATTCAAGGAACAGCTGGAACAGGGAAATCATATCTAATTCAAACCATTCGTCAAGCTCTTTATGATGCATCAACACCACAACGTTCTCCCCTATTATTATTGGCACCAACTGGAATTGCAGCTTTTAACATTGGCGCATCAACAATTCATTCAACTCTAAGAATTCCTCTTAGAGATTTTTCTGACTTACAAGGCACAAGGCTCACAACATTACAAGAAGAAATTCAACATATAAGGTACATATTAATTGATGAAATGAGTTTTATTGGTCAAAATTTGTTACAAAATATAGATTCAAGATTACGTCAAGCTTTTCCAGAAAATTCAAACATGAATTTTGGAGGAAGATCGATTATTTTAGTAGGAGATTTGGGACAACTACCTCCTGTTAGTGACAAACCACCTTATGATAGTAATGTTCGTGCAAAGTTATTATGGGAAGACTTTAATACTATTGTTACTTTGGATAAAGTGTTTAGACAAGAAGGTGAAAGTGAAGACCAACAAAGATTTCACCAATTACTCACTAATATACGAGATGCAACTCCAACTATAGATGATTGGAAATTATTAATGACAAGGACATATGTTTCATTGCCCCAAAATGTTAAAGAGGAATTTGGTAATAATATTCATCTATTTGCAAAAAATGATAATGTTCATAACCATAATAGAAAGAAATTACATTCACTAAAAAAACCAGTTGCCCGCAGCATTGCATCAAAAGAAGGAAGTACTAATCCAGGGGGAGATCAAAATGATGAACTATATATTGAATTATTACTTGCTAAGGATGCAAGGGTCATGTTAACATCTAATTTATGGATTGAAGCAGGACTTGTCAATGGAGCTCTAGGATACATTCAAGATATCATATACAAACCTAGAAATGCCCCACCAGATCCACCAACATATGTTATGGTTGAATTTGACAATTACTCTGGAATGCCATTTGAAGACAAAGATCCAAAATTAATTCCCATTTCTCCAATACAAAGAGGTCACACACGTCAATTGCCCTTACGTTTGGCTTGGGCATTAACTATCCATAAATCACAGGGATTAACACTTTCCAAGGCAACAGTTGACATTGGACCAAGAGAACGAACAGGACTAACATTTGTTGCTATATCACGAGTTAAGTCTTTGGATGGACTTCGAATTTCACCACCATTTTCTTATGATCGTTATGAAAAGATGAAGACAGGGAAGCAAGTTCTAAAAAGGAAAGCAGAGGAGGAACGACTCAAATCTCTAGAAAGAGATTAATTCTATTCATTGTATATACTATATTTCAATATGTATAAAACATAATGGATATTATAAGTGTCATGCTTTAAAAAGAATATTTCAGATTAAAAATTTAATAGATTTCAGTTTTACATGTTGCGCTGCGGATGCTACTAGCTTAGATATCTTTATACATCTATCTAAAACACGCCGAGAGATATCAATCTCGAGGCGCCTATTTCAATAAATAGTTATTGAGAATAGATAGGCGCCTCGAGATTGATATCTCTCGGCGTGTTTTAGATAGATGTATAAAGATATCTAAGCTAGTTATATGTAAAATTGGATTAAAACTACTTAAATTAGTCTATCAATCCTTTTGAGGACTAACTAAAGATTATAGTTCGACACTGCCATTCCATAGTCTATGAATTCAACATATATAAAAAGAAGGAGTCAAACCAGCAGCTGTAACAAAGGAAATTATTATTATTAATATTTAAAAGATTAAAAACATATAAATATAAACAGGAAAAGAGTATCAGTAATGTAACAGTATTTATTACATTACAATAATATATTAGATGGTATGTTTATGAATTAGATCTTACTTGGCCGGTCACAAGAATGTATTGAAGTCAAATCCTTTCGTTTAAAGTTGTGATTAAGCAACAATTATAATGTTCTCTTGTCGGTGCATTTAGATATTATATTTAAAAAAATAATAATTATATATTTTTTTAATCTAATAATTTGATTTTTTTAAAAATAAATAAGAAAGGAAGGATTATAAAGATCAGAAATAATGTGTAGAATTTTGTTGAAGTATGAGACATTTTAATATAAAGAATAATTCATTAATATATTGTAACTTTTAATATATGATTATTTAATAATCTATATTTATTTTGTCAAAAATAAAATAGAATAAAGATTAGAGTCAAAGATCATTCATTTGTTGAGCCTCAAACCTATAATTCGCCATGACATGAGGCACCTATCAATTTCAACCAACAAATTCTAAATTTCTCTAAATTTTTTACTAAAATTCATAATTAATCTATAAGCTTCCCTTTTTTCTTCTCATAAAATAGGATCTAACTCTACAACATAACTACATTGAAGATAGGTTGAACTACTAAGAATTTGCATGGCTTGATGCACCATCTTAATAACCCCTTACATTGTATCCACTACCATTCATTGAAAAGGAAGCCTCAACTACACCTGATTTACCCCTATGTAATAGACACGAGTCATGGACCAAGAATATTTCAAAATGTTTCATTTTTGGATGACACAATAGTAGTGTCTTCATTTTTATTTTTTTGTTTAAGTAAGGTATGACAATCAATATTATAAACAATGGATTGAATAAAAATCTAAAATTGAGTTGGATAATTTTGTACTAATAGATTAAATCTTAGAATAATAATAGATAATAACTAAATATGTTAAATTCATATTTTATTTTCAGATATCAAATAACAAATAGAATTAGTAAAAATGTTAAACAGTTAAAATTGTGTACAAAACTTATATACTTGAAACATCTATATAAAATAATATAAATAGAAAATAGGCTTATTCATTAAAAAAAGTTCACAAGTTCAAATTGTCTAAAGAAGTAGGGTATGTATGCCCCATTTTTTATACAATTAGGTGCCTCTTGTATGGAGCAAAGGGTAGTCCTATATACTTTAAGAATTTATAAGACCAAAAACTCTTTGTGTAGGGGTAGGATATGTATGCTTCATTTGTAGCACAATTAGATGCCTCTTGCATAGAAAGTAGGGTAGTCCTATGTACTTTAAGTCTTTTGTAAGCCCAAAATCAGATTGTAGAAATAATAAGAAATATATGCTTCATTTATAACACTATTAAATGTCTCTTGCATAAAAGAGAATAATTCCATAGACTTTATGTCATATATAAATCCACAAACAAATTGCATTGGTTCCATTTTCTTTAAAAGTAAAAGAAAGTAAAAGATTCACTCTTTTCACCCTCATATAAAGAGAAATGCAATGATGTGTCCAAAGAAGGAAACAAGGATATCCTAAGAAGAAAGGCAAGATGTCAAAATCGAGAAGAGGAAGGCATATCTGTTAGCAACATAGGGTAACAGGCTGTAAAGTAGGCCCTCATGTACATTTACCACATTATGCACTCTGAGCTTTGGTGATCAGTCCAATCATTCCTAATATCTAGCTGGGTAGTGATCTCATCTATCCTAATCCTCCAATTATCCAACCCAACTTCTAACCAGCTATATAATCCTCCATTTCCAATCGCTATGATTTCCATCATCTTTTCTGCCAAATTTAGGCCTGCTGCCTGTTTACCAGTAGGTACTATTACTACACCATGGAGAGTTTCTAAGAATTGTCACACGTTTTACCATGCATGATTTGGAGTTAGCTAATCTGCCAAGCATACCCAATATACAATGATTGCACGAATTGATATAGAATGGGAATATAATGGGACCCCACAGTAGCCCATTACATTGTGTGTTTTTAAGGCTGCACAATTCTCCCCATTCAATGAATCTGCGGACAAAATTTCATCCTGTTGATGTCAAGAAAGCTGGAGAGCAGCATAAAATTTGTTGTTTACTACTGAAATTCACCAAATCCAAGAACCTAGTTTGACCCTTATTGAGTACCCCGTTTGGTGAGTAAAGGAAATCCCAGGTGGAAGCCACTCCCATCCAGCTGTCATGGAAAACTACCAATGGTCTTTAGGTTTCTAGGGTATAGGGTCAATTACCCTGCTGCGGATTTCTTGTACCCTGTTTGCCTTTCATGTTTCATCATTTTCCCATTTCCTCCTCCACCTACATATACCCTTTCTCAAGCCAAGGCTCTCCTCAGACTGATATTTCATCGAAGTGTGTAAGACAATTGCTTTGGAGGTTTTCTTGGGCTCTTTGGAGGTTTTTGGGAGCTCTTAGAAGGTTTTCTTGCATTTTTTCAATCAAGACTCATAACAAAAGAGTAGATTTAGAGAAAAATCTGTGTAAGATCAGGTTTTCTCGAGTTCGTGAGGTTTTCTTACAACTTTCTTAGTGACGATTCATGACAAAAGAGTCCATATAGAAATTTTCTTGCAACTTTTTAAGTCAAGATTCATAACAGAAAAGTTGACATAAAGAAAACTATGATATAATGTTGTTTCTGAAACTTGCTCTTAGTCCTTTAGATTGCTTGGTCTATAAGTCTTTATTAAAATCCTTTCATCAATTCAGTCAATCTTAAAAGAACTCATTTGCAGATGGGGAGCCGCATGTGTTCTGAATTGCATGTGTAAGATACATACCCTTTGGAAGCAAAGGGTTTCCTCTCCTCACATTGATAGTAGGTTGAGGTGTAAAGAAAATCCTTTTATTGGTTCACTGATCTTACTGTAATAGAAATCATTTACAGATGGGGAGCTGCATGTCATCTGATAGCAGTAGTAGGGATCATGAAAAGCCTCTAAACTTGTTGACAGCAAAGCTGATATTGATGGATGGGAGCATCAAGGAGTTCTCTGAGCCTGTGAAATGCAGTGAGATAGTAAGCAAATACTCAGGCCATTTCATCTGTGCCTCAGGTGGTTTCTACACAGGCCAACATATTTCAGAGGTGATGAATGAGGACAATGAGTTGCAGCTTGGGGAGCTCTACTTTCTTCTGCCCAACAGAAAGCTGGAGTTTGTGCTGACTGACTCTGATATGGCAGCCATGCTTCTCAAGGCCAATGGTGCCATTGAGCAGAGGAGAAAATCTAAGGGTAAAGTTCAGCCCCTGTTTGATATTCCTTTACAGGATGAGGAAGATTTGCCTTCCTCTGTCTGTTGCTTGTCAAAACCTGTTTCAACAGGGACAATGGGTGGCAGGAAACAGAGAAAGCAATCCAACTTGGACACCATTTTTGAGTGTTCATAATACAAGGTGTATGTTGTAAATTTATCCTCTCATTCAGCTCTGATTCTTTTGAGAAAAAACCAGAGCTGATATGGAAAAGTAGCATTTCTAAATCATAACTTTGCTTTGTAGAATGCTAAAATTATAATCTTACCTTCCACTATTCTTTAGATGGATTGCTCTACCAAGTTTGTACAATATATTCATTGATTATAGCTAATTTCTTTACATATGAAATTAATTAAATTTAAATATGCTATTAGATTTGAAATTTTATTGAGGTAATGGTCGATTCTAATTCCATAAACTATCTTTGCTGATGTAGATGTTAAAATTCTTCTATTTTGAAAATTGTCTGGATTAGGTTTGCTTACTCAATTCAAAAGCAAACAGAAAGTTGTAAAGAATTTTGATTTCTTCCAAATATCTGTAAAATAATATATATCAGATTTTGGTGCATTGGATATAATATTATTATTGAGTATAAAAAACGCAAAAGAGTGTTGTATTCAAAGCAGAGCAATTGGAGAAATTAGGTAGAATTTGACCTTTCATAGTTTCATCAATATAATTTATTCTTTACCTGTTATTTTCTGACTATATGACATGCATCTTTAGCGTTGCAACATTATTATCCTTTAGTGCATCATTATTCTTTTGACAGAATAGAACAATATTCTGTACAAAAAAAGACAACATTCTAGCCCGCATTTCTTAATGGATAATCAATTAACACAGCTGGCGCACATATAGCTCACATTTATTGAATGCGCCTATTTCTTAGCTTTGCAATCATTAATTAAATTTAATTCATTTTATATTTAAAATTTGAAAGAAAGTAAATAAATTGAAGAAGTAAATAAATATCTGGAGTTTAGTGAAGAAGTAAATAAATTGTTGGAGTTTTAGGTTTTAAATAATAATATATTTTAAATTTTGTTAGATTAAATATTAATTAAGTATATTTTATTATTGAATAGGAAAAAATTACAAAGGAGAAAATAATTTTAAAAAGTGTTATATTGAAGTACAATTATTGAAGAATAAAATTAGAGAAGTAAAGTCTCTCTTAGGATCTTTTTCTTTCATGTGTCTGGGCTCTAGGTTCTTTTATCATTTGACATATTTGGTTAGAGGAATTGTAGAACTTTTTTAGGATACTAGGATTGTCTTTCAACATTTGTGATGGAAAAATATTCATTATTTTTGTGAGACTATCTTAGCAAATTGTGACTTTGTTGGAGTTGTGGATCTTTGGGATGTTGCTATCTGCGTTTGTCTCAATTTTCCTATTCAAAGAGGTGCTTAGCCGTTTGTTGGTTAAGTTATGAGAAATGAATGCAGACATCCTTTGCGAAGGATTAGTTGAGAGAGTCATTGGACCCCTCTTCCATAGGGAGTTTTAAAAATAAACACTAATGGTTCATCACGTTGGAATTGGAGGGGTTGGTCATGATGGCTCTAGTGATATTCAATTTATCTTTTTCTATTTATAAGGGCCTTTAAACAAACAATCTAATGGAGGTTCTAGCCACCTTGTACACTATTGAGCGTAGTTGTGTTCCTGGATGGAAACGGATTATTTGCAAGTCTGACTCTCAGGTGGTGGTGACTTTGCTAATTGGACAACAACTCAATGGTGTTAGTTGACACTTAGCCTTGGTTATTAGACAAATTCTTAAGTTGTTTGGCTCTTTTGATTTCGTTGCTTTTAGGCACATTCCTAGGGAGTGGAATGGTGTTTTGAATTGTTTGGCTAAATGGGTTTTTGATCAAATGCGTGCTTGGAATATAGTGGATAAGGGGCAATCGCCTCCTGAAATGGCTCATATGTTAGATCATTTAGTGGATAGTGATAGGGTTCTTCAATGCTCTTTGATGAGCAATCTTCCCTTTGTCTCTTTCTTTCTTGTGATTGATTAATTTTGTTACCCCAAATTTTTAAAAAATGACATATTTTCCCAATATAATTTATTTTATTATAGATTATGTGTGTATTTTGTATCATTTATTATTATTTTTAATTTTATAATTTATTTTTTGAAAAAATAGAATAGATATAGGTCATGCATTTCTTACAAATTGTTGTTAGAGAAGATTATTATTCTTTATTTAAGTTGATTCATCATGTTTAGTGTAAGTAATAAGCTTACTCAACCTTTAATTTCTCTATTCAATAGAAAGAACTATAATTATTAGAGTATTAAGGTAAAGACTATAAATCTTGAATGAGCTTATAACATTTGGCATGTGCAAAGAAAAAATTATTTAAGACACAATAGGTAATGGATGAATCCACATTTCCTAGAGTTTTGACAACTATAGTGCAAATGTCCCACAAAATATTCAAAAGATTATTTCAAATGAAATTAATCCTTTTAAAACTGTGCAGAGTGATGTGTGAGATGAGGTGGAAATAAGACATGGAATTGTGATGGTTGATGAGGTGGCTCTCCTCGTGCCACGTGAGAAGCAAGAAAAAAAGATGGCATCATGAACTGGTAAACCAATGTACCTTTTACTTGGTAAAAAAGACTAATGTCTTTTCCACTAAAATGAAAATAGTTAAAGCTAGTGAAATATTTCCCATAAAAATATGAACTTAAAGTTCGATGATGAAATCCCACATGAGAAGGGATTTAGCAAGGAGAGGAGTTTAGATTTGTAAGCTGGCTTATTTTGGACAAGGTTTACTTGCTATGGAGGATTCGATTTCCCAAAGAAGTGTCATTATTATTCTTAAGGTTAATAAGAAAATGGCAATTAAACAACCTCACGTTTTTCATTGTAGGGTATATGATAACAATTGTGGAGCTCAAGTGGAATAAAATTTCAAACTCTTTTTTTTTTTTGCTTTTGAGAAGAATTGGAGAGATGGCTTTCCCTCGAAAGATATCCAAACACGTTAACTATGAATCCCTCAAGAAGAAATTAAACTTTTGGGATTTCTTTTGTAGTCCAACTAGGCCCATTTCTTTATGGTCATGTAGGGCTACAAGGATTCCCTTTCCTCAAAATTCACCAACTCTTGGGAAAAGGGAATGTTTAAGGTGGGTACCCTACAATTTGTGGTCTCCCTACAAATACTATTAGTATAGGTTGAGAACATGTCGGTATAAGAATTGTTAATAAGAGCTCTAGCAATTACTGGTGCTCCATCAAAAAATTCTTAGAGAATGGAGAGAAGCTCGAGAGATTCTAAAACGAGTCTAATAGATTGAATCTCCCCCTACCTATGCCCTGGTTAGCTTGCATATTATGCATCATTTCACTCTTGAAGGAAAATATATGACAATTCATGGGTACCACTTCCCTTTGTTGAATCATGCTAGGCATAGGAAAACGACAAGTTTTCCTTTTTTTCTTATTTTCTTCCTTGTAATAAAGCATTGAAAAAGGTGATTCTCTTCTTCTTTACCAAGGTTTGATCATGGCACTATATAAACATGCCCTAGCTATGGACCTGCATGGTAATCCTCTACCACTTGATAATTAGAATCACACTCCTCCACCTCCACCTCTACCTCCCCTGCCCGCTATGCAGAATACTAACATTGTTGTACCTAGGATCAAAATTGGTAGTTCACTTGCTAAAAGTCTTGCCAAATTGAAATCCTTGTACGCTAGGATCTAGATGCAAAAAGGCTTGTATTCCATCCCCCTACTAATGAGCTATTAACGGTGACTCTAGAAAAGAAAAAAACTCACATTGACCTTCCTGAGTCTTCTAGAAAGAAAACCCACAAGGATTCACATAAAAAAAGGTGTCACCATCATTATTGCTGAAGATTTAGAAGAGGAAAAGAAACACAAAGAAAATGACTTTGTGAAAGATTGTGTGAGGTCTTATTCAGTGGACCAAAGATATGTCAAGTTGGCTAAGGCTACCTTGGCCCCACAATCTAAAGGTAAAAATATTGCTATTGAAGATAGGGATAATGAATCTTCTCAAGAAAAGAGGATTTTTCTATGGAGGAGGATAGTGAAGATGAGACCTATGAAGAGGAGGAACAAGATGAGGAGGAGGTCAATTTTTACAAGGATAATATTGATTTTGAGGACATATAAGGGAACCCTAAGAATGAGGTTTCAATAATGAAGATATGGGAATATCTCAGGACGAGGGGGATGCAATGAAAGGGACACAAGAGTATGAATGACATGTAGATAAAAATAGGGATGCTATCTTGAAGATTAATGAGAATGTGAATTTGTTGGAAAATAGGATAGTTGAGAAATTTAACAAATTGGAGAATGTTATTATGTGGCTATTTTTTCCCTCATAAGAATCGTTAACATAATAATGAATAGAGCACTGATGGGGATTTCTACTAGGAGATCTAAAATCAAGAAATAAATTAAGAAGAAAGGCGACTATAGAGAAGAAAAAGGATAGGGTCTTTAGGGTGAGAAGATGGGAAACTGTAGGGAGGCTTTGGAGGACTTAAAAAAAACTAGGACCTTATTGCTAGCCCTAATAACAATAGTTAATTATATCATCTATTTTTATTTGTTGGTTTGTGTCTGCATACCCTGGTTGTTTTTAGATCATGATCATTATTGTAGTTTAATGGTAATGTCTAAAGACTCTTTTATTAAGAATGCGGTTAAGTATAGTAGCAGTATGTTTTTGTTAAATTTTTTTATCACTGCAAGTAGGATGTATAAGGTTATTATGTCGATTGACTTGCAAAATTAGCAAGGTTTGTGTCTATTGCATGCACTATTGGCATCTCCTTCACTGTTTGATGTTGTTGGTATTTAATGGCTATTTAGTTTTACTACTTTTATTGTAATGGGATGAGGACCCCTTCCCTCCTAATATAATAAAAATGTAAGCACACTTGAGAGTCCATACACTTAATATCGAGGTACAAGTAAAATTAAACTACTTAAATTACAAATGTTGAAAAGAGAATTCCCTAATGATGGATTTCAAATTCTCTTCAATTAATCTCTGATTCTTTTGAGAAAAAATCAGAGTTGATATGGAAAAGTAGCATTTCTAAATCATAACTTTGCTTTGTATAATGCTAAAATTATAATCTTACCTTTCACTATTCTTCACATGGACAACTCTACCAAATTTGTACAATACATTCATTGATTGGAGATATCTTTTTTTACATATGTAAGTAATTAAATTTAATATGCTATATTAAAAATTTTATTGAGGCAATGGTGGGATCTAATTCCATAAACTTATCTTTGTTGATGTAGATGTTAAAGTTCTTCAATTTTTTAAAATCATCTAAATTAGGTTTACCCAATTCAAAAGCAAACAAAAAGTTGTAAAGAATTTGTTTTCTTGCAAATATCTGTAAAATAATATATTTTAGATTTTGGTGCATTGAATATAATATTATTATTAAATATAAAAATGCAAAAGAGTGTTGTATTCAAAGCAGAGTAATTGGAGAAATTAGAATATGACCTTTTATAGTTTCATCAATATAATTTATTCTTAACCTATTATTTATGATTATATAACATGCATCTTTAGCATTACAACACTATTATTTTTTATTGCATCTTTATTCTTTTGACATAATAGAACAATATCCTAAATAAAAATAGAGAACATTCTAGCCCGCATTTCTTAATTGATAATCAATTAATATATTTGGTGCACATATAGCTCACATTTATTGAATGCACCTATTTCATAGCTATGTAACATAGCAACAAGTTTTAGGTTAAAGTCTCTTGGGTTCCCTGGCGTGGCATTACACTAATGATATGCATGAATAAGGTGGTGATCTCAAGTTAAAGAATGTATATGAATATGCTAAAACTAATAATAATAAAAATAAAATAAAAATGAATAGACAACATATGCAGAAAATTTTAATACAAACAAAAAAGATAGTTAGAAATCAACCCCAAAACAAGAAAATAGTTGGGAAAGAAAATTTTACATGTCAAAGTGGCATTTGTGACAAGTTGAGATGCATGATGGTTCAACTAGGTAAATGGTTATTTTGTCAATACACTAAAAATTTGAAATAGATCTTTTGAGTCTATAATGTTCATCAAGAAGCAAAAATGCTAAGTTTTTCCTTTGACATAGTTTTCCCAATTGGTTTTTTTGTGTAATAAGCTCTAGAGAGTTCCCAAAGAAATTGAAAAAATCAATAATCAATTGGACAAATGTCAAATTACAAATATTGCAAGTGCATAAATAAATTATTCTATATTCCAAACAACTTCGCCATATGGTGAAGTTTGGAGTTTGATTATGTTGAACTCTTTTGAAGTGATTGGTCCAATTTCTTTCTTATGTTTTGCTAGTCCATTATAATGTATTTTTATTTCTCTCTTCACAATCTATTGATTAATAATAAGAGACTTACAAAATTTTTGATATCAAGATATAGTTGTTTCTAAATAAAATTGGGTACAAGATTTTAATATCAACATTTTGGATCACACTCTATGATCTATTATTATTCTTTTGGCTCTCTTCATCCTAATAATAAATCATAGAGTGTGATCCAAAATATTGATGTTAAAATCTTATACACAATTTAATTCAAAAATATATCTATCTTAACCTATCAATTACTTTCTCTTTGCAACAAATAAAACTTTCCTTTAATTCTCTCCCTGCGTAATATGTAAGGAAACTCAGGTGCGGAAACAACTTCCTACGCTAATCTCTATAGGAGAGTATTGTGCAAATTTTTATAAATCCTTACAATTTCAGATTCGTTAACTACTTTAACAAAGATATTGCAACCACATACAATGCATACAGAAAAATAGAGAATGACACGATGATATATCCTGGGGAAAACCTTTCGGTAAAAAACCCTAGCACTCCAAAACCTGCACAATGTATTATCTTCAACACAAAGATTACAATACACTTGCAATGCAAGTTCTTTCAGGAAATGAGAGGCAAAGCCAACAAGACTTAAACTTTTATTATATCTCTCCATAGGAGTAGCATCATATATATAGACTCCTCTGGACCCAAAAATAGGCACAACCACCAAGACCCATGCACAAAGCCACATGTACACAGTTGTTACATGCAATCCCAAGAATAGGTGTCCATCCCTAGAATAGACTATGAAAGCTTGTCATAGAATCTGCCAAAAATAACGGTCACAAGAGAAGTGTAAGACAATCTATCATACCAACCTATTTTTGCAATATTCTCTTACACAAACCAACCACTTCTTCTTGGGTGCCCAAATAGGACCAGGTCATAAGATGCTCCTACACCTATCATAGCACATTCCTTAAATAGTTCTTACGCGTCATAAGAATCTGTCATGACCGTTTCAGGAATGATCTCCTTACGCACAAGATGTCGACACATCAAGTGGAGTGACACATCAAAATGCCAACTAGACATGTACACTCACACTTAATTAGATTATTTGCAAAAAATACATTTACAAAACAAATAATAAGAATAGGAATTATCCAAGGTTGAGACACCTTATTCCTAACATTCTCCCACTTGTCGAACACCTTGTAAGAGCAACAGGAACATAACAGGAACTTTAACTACTATAGGCCAAAAGGCCCATAGACTCCGAACACCATCTGAACTTTTCAGTGCCCACTGGTTTCATTAATGCATCTGCAACATTCTTCACAGTATCTACCTTCTCCAAATTTACCTTTCCATCTTCCACCATATCTCTCACAAAGTGAAACTGCACATCAATGTGCTTCGTTCTGGCATGGAAAGTTGGATTCTTTGCAAGGCAAATAGCGCTCTGACTGTCACACCAAATAGTAATCTATTCCGCATCAACACCAACATCAGAACACAATCTTCTAAGCCAAATGGCTTCTTTACAAGCATGAGTAGCAGCCATGTACTCAGCTTCTGTAGTGGACAAAGAAACCACAGGTTGTCGCTTACTCATCCAACTAATGGCACCACCAAACATAGTGAACACATAAGCACTGGTGGATCTCCTACTGTCAATATCACCTGCCCAATCTGAATCCACAAACCCACGAATACAAACTAAATGCGGAGATCCAGAAGAGTTACCATGATAACATATGGAGTAATCTGATGTACCCCTCAAATATTTGAATACTCGCTTAACTGCATCCCAATGTACCCATCCAGGATTAGCCATAAACCGACTCAGGACTCCCACTGCTTGGGCAATGTCTGGTCTAGTACAGACCATAGCGTACATAAGACTACCAACTGCACTAGCATAAGGTACTCTACTCATGTCCTCCACCTCACTAGGAGATTTTGGACAATCATCTACAGATAACTTTGTTCCCACAGAAATAGGAACACATAGTGTCTACAATCTATCATGCTAAACCTGTCCAACACAGACTTCACATACTTACTCTGACTCAACCAAAGTTTTCTGTTAGACCTGTCTCTACTGATTTCCATACCCAAGATGTACCTAGCTGCCCCAAGATCTTTCATCTCAAACTGTGCTGACAACTGAGATTTAAAATTAGAAATCATACCCTTACCCTTCCCAAATAGCAACATATCATCAACATATAATGTAACAATAAGAAGGCGATCATTTTCAACTCTGAAATAAACACAATGATCTAATTTTGATCTTACAAATCCAATTGACAACACAAAGGCATCAAACTTAAGGTACCACATCCTAGGAGATTGCTTCAAACCATATAGAGATTTCTTTAATCTGCAAACTAAAGATTCTTTACCTTTAACAATGTAGTGCTTAGGCTATGACATATAAATCTCTTCCTCCAAATCACCATGAAGGAAAGTTGTCTTCACACCCATCTGTTCTATCTCTAAATCATATGATGTAGCAAGAGATAACATAAATCTAATGGATGTCAACTTTGCAACAGGAGAGAATATTACACCATAATCTATTCCCTCTACCTGTGAATACCCCTTTGCAACCAATCTAGCTTTATACCTTTCAACACTGCCATCTGCATAGAATTTCTTCTTGAACACCCATTTACAGCCAACAAATTTTCTCCCTTTAGGCAAAGGTACAAGGTC
This sequence comes from Chamaecyparis obtusa, assembly GCA_027943335.1. NCBI lineage: Eukaryota > Viridiplantae > Streptophyta > Pinopsida > Cupressales > Cupressaceae > Chamaecyparis > Chamaecyparis obtusa. The sequence continues at coordinate 1,226,006 of BSBK01005747.1, read as the reverse complement.
CCAAGTTTTTTTTTTCTCCAATGAAGCCATCTCATCATCCATAGCCTCAATCCAGGAACCTGCATCTTCCATGCCCAAAGCCTCTTTCACAGATCTAGGCCCATCAGTGTTAGTAATCAAAGCAAAGGCACAATTGGAATCTAACATAGAATAACCAAACCTTTCTGGTTGCTTTCTTTCTCTCATGGATCTCCTCAAGGGCTGAGGTTGAGGTTGTTCTTCCTCTTCTTCCAAACTATCAGAGCTGCTAGAGCTCTCCTCATCATTAGACCCAACATGGTCTCTCTGTTTAGTCTTCTCAGGGGTAGGAGGCAACTGAACAACATCTTTTTCCTTTTCTTTTTCATCTGGTTGTAGCACAATAGGAGAAGATGTTAGCTCTCTGAAAATAACATTTCTACTATACAACACCTTACTAGTCATGGGATCCCAAAGCTTCTATCCTTTCACACCAGCACTGTATCCGATGAAAATACATTTAACAGCTTTGTTTTCCAACTTAGATCTTTTCTCCTTTGGAACATGTGCATAAGCTTCACAACCAAAAACATGAAGATGTCTAATTTAAGGCTTCTTACTAGACCACACCTCCATGGGTGTCTTACCAACAAGGGCTGATGTAGGAGATCTGTTAACCAGATAGCAAGCAATGGCCACAGCTTCGGCCCAAAACCTTTGTTCTAAACCAGCTCCACTAAGCATACTCCTAGCCTTCTCCATCAGTGTCCTATTCATTCTCTTTGTAACTTCATTTTGCTGTGGGGTATAAGGAGTTGTCTTATGCCTCTCGATACCTTGTTCTTTATAGAACTGTTCAAACTCTGCTGAGCAAAACTCACCACCATTGTCAGTTCTCACACACTTAATCTTCTTACTAGTCTGATTCTCTACAAGAGCTTTAAATTCCTTGAACCGACTAAAGACTTGTGTCTTACTTTTAAGGAAATAAATCCACGTCCTTCTACTGTAATCATCTATGAAAGATACAAAAAATATAGACTTGGAGATTGAAGGAACTTTTATAGGACCAAATACATCAGAATGAATAAGATCCAAAACATCAGAAGATTTGTGAGAACTAGAGTAAAACTGAACATGATTTTGTTTACCATAGACACAATGTTCATAGAAGTCAAACTCGAGATTGCAATCATTTAACCCCTCAACGAGATTTTTATTTTTCAGGGTTTTGAGACCCTTTTCACTAATGTGGCCAAATCTCATATGCCACAACATTGTCTTTTCTACAGGAAGCTTACCTTCCAAAGTATTTGCACTACCATCGGAACCAATAGCTACAGAATTCTTCACTACTTGTTCAGATGGTGAGGATGAAGAACTATTACATAGAGGAATACATGCATCTAGCTGAAATAAGGTACCTCTACTAGTACCCCTTGCAAGCACTATCGATCCTCTCATCATCTTGCATCCTTCTTTCAAAAAAACAACTTGCACACCTACATCATTCAACATACTTATAGATAATAGGTTTCGTGCCAAACCTGGAATGTGCATAACTCCGTTGATTCCCTTTACTCATCCATCAAGAAATTTGATAGTGACCCTTCCGCGTCCAACTATCTTTAGGTGAGAATCATCACCCAAGTACACCTTTCCACCATCGAACTCTTCATATTTTGAGAACTAGTTTCGATGATAGGTCATGTGAAAAGATGCACCCGAGTCAACCAACCACACATCATCAGATGCATGGGCTGCCAAAGCTGCGATGAATGCATCGTCATCTTCTTGAGATCTTTCTGAAGCTGAATTTGAACCTTTCTTCTTCTTCTTCGGCTCTTTGCAGTCTTTACGGAAGTGCCCAAATTTATCACAGTTCCAACATTTTTCCTTGGACTTATTGGAAGTCTTTGACTTCCCACGGGATTTGGATCTACCCTTATTGTTAGACTTATTGTCATTTTTCTTCCCTCTTTTAGTGGATCTCCCACGAACAGCAAGGGCTTCTTTTTCTGAAACGGAAGCCTTTCTCCGCATCTCCTCTGATAGCAGTGAAGACACCACATCATCCATTTTGAAAGTGACTAAAGTACTTCTGAGAGCCATCATAGGATGGTCCCATGAATCCGGTAAAGAACACAAAAGTGTGTAGCAATGATCCTCCTCCTCTAACTTGACACCAGTTGATGTCAATTGTGTAGCCAGCAGATTAAATGCATTTAAATGATCCGTTAAGGATCCACCTTCCTCCATTCGTAGAGAGTACAACTTCTTCCTCAGGAACAACTTGTTCACCAGAGATTTGGCCTGATACATGGCCACAAGTCTTTCCCACAAACTATTTGCGGTTTTGTCATCTAGAACATTTAGAAGAACTGCATCGGTTAAACAGAGTCTTATTAGACCCTTAGCTTTACGGTCTTTGATATCCCAATCTGCTTGAGCTATAGTTGCTAGTCTTGTATCACTTGAAGTCACTTCCCATAGGTCACGATCTTCCAACATGTCTTCCATCTTGAGTTTCCACAACTCAAAATTAGTGCCATTAAATTTCTCCACCTCCATTCTTCCATATGATGAACTTGCCATCTCAATCTACAAATAAGATTCAGAATGCTCTGCAAAAAACTCCCACTCAAACTTGAGATTAGCTCAAAAAACCCTACCCAACAACTAGGATCAAAAGTTGATCAAGCTTTCATACCACTTGTAAGGAAACTCAAGTGCGGAAACAACTTCCTATGCTAATCTCTATAGGAGAGTATTGTGCAAATTCTTATAAATCCTTACAATTTCAGATTCGTTAACTACTTTAACAAAGATATTGCAACCACATACAATGCATACAAAAAAATAGAGAATGACACAATGATATACCCTGGGGAAAACCTTTCGGTAAAAAACCCCAGCACTCCAAAACCTGCACAATGTATTATCTTCAACACAAAGATTACAATACACTTGCAATGCAAGTTCTTTCAAGAAATGAGAGACAAAGCCAACAAGACTTAAACTTTTGTTATATCTCTCCCATAGGAGCAGCATCATATATATAGACTCCTCTGGACCCAAAAATAGGCACAACCACCAAGACCCATGCACAAAGCCACATGTACACAGTTGTTACATGCAATCCCAAGAATAGGCGTCCATCCCTAGAATAGACTATGACAGCTTGTCATAGAATCTGCCAAAAATAACGGACACAAGAGAAGTGTAAGAGAATCTGTCATACCAACCTATTTTTGACATATTCTCTTACACACACCAACCACTTCTTCTTGGGCGCCCAAATAGGACCAGGTCATAAGATGCTCTTACACCTGTCATAGCACATTTCTTAAATAGTTCTTATGCGTCATAGGAATCCGTCATGATCTCCTTACGCACAAGATGCCGACACATCAACATGCCAACTAGACATGTACACTCACACTTAATTAGATTATTTGCAAAAAATACATTTACAAAACAAATAATAAGAATAGGAATTATCCAAGGTTGAGACACCTTATTCCTAACATAATAATATAAACACAAAACCACACATTATACTAATTTCACCATTACAACCTAAAATCATTATTCGCTACATTAGTATGTGGTCCATATCAAGCCTGGTATTTGACAGTCATCCCTACCTATCATTTAATTTTTTTATGACGATTTGGTTGTTTTAATGCCTTTCATTTTAAAAAGAAATTATATGCGAATAAGTTATATTAAGTTTTTGTAAAAATTAATAATATATAATAAATTTTATAGAAATTTTATTTGTACTAAAAAGAAAATAAAATTAAAAATAAATATAAATTAGTAATATATGCAAAAATATTAAATTAACTAAACAAGTTCCTAAATTCATATGTTTTATTTTAAAAGAATTCTAAATTAATATAATAAAAAATATAGAAACATTTTATTTTTTTATTGGTAATAGGTCGTAGCCAAGATCAACACGGGGCTTAAGAAGACTTGAACCCAATACCTCCCAAACAAGAGGCTCACAACTTACTATTGTGTTGTGGAGTGTTCCCAACAATATAAAATAGTACATTACATACTAATATCATAAATTAGTAATATATTCAAAAATCTCAAGTATAATGTTTAGCAGGTTTATTTGCAGTGTGGGTATTAAGGGACCAATTAGGATCGTGCTTATCATAGATTTGGTCTGAAAAATGAATATCATAGAGAGTAAGTTCAAAGCATATGCAAATACTGATTAGATTAGCAGTCCAGACCTCAGTCCCATTGAAATCCTTCGTTACCAGGAACCTTTGGCTCTCACCAGGCTATGTCTATTATGCCCTTTGTCTATCCATGAATGGCTAGATAATATTGTTCAGAGTAATGTGACTAGATGGATAAATTTATAAGTTAATTCTTAATTTAAGGGAGACCAGCATAGAACAAAACCTTTTTCATTGGGTTGAGTGGTTATTTGACTAACAGATTCTTTCACATACAAATTCAACTCCTATATTGCTATCTATCTGTGCCCAAGAGCTACGGCCTCATGTATAGGGCAATAGACTGACAACTCTAAGTGAGTCTTGGGATGCCAATGTCATCACAATATCCAAATCTTTACATCTGCATACTCTGATATTGGATAGGTAATAAACAAAGCTTACAATAGGAGCTTAGAGGTACTTTGTATCTAGCTTCAGATTAATATGACAGTAAGCCATCAACATGCCAAGCTATTTGAGGATTATCAACTCCTATTCACTTCAGGCTTTGCTGACCTTACAAGACTAATAATTTAGGCAAGATGATACTTTTACACATATTCTTATATTTAAAAATTGTTCTAATACATGTTTACAGAGGTGTGTATGGGAAAGCACATCAAAATACAATGCACCTAAGGTTATTTTGATATGCTTTCTCAAGAACTTATTTTTTCATCTATATATACATACATATATATATATACAGATATGATCATATATATACATACATACATACATACATACATACATACATACATACATACATATATATATATATATATATGTATGTATGTATGTATGTATGTATGTATGTATGTATGTATGTATGTATGTATACTTTTAGATGGAAATCTAGAACAAATGCTTATTATTATCTCCTCCCTCATCAGTCACTGAGTAATGTAATGATTATTCCTCATGAAGTAACTTGTTAATTAGGAGAGGTTTCTATGGTTTTTAAATATAAAATGTGATGTTTCTAGGCAATGGGATCGGGCCTGTACTCTTAACCTAAGAAAGGGTACGTTCACATTCAGACTGTTATTAAGAATATTCAGTGGTTAATAGAATTTGGAGGATGTTTGGACAATATCACATGCTTAGTAATGTATTTAAGGAGTTAACACCTGGATCTGGAGATACTCTTAACTAATATCATGATAGATACATATGTCATAGATATATGAATACATATGTAAATTCACCTTTACAGGTATATTTTACACATAGATTTAGACATACATGCAAATAGCTTTGATATTTTCTGATTTTCAATATAAAGAGTTTAGATCTAACTTTCACTTTAAATAGGCATACCCATTTTTGATAAATGAATATACATATGCTTATGTGTGTGTGTGTGTGTGTGTGTGTATATATATATATATATATATATATATATATATATATATATATATATATATATATATATATATATATATATATATATATATATATATATATCTACATATATCTACATATATATACATATATATATATATATATATATATATATATATATATATATATATATATATATATATATATATATATATATATATATATATATATATATATAGACACACACACACACATGTATATAAACAAATCTATTCTTACATTTACATGGACTATGCTTTCATCTGATCTTCTCTGTAAACTTATAAATTAAAAAGAGAGCTGCTAGCATAGCATATTTTTATCACTAGACAGAATAATTAGATATAGTTTAAAGGGAATCGCTTGGTCCCCTTTCAACTATACCTATTATTATATGATTAATGTTCCTTACCGTCTTGTAGAAGGAGTTCAAAATGATAAGGGACCTTAATCATAATAGTCAAGACCTTATAAATGAGACTCGACGGTTCCTTTTCGTTGCTGTCCTATTTTTATATGGTTTCATGTATTCTTTATTATAGGAAAATGATGATAGATTAATATGTTTTCCATTACTAATAGCCATGGTGTAATTGAGGATTGATTTCTAAACAGGAGGTTTGTTTATGTTCCTCTAATATTAGGCCATTATTAGATAAGAAATTTCCTAATGATTTATTTTTAATGGTGTTATACGATATTTGGTTTCTTTGTTAATAAATAGATTTCATAGAATAATTGTATCATCTTCTTATACCATTGGGAATCTCATCCCATTGAAGCTAATATGGGATGGTTATTTATGCCTTTATACATTAACCCAAACACCCAAATGGCGGTACATTTGGAGTAAGGTTAACAATGCCTGAGGTAGGATTTATTTTTATTTTTAAAAAATGATATATTAATTTTAACCATTAGATTTGGTAGAATTTGTCTTGCTTTTCAGGGGGAAAAATCCAATTCGGAGCCAAGTTCAATCTCTCTCCGAAGGAATAAGATCAAAGGTTGATATTCCAAAGGATTAAAACAAAGTTGTATACACACTTAATTATTGTAACTTAATTGGAGCATGTAAATTTTTTGAAAAATTAAATTTTTTTTAAGGTAGTGGGTATGCCCACGAATCTATGTATGTGAACAAATCTTGACAGAGCTCGAGTCGTGGGTATGCCCACGTATATTTTGTATTAGTAACAGGACTTTTGTCTCAGGCATGGCTGGAGGTTTTCTTGACCCCGCTCTTTCCTACCAGTGCCCACATTGAGCGGGGTTATTTTGTAAAATTAATTAATATTAATAAAATTTTGGCTTCGGCCTTTTACCGATCAAAAAAAAAATCTCAAGTATACTAATTTTTTTTTTTTAGATTTATATATTTTATTTTTAAAAGACTCTAAATTAATATGAATATATAATAAAAATTATATATTACATACTAATATTAAATGATGATCATCTAATAATTGTTAATAATAACAAGTTTCTAAGAAATTTAATGGAGCGTTGGCGACCGAGGCCGAGTCTAGGACCTGTACAAAGACATGGAGGTCGCTCACAGAGGGGGTTTTGGAATTAGGAGGCAAATAATGAGGGTGCTCCTTTCAGAAGATACTGTTGGTTCTTCCCTTTGATCTTCAAAACTTGCAGATTTATACTTTAATGGATAACTATAATGAAACTTGACTCTATCACCACTCCAAAGTCTACAAGGAAGAGGACCAATTAATAAGGACCAAGGAGATCCTCCTACACTTTGAGCCTCAATGCTCAGGCGGGTGTACTCTTGACTCACTTCTTCAAAGGAGTCTCTAAACAATATATAACTATACCCTTAACTATCTGATTGAAAGGTTTATCATTTAATTGTGTGCGTGTGATTGCTGATGATGGACTGCTTCCAGAGAATGGATCAGTGCCTTATCCCAGGGCAGAGAGTCACTTAACAACCTATATCACCCTAAAACCTTAACTTAAACACATATAGATTCAGAGTAAGTGTTTTTCCTATTACTCCCCTCACTCACATATCAGGACATCAAATCCTTATCTTGCCATGAACTCATTGAACTTACCTTAAAGACTTTAATCCTAACTTTGTTAGGAACTCAAAGATAACCCCAAAATACTCTTTGTTTACCATATGCTAACCCACTTTGTGCAATCAACATATATGAGCTCCAGAGAAAAACAAAAAGACATACACCAATATGAGATTGGAATCCAAAAATGTTCTCACTAAGACTTGCAGAATCAATACATTACCAAATGACAAAATGCACAAAAGAAACAAATCCTAAATCCAGGCTCTCCTTGTTCAAATTTTCACTATCAACCATCTGGGACCAAAACCAAAAGAATTGGAACCCTTGCCAACTCAAAATGTCTGCAACTTATACCCCCTAGTCATCTTGGAAATTTGCAACAAGCTACGGATGACTAGGGTTAGGGTTTCAACCACCCAACCTGCTAGAAACAATCAAGAATTTAATTCAGGGGCAGGAAACACATCCAATCCAGGAAAGAGGAAATCTTGAATTGATCCTTAATTATGAAATTTTTCTCTGCAAGTACAAAGGATCACAAAACTAGGCTCAAAAGGACACCACGCGACGTGCCTTGAGCCACAACTGCAACGTACATGTTCTGCAAACGAGCACCAGACATCCTGGACCACATCGCAAATGGAAAACCAATCTCTTCTCACCAAACAGGGTCACTTCTGCATTGAATTCCATAAAAAAAAAGGTACCCCCTGTCGCTGGAAATTCTCAAAAATTCAAACTCAAACTGCAACGGTCACCATGCAATTCGCGAGCCTATGTTTTAACCATCCAAACATCTCGGGCTAACTCTACAATGGTGATGCCAAACAGTTGTCACATGATCCCATAGCCCAAAAATGGGCTACGCGAACATGCGACACGCCACTTCCATGCACCCTACCGGCTGTTATGTCAACACCAAGATACCCCAGCCTGGGCCCGCATTCAAACCTTATCATCCTGCCAGCTCGGACCAACCGGAGATTGCCATGACACCACCTGCCACCGAGCCCACCAAACAGCCACAAATGGGCCCCAGCACATGTGGCACCCTGTCGCATGATCACATAGCCCGGAGATGGGCTATGCGAACATACGACCACCTGTAGACCGCTACCTTGCCGCGCATAACTGCCACCGCACAACTCCACAACTGCGACACCAGACCATTGTCGCATGATCGCATAGCACGAAGATGAGCTACACGATCATGCGACAACCCATAGATCGTAACTGCAACCGCATGGAGTCAGCAGCAAGGGGCCTGTCGCATGATCGCATGCCATGGAAATGGCCCTTACGATCATGCGACAAGGCCATGAGACCACCACATCACCCACTTCTCTGCATCTCTCGAGCCCACCGATGAAATGCCACCACACTGCCATGGACACGTGTCAACCGGTCACATGATCGCATAGCCAAAAATTGGGCTATACGATCATGCGATAGCCAACCCAAAGCCGCCACATCACTACCTCCAGGACCACGGAACAACAACCACCAACTATGAAGAGCCGGGACCCATGTAGATAGATGGCAAGCGGTCCCATGATCGCATGTCAGAAAAGTCTAACATGCGACCATGCGACAGCCAATAAGGACATGCCATCTGTCACCCCTTTGACACCGGGCCCACTTCACCGAAGAGACGCTTGGAACGGACAAAATCAATGGCAGGCACATGATCGCATGGGGAAAGACTATTCCATGCGATCACATGTCGACCGTTGATCTCCTCCCTTTTCCACTTTGAAGAAACTGGCCCCACATTGTCGCACTTGCGCAGTTAAGACAGATTAACAAGGAGAGTCGGTAGAAAAGAAGACATGCAAGGTCGAAAACACACAGGGTTTTCGGTGAAAGATCGAAAACACACAGAATTTTCAACATGACACAAAGGTAAACAAGGAAGCCAAAAACATTGAGGGTTTTATGTAGGCCAAAAAGGTCGAAAACACCATGGATTTTCTAATACACTATGGGTTTTCGACACTGTGGCAAATTTTGAAAACATTTCCTGCAGAGCTTGAAACTCGAATAACTTTCTGGGTTTTGCAAATTAGCAGACGTGACTTGGGCTGAAGAAAGGTGACACATAAAGAGCACAAGGCAGGAGCACACACCATAAAACCAAGTGGATTTCTTTTGCAAGTTAAAATTGTGACTGCAGGCCGGGTAGAGACAACATAACAAAGATTGCAGGGAAAAAGGCCATTTTCCTGGGATTTTGCAATGACTGGAAAACAGACTAACAGATACAATGGTCTAGAATATAGGGAGGCTTGATGGCCTTTTCGGCTATTTAATCAGATGAGATTCTCAGGGCATTTAGATGGTATGGTTTCTGCTAGGTCTGGATCGAAGCAAAAATCTTTCAAAGGTGAAGGGTCTTCTGGGCATAGGAGTAAAGGAAATAGCGATGAAGGCCATCCAGTCAAACGCTTCACCTCCACTGCCCTTGGTGGCAATGTGGATTTTAGTCAAGTGGCTCAAAAATTTTGGAGACCAAAGATTGCGGTCAAACAAGACCAGGTGAAGGTAACTGAGCCTTCTTGTTTTCAATGCACTATGATTGGTTTGAATATCTCCAACCTGTTGGTTAAGGAATCAGTAAGCTTTCTCAAAGATCATGCTTTTTTCTTAAAATGCATGGGGAGGGGAATGGTCGACAGTAATAAAGATCAAGGATTGGTGTGATCAGTAGTGGGGTTCTGTTAATAATGGTTTTTGTCGACAATGCTCATGATAGGGACTGGATTTTGAATAGTGGTCCATATTTTTTAGAGGGTAAAGGGTTCTATCTAAAACAGTGGGAACAAAACTTTGACCCTACAATGGAAACCATTTTTACCTATCCTATATGGGTGGGTCTAAGAAGCCTCCCACAAGAATACTAGAATGAGGAATCTTATCAATGCATAGGGGAAAAGCTTGGTACCTTTGCTAAATCAGTAGAAATGGTGGATAATGTCTCCCTACAAATTTTTCCAAGGATCTTCTTACTATGGAATGCCACTCATCCTTTACTAGAGATGTTGGAATTGATCACCACAAAAGGAATGTGGAGACAACCTTTATCCTTTGAAGATGAGCTTTTGGTCTGCAAAGTGTGTTTGAGTGAAGATCATGACTCAAAAGCATGCTCTGGTTTGAATAATGGTAAGGGTAAATATTTAATGGAAGCTCTGATATTACAGCGAGCTATGCTGCTGTCAGAAAAGAAAGAAGTTGAACAAAAGAAGTCTTGTAAAGACTTATTAGCCATGATGATAGCTTGGGAATGTGAGATCATTCTAGACTTTCAGCAAAGGATCTCCCCAAATCCCTCTTGTGTGTCCTTAGAGGAGATTGAGTCCTCTGTTCAAATGCCTTCTAATATTCCTCCAGTGGTAGAGCTTGATCCCTATCATGAATAGAATTTGATGTCACTATCCAGACGGTTCACCTTTCGCTGGATGCTTTTTTGGACAAAAGGGGTGTGCCTGTGGAGATCTCGGGAGCTTCCCTCTCTCCCGCCCATGCTGATGTTGTTGGTGAACCTTCTCTAGATGCCCAGATGGATAAATCTAATGAGTTGCTAGGATATCAGGAGGAAAATCCCCTTGGGGGCCCTGGGAATTTATGCACCGAAGATTCTATGGGGGGGTAAAAGTACAAAGCTGTGTCACACTTTTATAAAGGAAAAGGTCAACAACACACAAAAATTTTAACTTTAATGACATAAAAATGGCATTTATGTTTAAAATTTGGAGATGATGTAAACTAATGAAATGTGTAAAAGTGGATGAAGTTTATGACTATAATTTTTTTAATTTTTTTTGAACAAGAATTCACATAGTTTTTAAATTTTTGAAGTCCATTTTTTACTTGCTGAAAAATGCTGAAAAACGAGGGTCTTGTCCGCACCAAAAAAGTATATGCAAATAATCTCTTTTTCCTTTGATTTCAAAATATGTCATAGATAAAATGTATATCTAGTGCAGAAAAGAAGAAAAATTAGTTTTCAATGTATATTTTCTCTATTATAACTACTCAAAGTCGAACATACCGTAAATCGACAGTTTTCATCTCGCGTCAAATTTCCCCTATCAAATCTACACTATTCAGAAAATAAATTACACACTCTTGAAGATAACTCTCTCCTCTAGTGTTAAATATAAATTTTCAATTTTTTTGATAAGCTTTACTATTTTTTTCTATTTTTGAAGCATCTTGTTCTCGAATGTTAAAATACCTACTTGTAGTATTTTGAAATTATAATATATTAGATCTAATTAAAATACTATAAAAATTATATGATGATAATCTTGACTCTGTGCTCTTAAAAAGGGTATTTTTATATTTGTAAAAAAATATCATTAAAAAGAGTAAGAGTTATTGAAACGTCGCTTTTTTGAAATAATTTTATTTCTTTAGTAATTGTTATAAAACATGCATTTAATAGATATTTCCAATTGGAAAAGGTGAAGAACTTATCTAACTTAGTTAGAATGAATCTAGCTAGACCATATGTTTGACAAAAAATAATTTTAGTTAGAAATACTCAAATTCAGCTGTGCTGATAAGCTGTCTTGAAACGTGACACAGCTTTGTGCTTTTACCCGGGGGATGATCCCGACGACAAAGTTTTCAAAGATATCCAAATATCTCCCATTCAGAATCTTGAATCTCTATTCAACTCGGAACTAGATTCTAGTGAGGGTTTGCCAGACTTAGATATGGAGAATGCGGTGGATCATGTGGAGGAGAATGATTTTTTGGGTTTGGGAGGGGTGCATGGTTTAACTAAATAGAGAACACTCTCTCAAACTGATGCCTTAAGCTCAAAAGTTAAGGTGGGGGAACAAAAGAAGAAAGGTCGTAAGTCTATCAAGTCTTTGATTCAAATAGCTGGTAGTCCAATTGGTCAAAGAAAATTAAGATTGGGAAGAGAGTATGTCTCTTCCCAGAAGCAATGCGACTTCTTTCGTGGAATGTTAGAGGCCGCAATGCCTCTGACAAGCTACGCTTGATCAAACGAGGTTTGGATCAAGCAAGGCCTGATGTGGTAATGTTTCAAGAAACTAAGATTAAGTAGGATAGTGTTGTTTTGTTTAGCATATGTTTCTGTAGGTGGAAATGCTCTTGGGTTCCAGTGATGGGAGCTTCGGGAGGTTTAGGTGTGCTTTGGAAAGAAGAGTCAGTGGAGCTTTTGGTAATGCAGAATGATCCTCAATGGAAATGGTGTAAAGTTAAGTTGAAATAACTCAGGGAAACTTTCAATCTTATTCATGTATATGGCCATGTTCACGTTTGAGAGAAGAGAAGAGTGTGGAGAGAGCTTACTGATTTGTTGAGTTTGTTAATAGAGGAGTTGGTGGTGCTTGGTGGTGATTTTAATGTTGTTCTGTACCCAGCAGAAAAAAGGGGAGGTCGTGGTTGGATGCTCCTAAGTCAGGTAGATTTTAATAAGTTTGTGGTTGATAATGGTCTTTTTGACATACCTTTTAAGAAAGGTGATTTCACATGGACAAATCAGCGTACTAGTTTTGTTCATATAGCATAAAAGATGGATCACTTCCTAATGACTGGTGATTGGTCCACCAGTAATTAGAATGTTGTGGCAGACATTTTGCCCATCCATGGCTCAGATCATTTTCCTATTGCTTTGCTCTTGCAAGAAGAATCAACGCCAGAGAGACGCCCCTTTAAATTTGAGGCAATGTGGCTGAGAGCGGAAGGTTTTATGGATTTGGTGAAGCAATGGTGGCTGAAGTCCCCTATTTTTGAAGGTAATTGTGCTTTCTCTTTCTTCAAAAAATTACAATTTTTAAAAGAACAGCTTAAAATCTGGAATAGGGTCCACTTCCAAAATCATTTTACCCAAAAGTTAAGATTGGAGGAAGCTTTGAAGTTTTTAAATGAAAAGATCATTAGTAATGGTATGAGGGCAGAGGACTTTGAGGAGGAAAAAAGTCTCAGCTAGGAATATGTAGAGGTTCTAGCTAAGGAAGAAATTTTATGGAGACAGAAGTTTAGAGAAATATGGCTGGTAGAAGGGGACCATAATACAAAATTATTCCATAACTTAGTGAAAGTGCGTAGAGCATGTAATAAAATTTTCTCTATTGTTAATAAGAATGGAATATTGGTTGAAGAACCTTTAGAGATTAACAAAGCAGCTATAGATGTTTTTACTGACAAGGGACAACTACACCCCAAATCACTTTCTTTGGAGGAGGAGGTTTTAAGATGTATTCCAAGTGCTATCTCTGAGGATCAGAATAAAATGCTGACTGAATTTGTATCTATGGAGGAAGTAAAAATGGCTTTATGGGGTCTTGGAAAGGACAAAGTGCTAGGACCCGATGGGTTTCCTACTCTCTTCTTTTAGGTTTTCTGGGATCTTTTGGTTAAGGATATCTAGGAGGTGGTGGAGGAGTCTCATAAAGAGGGGTTTGTTTTAAAGGATTTCAATAACACCTTCATTTCCCTTATCCCTAAAAGACATAAGGTGTCATCTTTTGAGGATCTTAGACCTATTACCCTATGCAACACTATTTATAAAGTTATCTCCAAAGTCATGGCTAATAGACTTAAAAAAGTGCTAAATGTGGTTATCTCAAATGAACAAAGTGGTTTCTCCCCTGGTCGCTCGATCTATGAAGGTGTTATTATTGCTCATGAGTTAATCCATTCTATTATATTGAAAAAAATTGAGAAGATGATGGTGAAACTTGATATTAGAAGGGCCTATGATGAAGTGGATAGGGACTTTTTGGTTAAAGTTCTGCAAAGATTTGGTTTTGACCAACACTGGATTTCGTGGGTGTATAGTTGCATTAGCACTCCTCAGTTCTCTATCCTGGTAAATGGTAGCCCTCAAGGCTTTTTTGAATTAACAAAAGTTCTAAGGCAAGGGGATCCCCTTTCCCCTTTTCTTTTCATTATCTTGGCAGAGGTTTTAGGCAAGCTGATTTCTTGTAGAAGGAGGGACAAATCTTGGAATGGGGTAAAGGTAGCTGTTGGGATTGATGCAATTAATCACCTTCAGTTTGTTGATGATACCTTTCATGTTGGGGATGCCTCTGAAAAATAAGCGTGAAGCGTGAATTATGAAAAAGACTCTTGATGTATATGGACAGGTTTCTGGTCAGGTGATAAATTGGCATATATCTGATATTTTCTTCTTTAATACCCCCCTCAGTACTCAAAGATCTATTTGCAAAATTTTAAATGTAAAAAAAGGCTCTTTACCAAGATGATATTTGGGAATTCCTTTTTTCCAAGGTATAAATAAAGTTGTTATTTAGAAAGACCTGATTTCCAAATGTCTGCGTAGTTTGGAGGGTTGGAAAGGAAGATGGCTCATGGCGGCTGGTCACATTCTTATGCTTAAAATAGTGGTGTTTGCTATCCCAATCTTTTCCATGATGTGTTTGAATATTCCCATAAAAGTAATAGGTGTTATAGAACAAAAGATGTGAATTTTTTTTTGGAGTGGCTCTTCAAAGACAACAAAGTTGCCTTTGTTAGCCTGGAGGAAGATATGTAGGCCAAAGGCCTCTGGTGGTGCAGTGCTAAGGGACTGGAATGTGATGAACACTGCTCTGGGGGCAAAGCTATGTTGGCAGATGTTTAAATGCCTTGATTAGTTGTGGGTAAAAATACTCAAAGAAAAATATTTGGATTCTGGTAGTGATGATTTAGGTCTTTACAATTAGGAACCCCCTTGAGGGTTCAACTATTTAGAATTTTCTTATCTCTTGCAGACAGGTCATCACTGATCATATTTCATGGATGATTGGGAATGGTGTGAAACCTCACTTTTGGGCGGATTCTTGGAATGGCTATACTATCCTTAGAGATGAAAATAGATTTAGAGATTTAGAGTGTACTTTGTGTGATATTTGGGGTTGCAAAGTTGTGGATTACTTGGTCTGGTAGGAAAATCCTTTGGGGGGTTATTGGCAATGGAAGGACACCACTATGGAGGGCCTTGCTGTTGATCAGCAGTTGTTGCTTAAGGATATTTTTAGGAAGAGGGAAGTTTGTGTTGTGGATGAGGAAGAATCAATTTTTTGGTGTGGTTCTTCTTCGGGAGAATATTCTGTGAAGCTTGTGTTTAAGCTATTATCTATTGAGGATATGGGAAGTTTTGAGGCAGCTGACTTATGTTGGAGTAGGGATTGCCTTCCAAAAGCGAGCTCCTTTTTCTTGGTTGGCGATCCAAGGTAGAGTTCTCACAGCGGAGAGGCGAAATAGATTGGGCTTTTATGGTCCAACTAAGTGTGTTATGTGTGGGTGTCAGGTGGAGACAATTGATCATCTTTTTTAAAACTATTCAATAGCAGAACAGTGCTGGCGGCTGGTTCAACATAAACTTAACTAGTTGGGTCCGTGGATGCCAAATTTAAAATATTTTTTTGGTAGTTGGCCTCATGTAAAAATAAAGTCTTTTCTTTCTAGTTTATGGGTCATTGGCCCTTCTATAGTGGTGTGGGAAATCTGGAAGGAAAGAAATAGAAGGATTTTTTTGCATCTTGAAGAACCCATGGAAATACTTTTATGGAGAATAGAGCATGCAATAGCAGAAGTGATGAACATGGCTCTTTTGCGGAAGTCCTCAAGGAAATTACCATTCACAAAAGATGATGGCAGGATGTTGGATAGGTGGCTTGATATAAGGTTGAGGTATGCTCATAGCTGCTCAAGTAATGTTGAAAGGGAAAAGGAGAAAAAGGAGACGTGTTGGAAAGCCCTTGAGCTTGGATGGGTTAAGGAAAATTTTGATGGGGCTGCCAAAGGAAATCTTGGGCCTGTCAGGGCTGGGATTATTCTCAGATCAGATAGTGGACCAGTTTTGGCCTATGGAGCTAAGCAGTTGGTTGAAGGAACGAATAATTTAATTGAGGCAAAAGCGGCTCTATGGGCGGTGGAGTGTGTAAAGGCTGTTGGGGTCACCAAATTGCATTTGGAGGGTGATTCATTGGTGATTGTGGAAGCTATCCGATAGTGTAAGGTTGGAGCATGACATCTTTGCAATTATGTAAAGCTCATAAACTCGCTCCTTAAGGGGTTTGATGATTTTAAAGTCAGTCATATAAGGAGGGAATGTAATGGAGAGGTTGACACTCTGTCCAAATGGGTTGTGACTTTGGAACCCATTGGCTTTCAAAATTTTGAATTTTGTGACCGTTGGGACTTTTTAAAGGATTGGTCCCCTTTTAAAAAAGTATTAGATAACCACTCGTAACTAGATTTTCTAGTTACCTTTTGGAGAAATGATGTTGGTTGGATGATGATGAGGTGATGTAAGGTGGGAATGATGTTATGGGGTGTTGTTTCTCGACGGGATGATGTGTTTTTATGATGGCGTGGGAGTTGGTGTTCTTATGATTATATCGAGGACATAATTTATGCTGAGCGTGTGGAATGTGTTAAATTTCGGGCTGAGGGTCTCTTTCAGCAATGTTTTTTTGTGTGAAGGTGACGGGTGTAAGGATGGAGCCGACCTTCACCTTCAAAATGACCTTGCAACAAAAGGTGCTTTTCAGCCCAGTAGCAAATTTGAGGCTTAAACGCCTGCTAAAATATCCTATGCCTAGAGTGATTAAGGTGGTCCAACATACTCTCCAGGGCCTTTGTTTCAGGAGGCCTAACACCACTGGAAAGTGAATGTGGACATAGCAGCAATGATATTTATGTGGGGCTTGGAGCTGAATGATAATGTGGAAACAGTTAAATGGGTTGTAACATCTATGTTTCCCAAGAAATTGTTGGTGGGCTTGGACTCTCTTTTTGAATGGGCCTTCACTGGTTTCGGGTTTAATTATAGTGAATTCTTTGAGGACCCAGAAGAAGGCTGGGAGCAAGGGGTTTTTTCATTTTTATGGTGGCCTTCTCATGTGGACAAAGAGGCTTACAAGGTGCAAATTGCAGCTGAATGGGAGTAGTTAAAGGTTGAAATTATGACCTTTGAATAGTCTGGGGTTTATAGAGTTGTGGGATATATGGTTGGTCACCCGCGTAGGTGGCATTCTTTGATGCCCCGATGCAAAGGAAGGGTGGTGAGGCTTGGTTAGCCTTTTTGGGGTGGTTCTTGGAGTCTCAAAGTTTATAGTAAGGTGCCTTTTGTGATGGCTAGATGTATGTAAATGCTCCTATAGTGTCTGTATATTTTTCTGTTAAGCTTGCAGTAAGCTAGATGTATGATGGATAGTGGGTTCTTGTGAAAAATCATAATGGGGTTTTTTTTGTAGCCTAGCAGTCGAATATTGCCAAAATTTGTAGTTTCTAGCAATTTTTTTGGGGTGGTTTTAGATTTTTGTAGGTGGTTTGGGGACTATTCAAACTTTATTGGCTTAAAGCCTCTATGTAAATGTTTACTTCTTATTTCGAATAAAGATACTTATTACTGAGCAAAAAAATAATAATAACAAATTTCTAAATTCATATTAAAATATTTTAAAATTTAAAAACATTCATATTTATTATTTATGATTTTAAAATAGCATATATTTATTTTATAAAGTAAAATACAATATTACTTATAACAATTTTTTAAGATTTGTTAATAATTTAAAGTATGATATTTATGATTTTATAAAAATATAACATGTCAATCATACCATATACAAAATTCTCAAACTACTGCTAAAAGTGCAAAAACGACCATCAAATTCTAGACATGATCCATACCAAAGAAAACTAGCCCACTATGATTGGCTAAGGAAGTTCACCACCTCAAAAATAATAGGATAAAATTGAGCACTTTGTGGACAAAAACCAGGTTGGATTCCTGACGTGACACAAAAACATCCACATGCAAGATGTGAAGATAAACAATTGTTGTCACCACCGTTGCCAAATCAAGCAAACCAGGCATAATTATATGAGAAAAATCAAATTTTTGTGGCCATAATTATATGAGAATAAAAAATCTAAAGAGGTTTGTTACATAACTGCTCACAGAAAGCTTTGCATGAGAATACAAAAACCAAAAGAAAAGATGATAAGAATAAGTCTGATAACTATCGGCAGAATCATGATGAGGTGAATAATGTTGTGAGTTATGCAGTGAAGAAAGAGATCTCCAATCGATAACATGCCAACTACTTTATTTAATTTTACTTGATTTTTAAAGTCTATGGTGTTGATTGTTATGATTTCTGGATTTAATTGTGTATGAAATTTCCATATCAACATTCAGGTGACACTCCATGAACCATCATCTTTCTCTTTCAACTGTTCTCTTACATCATAATGGCTCACTAAGTGTGACCTTCAACGTTGATGCAAAAAAAAATTATATAGTTGAATCAATAGAAATCATTACAATCATTGTAACTACTATCAACATCCATCAAATCAAAAAGACCAAATAGTTCTCTTACCAATTTCTTGTTTAATTATGACTAAGTAATAACACCAAACAATATGGATACAGATACCTAATGTATTTTTTTTTCCATGACCATTTATTTTTATTTTATGAAAGTTAAGTTACTAGCTTAAAATCAATGTGTATATTTTAGATGTATTTTTTTATTTAATTCTATGTTTAGTTTGGGATTTTATTTTGATAGATTTATATAATCTTAAATGACATAATTTTGTATATAGTTCAATTTATGTATTTAAGTTTATGTATCTCTTTATTTACACACATATAATTTCAAATTGATTGATTCATCTATTTGATTATGGTCATTCATCTTATCATAAGTCAAATCCAATCCATCTTGGGGAGTGATCTAATTTAGTTGTCTAATCCAAGGTATGTTTGTACCTGTGTAAGGTCATCCTTCCAACCATTATTTTAATCTACTAAAATGCATATCAAAATAGAGCATTTAGCAAACTAGCACCATCTTACACTTTGGTGGTCCCAAACCAACTTCGCTCAGATCTTTGCAATGTGTTTTTTTCTGTGTAGAAAAAGACATTTATTTTTTATATTTAAATCAGTAAAACTAGGGTGTTGTCCCTATATACAACAACCCATTGGGTGACTACCATCATATTAACAATTAAAACACATTAACAACACTCTAGAACCAAACATAAAAAATAGTCAACCTAACTTCAAAATAGTTAAAACATACCAATAACTGTGTCCAAAGTGACCATTGCTAATACTAACAATATTAACAATACTAATCAAAATAGTAATAAAGGTCTTTAAGCGGGGTCATGCAAGGCCAAACTAGAATAAACTTCCATTGCAAAAAATAATAGTACTAGTAAAAATGACAGAGCTTAAAGCAAGGCCACAGGGGCCACTAACAACAATGCAAAAATTAAAGAGGGACCAAGTCTCTAGGTATCCTTCGACTTGCATGGCTTGGTCAACATTTTCATCGCCCAGTCCTTTGTAAGGAAATTATAAAGTTACTTGTAATTTTCTTCCTCCACGTCCTCCACACTGAGTGTATCCTTTTTTATCAGGCACAATGTGGTAGCCAAACTATGCATGATCTTTAATGAAAAGTGCACGAGACATCCTAAAGCCGATTGTCCATATCTGCAAATTTTTTTTCTTAAATTTAATTTATCTCCTTCCAAGTGTCCTCAGATTTACCTCCTTCCCCACTAAGAGTAGTCTTTCCCTTGCCAACATTGGGTGACTTAGTTTTCTCCTCAAGAGCCATAGTTTTGGTCAGATTGAGGGATTCAATTTTGAGGGTCTTAGAAACATGGGAGGAACTACTAGCAGTAACAGAGTAAACCTCTCTCTCCATAGTATTTTCTTCTTTTCCATTAGACCCACTCTGTCTACCCTCTTCAAAATATGACTCCTTTAAATTTTTCCCTTTTTTCACAAGCTTGGTGGCTAGTCTAGTAGACTAGGAGGGAGTGTTGGTTTCTTTTGTAGCTTCAATGTCCAAATCCATCTCAAGGTATTATAAATTTATCCTTTTTATGGGTCTTGGCCTTCAATTTAAGAGGAGGGTCATTTCTAAATTATTTTCCTTCAGTTTTTCTTCAGCCACAGTGCTAGGTGGGATGTCAAGAGATGACACTATGATTTCTAAAGTGATTCAGGAAAGGCATGTGATAAAAATAATAAACACCAAATCTTCCTTCTAGAGTAAAATATTTCATTACCATCAAACACACCTAGTCCCATGGCTTAGGAAGCTATTTACGGCCGTAGCCACCATGCAACTTAATAGGGTTGTCTTCCTCTTGAAAAAATAGGTTAAGATTTTCACAGTTCAAAACCATATTAGTTTTCTTCCATTTTCTCCCTGCTAATGAGGGACCTGTGGCTTTTGAAATGACTTCCTCAATAAATTTTAAGGAAATACCGCCCATAGATACATGCCTCTCTTTCCATGAGGAGACAAATTACAAGGAGATATTTTTGTCATGCCGCATTAAATACTTGATAAATTGAGTTGCACACCCTTCCCTACAGATGTGCCAAACCGTAGGGTTGTTATTGAAAAAGATATTTTTTGTCTTCATTCTAATTGATGAATTATCAATGGCTAACTTTGTGAACTTATAACTTTTGTATAATCTTAATTTATAAAACAATTATTATCAAAATATAAAATATGTTATTAAATATTTAAATATATCAATATTAATGTTTGGATTTAGTAAAGAAAATGAAACTACAACTTAATTAAAAGTATTCATTTAAAGTGTACATGAAAACATACTATTGAGCCTAATTTATATTGCATAATGATAAGTTGAAATTGATATATTTTATAATTTGCACTATTGTTTTAACAAAGTAAATATTATAGGGGATTATAGTTAGCTATATAATCAAGGAATGTAGGCTTTTCATAAAGATTCTAAAATCTATTTGATATGTACTTGAGAAAATCTAGTTGATTTGTGATTGTCTTTTAAACTATATCCATGTTCTATTTAGACTAATGTATGTAGTTGTGGATTCATTTTTTAAGTCTAAAATCAATCTTATACAATATAGAACTTTGTATTATTTTTCATGTGGATAATCCTTGTTTATTATGTTTTTATTTATTTTTGAATATTTGAAGGCCTACAATATTTTAAAATACCTTATAAGGGATGCTATACATATGAGTTTTTGTAGATCAAACTTCAAAATTATGTACAAAAATTCACTTGAACAAAGGTCATAGAATGATATAAACAAATTCATTATTCTTTTTATTGCGCCAAATTCAAGTCACTATTGTTTACTTCCTTAATGCTTTAGAATGCTTGGGAAATAAAAGGTCCTTGAATTATTAGAATGAATGCATTGAATATTTGCAAGTGCTAGTGTATAGCATCAAAACTTCCAAAAACTATTCTTAGTCTATTCATGATACAAATGTAAAGGAGATAATAGAATTTGAATTTAAATTTTATACAAGAAAGAATCGACATCATGATCACAAAATTAATTTTAAAAATACAAAACTAATCTTAATTAATAATAAGATTCGAGAAATATATGTAACTACTATACAAATAAATTAATATTTAAAAAACTAAAAACACATAAATATAAACACAAATTATTATTATATGTAAAGTTGCATTAAAACTACTTAAATTAATCTATCATTCCTTTTGAAGACTAACAAAAGATTACAACAAATAGCTATAGCAATTACAAATTGACAGTGTCATTCCACAGTCTATGAGTTGAACATATATATAAAAAAAAAGAGTCAGACCAGCAACTGTAACACAGGAAAAGAGTACTAGTAAATTATTATTATATGTAAATTATTAGTATTAATATTTAAAAAATTTAAGAACACATAAATATAAACAGGAAAAGAGCATCAGTAATAGTCCAAGATTGCCATTCCACAATGCATAACATTCCAAGAATGATTGTTCTCCATAAATGTGAATAAATGTCAGTAATACAATGCTTCAAGTTGATGAAAAGATAGGATATATCTGAAAGGAATTGAAAGAAAACATAAACAGCAGACACATAGTGTAATAAATAAATACACAACACCAGATTTATCCTGGTTCACCACAAATTGTGGCTACGTCCAGACTGCAAAGTATTGTATTAATTTCAAAAAGATCATTTACAAATGAGCAAGAGCAGCATATATAAAGGCTGCAATATTATTACATAATGAAGAGTCTTAGAATTGAAGAGTGATAATAAAAAGAAAAGATATATTATGATGGTTGGCCTTCACTTATCAACAAACTCCCACCTGAAGGACAACCATGTTGCAACTAATCACCCAATACCCTGCTTAAATGTTGACTTATCTTTTCTTCACAAGCCCAAGAGAAGTCCTTGCACATTCAAACTTCTCTTTGGCAACAACCTTTGTGAATATATCTGTCGGATTGATCCTAGTATCAATCTTAACAACTTCCACCTTTCCTTCTTCAACTACATGACGAACAAAGTGAGCATGTGCATCAACATTCTTAGAGAGATGTTGTGATGGGTGATTATGAGCCATGAAGATAGCGCTACGGTTGTCACAAAATAGATTATACTCATTTTGATGAACTTTCAAGTCACCAAGTAATCGCTGAAGCCAAATCATTTACCTTGTACCTTCGAAAAGAGCCAAGTATTTAGCTTCAACTGAAGAAAGAGAAATGCAATGTTGTAACCTTGTAGCCCAACTGATGGAAGCTCCTGCAAACATGAAGGTATATGCAATGGTAGACCTTTGTTTATGCAAGTCTCTGACATGATCAAAATTAGTATAACCTTACAGCTGAACCTTATTTCCTCCAAAGCATAATGCATAGTCCGAAGTTCCTTTTAGATACCTTAGTATCCACTTAACTTCTTCCCAATGAGCCTTCCCGGGATTGCTCATGAATCTGCTCACAACTCCCACTGCATGAGCAATGTCAAGGTGAGTAGAAACCATTGCATACATAATGCTTCCAACTGCAGATTTATAAGGAATTTTCTCCATGAAGTCCTTTTCTTCTTGTGTTTTTGGACATAATTCAGAACTTAAGCGGAAATGACCAGCAAGAGGAAGGGGAGAAACTTTAGCATCAACCATGCCAAACCTCTCAACAACTTTATCACGAATGTATTATTTTTTAAATAACGTAATTTCCTTCTTCTTCCTGTATTTTGTGATCGTCATGCCAAGAATCTTCTTGGCTGCCCCTAAGTCCTTCATGTTAAACTTTCTTGCCAATTTATCCTGTAACTCATTAACTATTATTTTTTTTGTGCTAGCCACTAACATGTCATCAACATAAAGAAGGAGAATGAAGAATTCACCATTAGGAAGTTTCTTGAAGTAGACACATGGGTCTGATTCACATCTCATGAAATTTTTTTTGGTCATGAAGCGATCAAATTTTATATACCACTATCTTGGGGCTTGCTTGAGGCCATACAAACTCTGATTTAGCTTGAAATAAAGATGCTTTTGTCCCTTCTTGATGAATCCTTGAGGCTGCACCATATATAACCCTTCTTATACATCACCATGTAGGAATGGAGTCTTCACATCAAGATGTTCCAACTCAAGATCCCATGCTGTTGCTAATCCCAAGACCGTTCGGATAGTTTTCATCTTGACAACCGATGAGAAGATCTCATTAAAATCTATCCCTTTTTCTTGATCAAACCCCTTTATCACCAATATGACCTTGAAGCATTTTATGCCTTCATCTTCTTCTTTTAACCGGTATACCCACTTGTTCCTAAGTGGTCTTCGATCTGGCAAAAGAGAGACCAAGTCCCAAGTTTGATTTTTAAGTAAAGAATCCATCTCCTCATGTGTCATTGTTTGCCATTTATCACTGTTGACATCTTTGAGAGCAACTTTAAATGTTGATGGTTTTGAAAATTCTAAAACAAGAATTGAAGGCTCTGCTTCTTCAGTGAACAATAACTCATAATCAAAGTATTTAGTTGGCATTTTCCTTTGTCTAGTAGATCTCCTTAATTGAGGTTATACACTTTCTGTTTGATCTTGAACTAATTCAAATGGAGAACCCGAGATTGTAGTTCTTCCAATTGAATGTTTAATTCCCTATTTAATTCCATGCCTCTCTGTTTCATTCTAAGAAGATGTATTTGTATGTCTCAAACCCAAACTACTAACTCCTAGAGTTGATCCGCGTGAGTACTCTATTAAAAAATAGAATGACCATCTACTGATTGAAGAGATACTTGGTGCATGCTATCTATGACATCTGCTAATTTAGAAATAGAGTCTTGCGTATGGGGCAGAGAAGGCATGATGCCTTCACAAATAGCTCCTCTGATCCTTTCACCAATAGCTCCCCCAATCCCTTCACCAATAGCTCCCCTGTGTATGTATCTAGGAGTCTCGACATGGAGAGGGGGCAAGGATTGTCCACCCGGGTGAGTAGTGAAGTTACTCATGGGTGAGGAGTGCAGCCAGCCTACGAGTGGTGGAGAAACTGTATTTGAAATACGTTGTTATTCTGGCATATTTAGAAGATGTCTTTTGCCATATGGACAACCATTTGCGAGAATGCTTTCTAAGATGTTAGAAGCTCACATGGGGAGAGGAGAGACCTCCAATTCATGTGAAGGGTATGTGTAGGATCATGGTATGCCAAAAAGTGGCGATGTGAAAAAAAACAATTTTCACTTGTCCAAAAGTGCACAAATAGATTTGTTGACTTTTTAGTAGGCCTGGGTGTCAGTACACTTGGCCAAGCCAAAAGCCAAAGTTAAAGGGAAAATCGAATATCTGATATTTGTTAGTAATTATAAATCTCTATACCCAGTCGCATTCAACATTTTTTCATTGTAACAACGTGAACATAACTAGGGCTATTCGATATCATTTCCCCTATCCAATTTTTCCTAATTTTCCAGGTAAGTGAAAGCTTCTAATTTGTATTATTTTTATTTTTTTTAAATACAAATATATAGTTTTTTATATAAAAATTAGGGTAGCAATGAGTTTTTGTATTGTTTTTTAAAATCAATTGTAATTATCGATTTATTTTTTCATTGTTATCAGACATGGAATCAGAAAACCCTCCTAATGATCCTGCAAACAATCCAGAACCACCTCCCAACAATCCCCCACGTCCAGAAGATGTATCTATCACAAACCCTCACCATTTAGAAGATCTAATAGGAGATAATCTAAATGAACTCAGAGGATTTCAAACCGCATATGCCAATATCCCCACATTGCGCCTCATGTTTACGAAATTGAACTCAATAATTGAAAACATGGAGAAACTGACACAGCAACATAATGCTACACTTCTTTGGCGTGAATCCATGCACGCCCAGTTTGATGATGGGCTTGATTATGATCAAGTCATGAACCTAAATATAACAAAACATGACATAGCTAATCTTTTTGTGGACCCTAAAACCGGTCTAAAAGTAGACCATAAAAAATCCATGTTGTCAATTAAATGGTGCACAAATAGTGCAATACGTGACAACTTTTGGGACCATTGGTGGATGGTTTTTGATAGACCACCTCACAATAATTTGGATGTCCCATTTTATTTTATTAAAAAATTGTATGCTGAATTTGTGCTCGGTCACAAGTTGAATTATTGGAGTATGAGACCAAACCAAGGTGTAGGTTTAGGTGCTCTGCAAGTCAAGCCATGTGCATAATGGGTGAAATCCCACACATATGTCCCCCCTCCTGAGATTTCACCACCTCCCATAGTGCAGAATCTAGACATTATTGTTGAGGCCGACTCACAGACTATTTGAGCCATTCACACATTGAGTGATCTATTGGTTACATAGAGCACAACATTGTTGCCTCCTCATCCTGATGCTTCTAGCGCTTCCACATCCTCTATGATCTCACATTTTTGTGTGGCCCACACTTGCATTATATGCAAGAATCTGTGCTTTGGACCCCTAACTGATAGTGATACATATAATTTCAGCTTCAATGGGGACAATTCTACACAACACACTATAGGCACTAAAGCAGCTCATGGAGATGTGCATCAAGAGCCTATAGAGCCATGGACTAGGTCACTGTTATGGTAAGGGTAAACCGTTCACTTTTTACATTGTATTTAAATTTTATTGTTCGTATTTTTAGTAGAATTTCCTTATAATAATTTCCCACTTATGTCTTTTTATGTGTTACATTTATGTTTAGTTGATGACAGAGGAGGAGATGGCATAGGTGGAGGGGTCCATGCTTTCTCGCATATCATTTGGTCTTGACACTTCCATGGTACATATATTTTAATGTACTCATTGGTTTCCTTTTAAATTATGATAATAGTATATGTACATTGTTTTCTAATTTTTATGGTCATCTTTTAAATACTGATGCAAGTGTCACTAGTTGCCACCAGGGGGCAATGTGAGGGAGTGCAGGTGTCAGCTGTTGATAAAGGAAAGGTAATTAAGTAATTTAGTTTTTTTATGCATACATGTATACTTGTCAGTTGTTCGTACTCATTTTTAATTTACATGGTTTATTTGACAAAGAGTGGCATATGATGATGCCGTGAGACCCTATCATCACGATAGAGTCACAGGCATATCCATTCGCAGTGATAGCCCCATGGTACGTACATTTCTAAAGTTATTTATGTGTATTTTACTATCAAGTATATATAATATGGTCAAGTTATGATAGTATGAAGTATCTATTTGACTTTTGTAGGTCACTCCTAGTTTGAGGGAGCCAGAACGCGAAGGGTTTGTATTGCTGATGACTGAGCCAACAATTCCTGAAGAAAGTTTAACATAGGTAAGTTTTAATGTTAATTCAGTTATTTTGTAAATATATATTTGCCACCAAGTTTTTAACATTAAATAGTATAACTTGTAGATCAATCTCATGTTCACTAACATATACATGTGGGAGTCGACATTGGTGCCACTATTCCTGCACTACCAAGGACATATATTAGGTCTCATGTCTGTAGGAGGAGACAGAGAGGGTGAGGTATATGAGAGCTCAATTTTAGTTTAAATTTTATTTATTATTGTTGTCTATGATTCTAAATTTTAATCTAACTTGGGGTTTCACTTTTGTGTTTGAATGCAAGATCCATCAGAGCCCAAGAGTACTTCAAAGAGGCTGCATTTTGATGATCCACCAGTAGAATAGAATGTCCTAGAAACATTTATAGTTGAACTTCTTATTTTGAGATGTCATATGACACATTTTGAGATGGCGTATGCCACATTGTATCTAGATATGTTAAAATATAAATATGTACAAAATTATTGTTCATTTTGATATATATATGAAACTTGATATTTGATCCAATTTATTAATTGTGTGTTCATTTATTCATTGTTAGTATGTAAATATGCTTTTGTGTATGTACTCATGTGTACAATTTATGCCTTAAGTATATTCATGTATATTCAAGTACATTATTCATAACCTAAATTCACGTGTATGGGCTACGTGCATGACTTAATTGAATTCATGTTGTATGCTTTATAATCTATGTGCTACATGTATGCTTCATGACTTAATAAAATTTATGTGTATGCTTTATGTGCTACGTGTGTTCACACGTGTAATTCATCATTTGAGGTATATAAGGATATCTATTAAAGTGTTTTCAAGGTTTCTAGACTTACCCTTTACTCCCAATGGCTAAAAAACTTCAAACTGGCCTAATTACATAATCAAACACCCTTTTGGCAATAATCAAACACCCTTTTGGCCATATCAAAACATATCTCAAATTTAGGTATTGGTCTTTTGGACAAAATAGCAGTACTCTACCTGTACCCTTGCAAATACAATAGGAACACCTAAGAAATGTGGTCTTGTAGCATCTCATGGATCACTGATACCTCTCACAAGGTCTGAGTTATGAGCCTCAAAATTTTGCTACCCAATCGTGCTTAGTGCACCTTGGGGACACTTTGGTCCAGCGTGGTCCAGAACGTTCTACTAAATCAGTGGTTGAAACGGGGTTGTATCTAGAGTTTACCCACCCAACTAGAGCTAATGGCACAATCCATTCAATGACTAGATGAATTTTTTGGAAGTAATCCAATGGTGCAACTTTCAACTGACCCTCACTGCAAGTTTTGGCATCAAGCGAGACTGGCGTGCTGAATTCAAACAAATTTGAATCTCCTAGAATGGAGAGAGGTTATTGTAGGCCTGAAAAACATCATCCTATAGCATCTCATAGATATCTGACACCTCTCATAAGGTCCGAGTTACAAGCCTTGAAAGTTCATTAACCAATTGTGCTTAGTGTACCTTGGGGACACTTTGGTCCGGCGTGGTCCAAAATGTTCTACTGACTCAGTGGTCAAAACAAGATTGTCCCTAGCATTTACCTACCCAATAGGAGCTAATGGAATAGTCCATTTAGTGTCAAGATGAATGGTTTGGAAGTAATCCATTGGTGCAACTTTCAACTGACCTTCATTGCAAGTTTTGGCATCAAGCGAGACTAGCATGCCAAATTCAAAAAAATTTAAATCTCCCAAAATGAAGAGAGGTTATTTTAGGCCTCAGAAATACTACCCTATAGCATCTCACAGATCTCTGATACCTCTCATAGTGTTTGAGTTACGAGCCTCGAAAGTTCACTGACCAATCGTGCTTAGTGCACCTTGGGGACACTTTGGTCCGGCATGGTACAGAACATTCTACTAACTCAGTGGTCAAAATAGGGTTGTCCCTAGCATTTACCCACCCAACCAGAGCTAATGGTGCAGTCCATTCAGTCCCGGGATGAACGGTTTGGAAGTAATCCATTGGTGCAACTTTCAACTGACCCTCACTATAAGTTTTGGCATTAAGCAAGACTAGCGTGCCAAATTCAAAAAAATTGAATCTCCTAGAATAGAGAGAGGTTATTGTAGGCCTTAGAAATTTCATCTTGTAGCATCTCATAGATCTCCAATACCTCTCACGAGGTCCGAGTTACTAGCCTCAAAATTTTTCTGCCCAATCGTGCTTAGTGCACCTTGGGGACACTTTGGTTCAACATGGTCTAGAACATTTTGTTGACTCAATGGTTGAAAAAGGGTTGTCCCTAGCATTTACCCACCTAGCCAAAGCTAATGGCACATTCTATTCAGTGTTGGGACAAACGGTTTGGAAGTAATCCATTGGTGCAACTTTCAACTGACCCTCACTACAATTTTTGGCATTGAGTGAGACTGGCGTGCCAAATTCAAAAAAAATTGAATCTCCTAGAATAAAGAGAGGTTATTATAGGCCTTGGAAAATTCATCCTGTATCATCTCATGGATCTCCGATACCTCTCACAGGGTCTGAGTTACGAGCCTCAAAAGTTCACTGCCCAATTATGCTTAGTGCACCTTGGGGACACTTTGGTCTGGCCTGGTCTGGAACATTTTGTTGACTCAGTGGTCAAAACAGGGTTGTGCCTAGTGTTTACCTTCCCAACCAGAGCTAATGACATAGTCCATTTGGTGCTGGGATGAATGGTTTGGAAGTAATCCATTGGTGCAACTTTCAACTGACCCTCACTACAAGGTTTGGGATCGAGCGAGACCGGCGTGCCAAATTCAAACAAATTTGAATCTCCTAGAATGGAGAGAGGTTATTGTATGCCTCAAAAATGCCATCCTGTAGCATCTCACGGATCTCCAGTACCTGTCATGGGGTCTAAGTTACGAGCCTCAAAAGTTCACTGCCTAATCGTGCTTAGTGCACCTTGGGGACACTTTGGTCCAGCATGGTCTGGAACATTCTGTTGACTCAGTGGTCAAAACAAGGTTGTGCCTAGTGTTTACCCACCCAACTGGGGCTAATGGTGCATTCCATTTGGTCTCAGGATGAACGGTTTGGAAGTAATCCATTGGTGCAACTTTCAACTGACCCTCACTGCAAGTTTTGGCATCGAGCGAGACTAGCGTGCCAAATTCAAAAAAATTTGAATCTCCCTAAATGGAGAGAGGTTATTGTAGGCCTCAAAAATGTTGTCTTGTACCATCTCATAGATCTCTGATACCTCTCATGGGGTCTGAGTTACAAGCCTTGAAAGTTCACTGCCCAATCATGCTTAGTGCACCTTGGGGACACTTTGGTCCGGCATGGTCCAGAATGTTCTCCTGACTCAGTGGTCAAAATGGGGTTGTTCCTAGCATTTAACCACCCAACCGGAGCTAATGGCATAGTCCATTCAGTGCCAGGATGTAATCCTTGAACACTATCCCTTCACCCAGGGAATCATCATTTTACTTTGGACACATTTGACCAATTTTGACTCAATGACTCCAACTATTACATCATTTGATGATAGAAATGTAATGGAATTAAGATAATAGAAATGTAAGGATACAAAACTAAGATGATATAAATTATATAAAGATACAACATTCATAGTAAGGAAACACATTTTTTGCACTTTACATGGCATTAAGACGATATAAATGTGAGCTTTTAATATTTGCAAATCAACCCCATGGGCTCTTTTATATTTCCAAATTTGCATCTAATTTTGCATCAAATCTTTTATATACAAAATTTGGCATCTAAATATGCACATTACATTCGATTGTTGATTTTATATACAAAATTTGGCATCTAAATATGCACATTACATTCGATTGTTGTTTTTATATACAAAATTTGGCATCTAAATATGCACATTACATTCAATTTTTGTTTTTATATAAAAAATTTGGCATGTAACTATGCACATTACATTCGATTATTGGTTTTATATACAAAATTTGGCATCTAAATATGCAAATTGCACAACTATATAAAAAAAATAAGTGTCCTTTTTGCTCCAATCCCTGCATTCGGAAGGCAGAAGAAAAGTTAATAGAGAATATAAGAAGTGCCCTTTTGGCATCTAAATATGTAAATTACATAACTATATTTTAATTTGAGTTGAACTTACCTACTGAAGTGTGCCTGAAGGGTCATCTCTACACCTGAGATTATTTAGTATTGCTTCATGATCAACAATACTAATATTCCAAAGTTCCTTTGTCTTTGGTTTTCCTAGATGTTTCAACAAGTTAACATTGGCTGCTATAATAAGGTGTGAATACATGAGAATGGTTTTGTGCTTCTTATAGTCTTCAAACATAGGAATGCCATTATTTCTAATCATATATGTGTGTAACCATGTTCCCACAACAACATGCGATCCTGTTGGATATGTGAACATATCATCATCTATCGTCAGTTGTGCAATTTTTTGCTTTCCTCGTACATAACGTGCTAACCAGTAATTTGATCTCTCATCATTCCTTTCTGGTGCAACCAATGAAAAAACATGTCCTAGCTGTAGAAGATCTGAAAGATAGTCATAGTCAAGTGAAAAATCCATGTCATCATTTATTACAGAGATTGTGAGAGATAAATGAGTAAGATAATGTGGAACCCATGTATCAACCCACTCACTTGACTCACACTGATCCCAATCACACTGAAGACAACTCAGACAATAACAAGCCAACTCTTGTGTCCAAATGGTCCATGTACTAGCATTTGAGCTTTGAAATGAATGCATTTTTTAAGAATCTTTCATAGTTTGACAATCCAACCTATCTCCTATTGTGCCCAACTCAACCAACCAAAAGAATCTACACACTGCTGAATCAAGAGTCCGCCCTATGACAATGTTGAAGTACACCAATCAACAATAGAATGGGCATCAATGATTTCTATACTTGAAATCCTTAGTTTCTCCTTAACTAGAGCTCTCTTTAAGCATGCACCTACTCCATCATGCTCCCCTTTTCCATGACCGGCCTAAAAAAAATCCAAATATGAGGTACACCTCTCTCTACATACATTCTACATAACCAATAAAACATAAGAGCATTTTTGAATTGACCTATGCAATTATCTGACCAAATGAGATGTCTATCCATAGCAATATTATTTTCCTGCACCCACTCAAAATAATTCTCAAAGAAATGTTGGAGAAACTTGGATGAGTGCGGTCTATCATCACTCATATAAAAATGGTACTCTCTGATTATCTTTTGGTCATCTTCTATACTATTAGGGGAATGTCTATATGTTATGTGCATAAAATAGAAACCTGAATAGAATTTTAATATTGAGCTTGAAACTCATTTTGGGGCTGCAATGTATAGTTCTCTGCAAAGTCAACAACTGATATAATAGTGCCAATTAGGAAAGTGTCCTTACACATCCTGAATTTTTGATCCAACCACTGAGACTTGTGACTATGCCTTGCATACTTGTAAAAAAGATTCTTCCTGAAATCTGAAATAAAATCAGCTACATTGCATTCTTTAGTAACCAACTCACATCTAGAGCCTTCACCTCCACTTTTTAATGTATATTTAATGGTTTCATATACCTTTTTGTGGACAATTGTCTTTCAAAAATCATGTTCGTAGCCCTCATGAAAACATTCAACAAACTTCACTAGCCCACCACACTCTGAGCACTTGTCATTTAAGCAATCTTTTCTATAAAAGAAACATCCATCTTCTCTGGGACATAAAAAATGATCTAGCAAGTCTCTTGATGATTTTGGAATAGCACTTGCACCACACTCCTCCAACATTTCACTACTATGCAAAGTAGAATGAATGGAT
Source organism: Chamaecyparis obtusa (assembly GCA_027943335.1). Lineage (NCBI taxonomy): Eukaryota > Viridiplantae > Streptophyta > Pinopsida > Cupressales > Cupressaceae > Chamaecyparis > Chamaecyparis obtusa. The sequence goes on along the minus strand of BSBK01005747.1, from coordinate 1,192,920 downwards.
CGTAACAATTCATGGTGCATTGAAAACTCCACATGATATTTGGAACAACAAGTATTTTGAATCTTAAGAGTCACACAAAAAAAAGGCTTCAGGGCTTCAAAAGTTCTTTGTGATATTTTCAATGTTGGATGTGTTTCACAAAAATTTTTGAACAACATTTTTTGACTCACCTCCAAATAATGTTTGGAATCTGGGGTGAGGTCTTGAATGCCAATTCTCAAGTTCAAGACATCCTTCACATTTGGTGACACTCTTGAGTTAGATTGCCAAAATAGCTGAATTTGATCCTTCACAGCATCAGTAAGCTTCTTATCACAATGTGAAAGTATCCCACCATAAGCCCATGTATCATTTTGAAGAGGATCATCAAGTCTTTCTCTTCTTGCAAGTGGTATATCCAAAGTTTTACAATTTAGATTCAATTCAACACAAGTTTGTCTCATCAAACGAGCCTTTCTCAAATAATGACTTACCAAGGAGGTTCCAATAACCCTCCTAGCAGCTCTCTTATCTTTTTCCTTGGTAGTCTTCCCAATGGAATTGAGAGCACTACAAAGATTTCTCACAATAGTAGCATTCCGCTCCTTTTTCTTGTTCACACTAATCTTCAATTTGACTAGTATATGTCTCATCTTCTGCATCTTTAACAATTGCACAAACATTTGACATTTCTCAACCAACGTCTTGTGCCTAAAAAAATGATCAAAAAGTTTTGAAACCCACAACCGAATGGTTCTTTTTGATTTCTTGCCATTGAAATTTCTCAAATTATGTTCTCATCAATTTCAAGTAACCATTTAGTTCTTCTTGAAGGTCTCAGTTTTGAAACTTTTGTCTTTCTTCCTCCGAAGGGACTTCATTTCTCATATAATTTGGAGATGTGTAATGTTGATTTGGTTCTTCTATGCCATTATCATTGTCAATTCCTTCATATTCAATCAGTGGATTTTCATTGACAATGTCCACAATTCCATCAGCCACATCTACATGTTCATTTTCAAAACCTACATTTTCATCTTAAAATTCATGTTCTTCACTTGAAACCACATTAAAAGGTGGGTCTATGCCAACATCTTCATTCATATTTAACTTACCTTGTCTCTTGTTCTGATGGGCAACCCTATCCATTTCTCTATACACTTCAACATCTTCATTTGTGAGTCTCCTCTTCCTTTATGCTTTCGACGACTACTACTCCCCAAACTTAGACCAAAAAGAAGATGCAAACACCTCTGGTAATAGAGAAAATCACACCAAAAAAAGATGAAATACCTTTGGTAATTGAGAAAATCACCCCAAAAAGTGGTTTTTTGTCTTCTCACTGCAACTTGAATCCCATAATTGAGGAAAAACATGTGACTATCTGGAGGGACCTAGAGAATCTTGTTTTTTTTTTACACCAATAAACAAAATCAGATATTCAAAATTATTAGATATCCAATATCTCCCACCAAAATTTTGGAAAAATCTATCTCTCTCTCTCTCACCTTTCTCTCTCCTCTCTTTCTCTCCTCTCCTCTATCTCTAGGTGAGAGAGAGAGAGAGAGAGAGAGAGAGAGAGAGAAAGAGAGGAGAAAGAGAAAGGTGATAGAGAGATAGGAGAGAGGAGACACACACACAAAGAGAGAGAGAGAGAGAGAGAGAGAGAGAGATGGGTCATGAGGACTTCCTAGGGGTCCTAACACATGATAAGGCGTACTAGGACCCCTAGGAAGTCCTTGTGACCCCTTTTGACACATTTGAAACCTCAAGTGTGTCATAAGGGGTCGTAGGTCCGCTTAGGACACACTTGAGGGTTCCAAGTGTTGAAAGGGGTCATGGGGACATCCCAGGGGTCCTAGTATGCCTTATCACATGTTAGGACCCCTAGGAAGTCCTCATGACACATTTCGACGCATTGGAACCCTAAAGTGTGTCCTAATAGGTCCTACAACCCCTTAGGCAACACTTGAGCATTCAAATGTGTCAAAAGCGGTCATGAGGACTTCCTAGGGGTCCTAGTACATCTTATCACATGTTAGGACCCCTAGGTAGTCCTCATTACCCCTTTCAACACATTGGAAGCCTCAAGTGTGTCCTAAGGGGTTGTAGGACCCCTTGGGACACAATTGAGGGTTCCAATGTGTTGAAAGGGGTCATGGGGATGTCCCAGGGGTACTACTACACCTTATCATGCATTAGGACCCCTAGGAATTCCTCATGACCCCTTTCGACACATTGGAACCCTCAAGTGTTTCCTAAGGAGTCAAGATTGGAACCCTCAAGTCTATCCTAAGGGGTTGTAGGACCCCTTAGGAAACACTTGAGGGTTCCAATGTGTCGAAAGGGGTAATGGGGACTTCCCAGGGGTCCTAGTATGCCTTATCATGCATTAGGATGCCTAGGAAGTCCTCACGAACCCTTTCAACACATTGCAACCCTCAACTCTGTTCGAAGGGGTTTTAGGATCCCTTAGGATACACTTGAGGGTTCCAATGTTTCAAAAGGGGTCATGGGGACTTCTCAGGGGTCCTAGTGCACCTTATCATGCATTAGGACCCCTAGGAAGTCCTCATGACCCCTTTTGACACATTGGAACCCTCAAGTGTGTCCTGAGGGGTCATAGGATCCCTTAGGACACACTTGATGGTTCTAATGTGTTGAAAGGGGTCATGACAACTTCCTAGGGGTCCTAGTACAATGTGTCAAAAGGGGTCATGTGGAATTCCTAAGGGTCCTAGTACACCTTATCACACGTTAGGATCCTTAGGAAAACCTCATGACCCCTTTCGATAGATTGGAACACTCAAGTGTGTCCTAAGGGGTCCTACGACCCCTTAGGACACACTTGAGCATTCAAATGTGTCAAAAGGGGTCATGGGCACTTTTGAGGGGTCCTATTATGTCTTATCACACATTAGGACCCCTAGGAAGTCCACATGACCCCTTTCAACACATTGGAACCCTCAAGTGTGTCATAAGGGATCATAGGACCCCTTAGGACACACTTGAGGGTTCCAATGTGTCGAAAGGGGTCATGGGGACTTCCTAGGGGTCCTAGTATGCCTTATCACACGTTAGGACCCCTAGGAAGTCCTCATGACCCCTTTCGACACATTGGAACCCTCAAGTGTGTCCTAAGGGGTTGTAGGACCTGATAGGACACACTTGAGGGTTCCAATGTGCTGAAAGGGGTGATGGGGACTTCCCAAGTGTCCTAGTATGTCTTATCATGTGTTAGGACCCCTAGGAAGTGCTCGTGACCCCTTTTGACACATTGGAACCCTCAAGTGTCTCCTAAGGGGTCCTACAGCCCCTTAAGACACACTTGAGCATTCAAATGTGTCAAAAGGGATCATGGGAACTTCCTAGGGGTCCTATTATGCCTTATCACATGTTAGGACCCCTCAAAAGTCCTTATGACCCCTTTTGACACATTGGAACCATCAACTCTATCCTAAGGGGTTGTAGGACACCTTAGGACACACTTAAGGGTTCCAATATGTTGAAAGGGGTCATGGGGGCTTCCCAAGAGTCCTAGTATGCCTTATCATGCGTTAGGACCCCTAAGAAGTTCTCATGACCCCTTTCAACACATTGAAAGCCTCACATGTTTCTTAAGGGGTCATAGGACCCCTTAGGACACACTTGAGGGTTCTAATGTGTCGAAAGGGGTCATGGGGACTTCCCAAGGGTCCTAGTATGCCTTATCATGTGTTAGGACCCCTAGGAAGTCCTTATGACCCCTTTCAACACATTGGAACCCTCAAATGTATCCTAAGGGGTTGTAGGACCCCTTTGGACACACTTGAGGCTTCCAATGTGTTCAAAGGTGTCATAGGGACTTCCTAGGGTTCCTAGTATGTCTTATCACATGTTAGGACCCCTAGGAAATCCTCATGACCCTTTTCGACACATTGGAACCATCAAGTGTGTCCTAAGGGGTCCTATGACCCCTTAGGACACACTTAAGCATTCAAATGTGTCAAAAGGGGTCATGGGGACTTTCAAGGGGTCCTAGTATATATTATCACAGATTAGGACCCCTAAGAAATCCTCATGACCCCTTTCGACACATTGGAACCCTCAAGTGTGTCCTAAGGGGTCATAGGATCCCTTAGGACAAACTTGAGGGTTCCAATGTGTTGAAATGGGTCATGGTGACTTCCTTGGGGTCCTAATATCCCTTATCATGCGTTAGGACCCCTAGGAAGTCCTCATGACCCCTTTCAACACATTGGAACCCTCAAGTGTGTCCTAAGGGGTCATAGGACCCCTAAAGACACACTTGATGGTTCCAATGTGTCGAAAGGGGTCATGAGGACTTCCTAGGGTCCTAGTATGCCTTATCACACATTAGAACCCCTAGGAAGTCCTCGTGATCCCTTTTGACACATTGGAAGCCTCATGTGTGTCCTAAAGCATCCTACAACTCTTTAGGACACACTTGAGCATTCAAATGTGTCAAAAGGTGTCATGGGGACTTCTCCTAGTACACCTTATCATGCGTTAGGACCCCTATGAAGTCCTCGTGACCCCTTTCAACACATTGGATGACTCAAGTGTTTCCTAAGGGGTCATAGGACCCCTTAGGACACACTTGAGGGTTCCAATGTGTTGAAAGAGGTCATGGGGACTTCCCAAGGTTCCTAGTATGTCTTACCACACGTTAGGACCCCTACAAAGTCCTCATGACCCCTTTTGACACATTGGAACCCTCAAGTGTGTTCTAAGGGGTCCTTTGACCCCTTAGGATAGACTTGAGCATTCAAATGTGTCAAAAGGGGTCATGAGGACTTCCAAGGGGTTGTAGTATGCCTTATCATGCGTTAGGACCCCTAGGAAGTCCTCATGACCCATTTCAACACATTGAAACCCTCAAGTGTGTCCTAAGGGGTTGTAGGACCCCTTAGGACACACTTGAGGGTTCCAATGTGTTGAAAGGGGTCATGGGTACTTCCCAGTGGTGCTAGTATGCCTAATCAGATGTTAGCACCCCTAGGAAGTCCTCATGACCACTTTCAACACATTGAAACCCTCAAGTGTGTCCTAAGGGGTCCTACAACCCCTTAGGACACACTTGAGCATTCAAATGTGTCAAAAGGGGTCATGGGGAGTTCCTAGGGGTCCTAGTACGTCTTATCACACATTATAACCCCTATGAATTTCTCATGACCCCTTTCAATGCATTGGAACCTTCAAGTGTGTCCTAAGGGGTCTTAGGACCCCTTAGGACACACTTGAGGGTTCCAATGTGTCAAAAGGTGTCACGGAGACTTCCCAGGGGTCCTAGCATGCCTTGTCACATGTTAGGACTTCCTAGGTCATGAGGACTTCCTAGGGGTCCTAGCATGTGATAAGGCATGCTAGGACCCCTAGGAATTCCCCATGACCTCTTTCGACAGATTGGAACCCTCAAGTGTGTCCTAAGGGGACCTATGACCCCTTCGGACACACTTGGGCATTCAAATGTGTCAAAAGGGCTCATGGGGACTTCCTAGATGTCCTAGTACATATTATCACATGTTAGCACTCCTAGGAAGTCCCCATAACCCCTTTGGACACATTTAAAAGCTCAAGTGTGTTTGAAGGCATCGTAGGACCCCTTAAGACACACTTGAGGGTTCCAATGTGTCAAAAGGGGTCATGACGACTTCCTAGGGGTCCGAACGCGTAATAAGGCATACTAGGACCCCTAGAAAGTCCCCATGACCCCTTTCGACACATTGGAACCCTCAAGTGTGTCCTAAGGGGTCCTATGACCCCTTAGGACACACTTGAGGGTTCCAATGTGTCAAAAGGGATCATGAGGACTTCCTAGGGGTTCTAACATGTGATTAGGCATACTAGAACCTTTGGGAAGTCCCCATGACCCCTTTTCACACATTTGAATGCTTACGTGTGTCCTAAGAGGTCGTAGGACCTATTAGGACACATTTGAGGGTACCAATGTGTCAAAAGGGGTCATGAGGACTTTCTAGGGGTCCTAACGTGTGATAAGGCTTACTAGGACCCATGGGAAGTCCCCATGACCCCTTTCGATACATTGGAATGCTCAAGTGTGTCTTAAGGGGTCCTGACCCCTTTCGATACATTAAAACCATCAAGTGTATCCTAAGGGGTCCTACGAACCCTTAGGACACACTTGAGGGTTCCAATGTGTTGAAATGGGTCATGGGGACTTGTTAGGGGTCCTAGTATGCATTATCACGCGTTAGGACCCCTAGGAAGTCCTCATGACCCCTTTTGACACATTAAAACCCTCAAGTTTGTCCTAAGGGGTCCTACAACCCCTTAGGAAACACTTGAGTATTCAAATGTGTCAAAAGGAATCATGGGGACTTCCTACAGGTCCTAGTATGCCTTATCATGCATTAGGACCCCTAGGAAGTCCTCATGACCCCTTTTGACACATTGGAACCCTCAAGTGTGTCCTAAGGGGTCGTAGGACCCCTTATGACACACTTGAGGGTTTTAATGTATTAAAAGGGGTCAGGACCCCTTAGGACACACTTGAGGGTTCTAATGTGTTGAAAGGGGTCATGGGGACTTCACAGGGGTCCTAGTATGCCTTATCATGCGTTAGGACCCCTAGAAAGTCCTCATGACCCCTTTCGACACATTGGAACCCTCAAATGTGTCCTAAGAGGTCCTACGACCTCTTAGGATACATGTAAGCATTCAAATGTGTGAAAAGTGGTCATGGGGACTTCCCAAAGGTTCTAGTATGCCTAATCACACGTTAGAACCCCTAGGAAGTCCTCATGATCTGTTTTGTCACATTGGAACCCTCAAGTGTGTCCTAAGGGGTCATAGGACCCCTTAGGACACACTTGAGGGTTCCAATGTGTCGAAAGGGGTCATGGGGCTTTCCAGGGGTCCTAGTATGCCTTATTATGTGTTAGGACCCCTAGGAAGTCGTCATGACCCGTTTCGACACATTGGAACCCTCAAGTGTGTCTTAAGGGTTCCTACAATGCCTTCAGACACACTTGAGCTTGGAAATATGTCCAAAGGGGTCATGGGGACTTCCTAGGGGTGCTAACGCGTGATAAGACGCAATAGGACACCTAGGAAGTCCCCATGACCCCTTTTGACACATTTGAATGCTCAAGTGTGTTCGGAGGGGTCGTAGGTCCCCTTAGGACACACTTGAGGGTTCCAATCTATCAAAAGAGGTCATGGGGAATTCCTAGGGGTCCTAGTATGCCTTATCACATGTTAGGACCCCTAGGAAGTCCTCATGACCTCTCTCTCTCTCTCTCTCTCAGATCTAGACCCTTCACCTCCACTTTTTAATGTATATTTAAAGGTTTCATATACCTTTTTGTGGACAATGTACCTTAAATGTTCTTACATCAATTTTTATGCCACTTTTAGTTTCTAGAATAGATGATGAGCGTATGGTGGTTCTACAACTGTGTGAAATTTCTTTTCGAGAGTTAAAAAATCAATTGATTGTATTCAATCAAGGGAAAGTGCATTGACATCTACTTATTCAGTATAGTCAGACCGCCAAAATTATAAGGAGTTTGCAGAAAAATCATGTGCTGGATATGTTCAAGAGGATTTGGGTTGAAACTGTCTGTCCTCAAATCAACTGTGCAGGGATTTTTTTGAAATCATTTTGTATATCAAATAATATAATACATACTAATATAAAAATTTATATTATAATATTTATGCTATGGTATTATTATTTAATATTAATATTTAAAATGAAATTAATATTAACATAAAAAGAATACAACTTAATTTATAAGACAATTAATATTACTATTAAAAAAATACATTTATTATGAAACTTGAATTTGGGAAAAGCGAGGCAATTGAAATTTCAAAATAGGCTGGCTTTTTCGGATATCCATTTTTATCGAATATTCGATTAGGCTTGGTATTTGCTTCGACATTACCAAACTTGGGTGGTCAACCCTTTAGGCATGTTTCAGGAGATAGTTCTTGATACTGAGACTTCGACCATGTAGCTGACGACTATTTTTTCACCCAAAATTGATGAAACTAAAAGGGTTTCTTAAAGACATTATCAGTTTTCCATCAATATAATTGCTGTCAAATTTTGAGTTCAGTAAGTAATTATTACTTATTTTTTAATTGAGTTATCTTTAAAGTCGTAATTGACATACTGATTGAAAAACAACTATAACTTTCAAATCATTTAACCTTTTTGAAATCTAAAACATGTTTCACATTCTATGCTTCGGCTACTATAAGAAAAAAAAAAGTTTTGAATTTGGTAAAATTTTGAATTAGTTAAGGTGGTCAAACATAAGAGTTTTTTTATTTTTAAAAAGTTGTAGCAGAAAATTCATAATTAATTATTTATTTGACCAAAAATTACAAAAAAATATGTGTCACATCCAAGCATGAGTCTACTACTTATATCTAGAATCTTTGGAAAATATATTATCATTTGATTGTGATTAAGGTGGTTAGACATACACGTACTTTTTATCTTTTCCCTAAAATTTTTGTAGTATTGCATTGAAATCTAAAATTTTGAACAATTAGACAACAATAATTTCAAACAAGGGCTAGTAGTTTAGAAACTAAATTCAATTTCCTACAGATTCTACTCTTACAAATTTTTCACATAAGGTTCATAAGATGTTCAACCTTTTACGTCAAGTTGACTAACCCTGATTTTCTGATCTTTCATTGCCACTTAAGGCCATAGTTTTGTATACCATGATCCTGCACATACCTTGAAGATGAGCTCTTATCAGAGCTAATGCTCTATTCAATATGGAAAAGGGGTTCTTTGTCACTAATGTTTGGATTGTAATTTTCTAGGATTAAGGGAGGACCCGACTGATATGAGTTCCAGTCATGTAAATTATTATTGGCCAAGGTTCCTGATGCTGAACTTTGTGATAGCTGAGGCATAGGAGATAGAACAGAGATGGGAAGTTTTGATGTGGGATTAACATGTGAGTAGATGGGAGAATTTTTATTTCCATTGTCCATAATCTCTAATAGGGGAATATATTCTCTGATAGGAGTTGCATCTTTAGAATGAGGAAATATCTTCTCATTAAAGACTACATCTCTGCTCCTTATGATTTTCTTATCAGATAGACTCCAAAGTCTGAAGCCAAACTATTCTTCTCCATATCCAACGAATATACAAGGCTGTGATTTAGGATCCAGTTTTGTTCTCCTCTCCTTAGGGACATGTACGAAAGCCTGAAAGCCAAAGACTTTAAGATGAGAGTATGAAACTCTTCTTCCTTTCCGTTCCTCTTTTGTAATTTCAAATTTTAACCTTGATGAAGGACTTTGATTTATTAAATAGTCCAATGTATTGTACGCTTCAACCCAAAACTCTTTTCCCAAACTTGTATTGGAAAGCATACAACAAGATTTCTCGAGTATTGTCCTATTAAGCCTTTCCACTACCCCATTTCTTGAGGGGTGTAGGAGACAACTTTCACCCTACGAATACCATTATCTACACAATAATTATCAAATTCAGTTGAACAAAACTCCCCTCCATTATCCGTTTTCAAGCATTTAATCTTGTGACCTCTTTGGTTTTCAACAAGAGCTTTGAAAACTTTGAACTTAGAAAATACTTCAGATTTATTTTCCATCATGTATATCCAAACTTTCCTAGTACAATCATCAAGGAAAGTAACAAAATATTTAGCACCTCCTAAGGAGCTTACCTCAGTAGGACCAAAGACATCTAAGTACATAAATTCCAATGGTTTTTCCTTCATGTCATGCCCATCTTTCAAAAATCTAACCCGCTTTTGCTTGCCGTAAAGACAATGTTCATAAAACTTCAAGTTTTCTGATTGGAGACCCGGTAGTTGATCCCTTTTTAGAATTACCTCTAGTCCTTTCTTTCTCATGTGGCCTAATCTTTGATGCCAAAGTGTCACATCATTTCTCACAATTGTCATAGCAGCACCTACTTCGGTAGGCTTTCCAAAGAGATATAGACTACCAACTTTATTTCCCTTGGCAATGATTCTTGAACCCTTGGTAACTTTCCAAGTGTTCGGCTAAAAGTGTGGATGATATCCTTGTGCAAAGAGATGACTAACAGAAATAAGATTTCACCTCAACTTGGGAACATGGCAAACATCCTTTAACAACTGATGGCCACCGTCTTCTAGCTGCAACATAATGTCACCTTTTCTAACTATCTCACAAGACTTATTGTCTGCAAGAAAAACTTCTCCAAATTGTCCTTCATGGTAATTTTTGAAGCAATCCATACATGAAGTGGAATGGAAGGAGGCTCCAGAGTCTATCACCCAAGAATATGATTTTGAGTCACTTGTAGAAAGAATTAAAGCAGTTTCATCTATCTCATAGGTTGTATTAGTTCACTATTCCTCACTTTTTCTTGTGCTTTCTTGTAAGCCCAACAATTTATTTTTGAGTGGCCAGGTTTACCACAAAACCAACACTCTCCATTTCTACCTCTTGACTTTGATCGATTGGGTGATCTAGATTATCTTTGATTGTAATAATTATTACTACTTCTATGATGGATTCTTCCCCTTCTCTCAGTGTTGACCATGGTAAGAGCATCACCAGATGGGGTATCTTTATTACTTCTTCTCATATCTTCAGTAGGAAAAGTGGCAACTACTTCATCATAGACCAACTTCTTCTTTGTGGAATTTGAAGTGCTAACAACTGTAACTATGGGATCCCAACTGTCGAGCAAAGAACACAACAAGATGATGGCTTTGGCTTCGCCATCTTATGTCATACCAACCAAGGTTGCATGACATTATAAAGTGTTCAAATCATTTATATGATTTGACATCGCAGTCCCTTCCTTCATTTTCAGCTTGTAGAGTTTCTTCATAATGAAGATTTTATTTGTAGTTGATGTCATCTCATACATGCTCTGAAGTTTGTCCCAGACTTCTTTTGTTGTCCTTTCGTTCAAGACATTGAACAAGACATTTTGTGATAGCGAAAGAAAGATTGATGCCATCACCTTATCATCAATATTCTTCCAATCTTCATCTGAAATCGCAGTTGGTTTGTTGGATTTTCCTTCAATTACGATTGCTAAATCTTGCTCAATCAACAAGGAACGCATTTGCACTTTCCACAAGCTGAAGTTCTTGTTGGAGCGAAAAATAGATATCTCAATAATCAAGAAGAGGAGTGTTTATACAATGTGAACAGTTACAAACTGTCAAATGGTTGGACGGTTAAACTACCCAAACAATGTATTTTGCCAACATTCCCCCCCTTAATACATTGATCCTAAACATATCAAAAACTATTTTCCCTAGGGATCCCCCCCTCAAGGCTTACATAACAAAATATGCTGATTACATAATATGAATACATATATTGAGAAAATATTCTTTTTGAAGCTGCAAACCCTAAATCATGAAAGGCTCCATCAAGTTGTCTTGTGACTCTCGGAAAGGTGTAGCTTCAAGTTGTGTTCTTAAGCTCCCAGTCCCGAACTCTCGAATCATAGTCTTTAATTATTCAACAATGATCCCTAAGAGATGCGATAGATCTCTATCATTTTTTGGTGACTGCGAAAGGGTATAATTCTCAATCATATACTTTGAAGCTCGCTTGATAGCAATCCATATTGAGTGCACTACCAAATCTTAAACCTATCTCCAAAATGAATCTTCACAAGACATACATTCTTCAAATTTGTCAGCATTAGAAAGAAAAACAAAAATAGAAAGCCAAAAATGCTTCTCATGCAGATCACCATCTCAAAGCGAGAAGTTAACTTGAGATGATAGAAATTCCTCCATCCTCCAATGTCGCCAACCTCCAGAAATGAAGGTTACATATTACCCTCCAAAAATAGCACTAGAGAATGAAATACAACTCTTGAGAGCTAAATTGAAATTATTTTGGACAAGCTCTTTATTACCATGAACATCCTTAATCACATTGAATTTTGTCCCCATGACAATGATACAAAATTCAATCCTAGCTACAATTATTTTCAAATATTGTATCTCCAGTGAAAAGGCCCTCTTATATTAGCATTAATTTGTATTCTCTATCATAGGTATGAAAAAATAAGATATTTGTAGACCCAAACTTCCAACCACATAAGCTATCCTTATCACTCCAAGACTTCACAAAACTCAACAACAAATAAACTCTCAAATACTCCTAATAGTCAATCTTCACAATGGAAACATGAAGAAATCATTGAAAATGATGGACATTACCATTTCAACATCTATTTTCTACCTTAATGGTACGACACCAAATAGCTATTAGAATAACTTGATGAATCAAACTCACCAACACTCTTTTCACCCTCACTGATTATTGCACTTCATGGCCATACGATTTTACCACAGCCGAATTCAATCCCAAATGATTATGCAGATCGATCTCCTTCAAAATGATTGTAGACACCTTATCATTCCATTCGAATCAAAATATGTAGAAACTCGGCTATCAACCAAGCTAAAAGTTTTTGCTAGTGCTTTCCACTCAGTCCACTTCTATTATGATTGCAGGGTCTCTTTTGAAATCAAGACCAAAACACTATCTCTCAGTTTCTTCAAACGGCTTACACAGAATTACTAACCAGTCTCAATTGTATGCCGCCAGCCAAGACGATTACACCGGTTCTTTAAAAAAAAAATTGTTTCACTATTGCAAGTGTGAATCATCCTTCACTGAATGCAGTTCAACATCGAATCCAAATGCTACAAAAGAGACTTCAAACATAATAAGTATTTTCATTCATCAATACCACACTAGGCGTAGAGCCAGGGATGCATCTGTAAGAATAGAGGATGATATTTGTAGACATTAAACACCCTTTCACCACCAAAAGATAATTACCAATCACTAAAAGGCAGTTAGTCTTTACAACCTATGACTGGTATCAAACTCCTAAACCAATGACTTCAACATTGGTGCATTTCACAGTGAGAACAGATTGCATTACACTTTAGTTTTAGAATGTCAGAAAAAAAAACAAAGCTATTGCTCAACCATTATTGTCAGTCTATGATTATCATTGTCAATCTAAGATTATATCTCTTCTGTCAAACACCCTCTCACATTCACAAGATCACCTATGCGCTCTGATACCATATGTTGGAGTGAAAAATAGATATCTCAATAATCAAGAAGAGGAGTGTTTATACAATGCTGATAGTTGCAAACTGTCAAATGGTTGGACGGTTAAACTACCCAAATAACCAAACAATGTATTTTGCCAATAGTTCTTGCCTACGAATTTCTCCACTTTCGTATCCTCCATCTTTCCATAAATTCAACCTAGATTTCCAATCTGCACAACTTGTGCTCTTATACCAATTGAAAGGAATTGAAAGTGAAAATAAATAGCAGACACACAGTGTAATAAACAAATATACAACACCAGATTTATCCCGGTTCACCATAAATTGTGGCTACATCCAGACTATAGAGTATTGTATTAATTTCAAAAAGATCATTTACAAATGAGTAGGAGCAACATATATAAAGGCTCCAATATTATTACATAATGAAGAGTCTTCGAATTGAAGAGTCATAATAAAAGGAAAAGATATATTATGACTGTTGGCCTTCACTTCTCAACAATATCAACCACCCTTTTAATGTTTATCACAGTATTTATTACATTACAATAATGTATTGGATGGTATATTTAAGAATTAGATCTTACTTGGTTGGTCACAAGAATGTATTGAAGTCAAATCCTTTCATTTAAAGTTGTGATTAAGCAACAATTATAATATTTTCTTATTGTTACATATATTAATCTAATAATTTGATTTTTTTTAAATAAATAAGAAAGGAAGGATTATAGAGATCAGATATAATGTGTAAAATCTTATTAAAGTATGTGATATTTTAATGTAGAGAATAATTTATTGATATATTGTAAATTTTAATATATAATTATTCAATAATCTAGATTTATTTTGTCAAAAATAAAATAGAATAAAGATTATAAACTTTCAACTTGAGACAATGACATATAATTCCTTGACAAGAGATATGTCATGTTCCTCATTAGAGTTAAAGACCATTTCTTGAGCCTCAAAACCTATAATATGCCATGACACGAGGGACCTATCAATTTCAACCTCCAAACTCTAAATATCTCTAAACATTTTATTAAAATTCATAACTAATCTATAAGCTTCCCTTTTTTCCTCTCATATAATAGGACCTAACTCTACAACATACCTACATTCAAGATAGGTTGAACTACAAAGAATTTGCATGGCTTGGTGCACCATCTTAATATCTCATTACATTGTATCCACTGCCATTCATTGAAATGGAGGTCTCAACTACACATGATTTACCCCTAAGGAATAAACACAAGTCATGAACCAAGAAGAATTTTTCAAAATGTTTCATTTTTGGATGACACAATAGTAGTGCCTACCATTTTTTGCTTAAGTAGGGCATTGAAATCAATATTTTAAACATGGGTTGAGTAAAAATCATAAAATTGAGTTGGGTAATTTTGTACTCATAGATTAAATTTTAGAATAATAATAGATAATGACAACTAAAAATGTTAAATTTATATTTTATTTTCAGATATCAAATAACAAATAAAAATAGTAAAAATATTAAACAATTAAAATTGTGTACAAAAAATATATACTTGAAACATCTATATATAGAATAATATAAATAGAAAATAGACATATTCATTAAGAAAAGTTCACAAGTTCAAATTCTCTAAAGAGGTAGGGTATGTATGCCTCACTTTTTATACAATTAGGTGTCTCTTGTATGGAGTAAAGGGTAAAAGTTTATATTTTAAGCTTTTGTAAGACCAAAAAGCTTAGTGTAGGGGTAGGGTATGTATACTTCATTTGTAGTACAATTAGGTGCCTCTTGCATAGAGAGTAGGGCAATCCTATATATTTAACTCTTTTGTAGGCCCAAAATCAGATTGTAGAAACTAGTAATTGCACCTTGGTGTGCAATAGGGACCCCAAAATATAATTTTAATAACATAAATAATTTTAAATTAATTTGTATTTACAAATGATATTAATAATCATAGTAATTTATATTATATTATGATATTAAAAATAAAATAAATGTCGGCATTATATTGACCTCTCATTTATGTATTGTATATTATGAAAGTTTAGAAATACTTATGTTATTGTGAAAAGAATAATTGATTGTTAATAATTTATCATTGAAATTTTATAATATTAATGTAATTTATTTTATATTAAACATAAATATAATTCCACATATATTTTATTTTATATTATATATTTTAGTTATATAATATACATGTAAATTCGCATGACCATGGCTATTGACAAACTAAACCCTAAATTATATAGGAGAAGTTTGAAAAAAAATAACTCATTTTTTTATACTTAAAAGTTGACAATGTAATGTGTATTATATAAATATGACACTATAATATAATGTGTATTATATAAAAGATATTGTACATTAATTATTCAATTATATAATATTTTTACATAGTAATTTCTATTAAAAAATATATTATACGAATCAATTCCATTACAACTGACTAAACAAACAAATCTATATAACAATATTTGCCCATTCATAATAATAAATTAGAAATAAATTATTTGTGTCTTAATGTATCACATATTATGATACAATAATTATTAACATAATTAAGAATACAAATTTTTAAAAATTTAAATATATTATTTAATATATTAATTATTGTAACATAATTAAGAATAAAAATTATAGAAGTTTTAAATATATTATTTATTAATGATATATTATAATTAAATAATGTTTAAAATTTTTAATTTTAAAATAAAATTATTTATATGCATTATAATGATAATATAATATTATATATAAAAAAAACTAAACAACAAATATATTAAAATATATAATTTTTTTATATTATAAATATATTTATTATTTAGAGTTATGTCTTTTTACATCCTATTTCCAGTAATTAATTATTTACAAATTGAAACAATATCTAAAATATTATATTTTACAAACCTAGAACATATACAAAGTCACATTGAAAAAATAAAGAGAAGAATCAAATAAAATCAAAATAATACTAATTTCAATTACTTTAGCAACTACATGAGAAAAAAGCAAACTACTTGAAAAACGTAAATAAGATAAAATAAATTCATAGCTTTATGAGTAGTGATGGTACCATTTCTTAGGATTAATATGAGCCAATAGAATTAATATGTGGGGCCCAACTGAATGCAATGGTGATGGTGAGTGCTGAATGCAGTGGTGATGGTGATGGTGTAGATTCATTCCAAGCAGTTTGGCAAGAATTTGTATCTTACATGAGATATTCGATCCGCTTTATAGAAGCCCGGTCGAAGTGATGGCTCTCTTTTCTGCTTTATCATTCAATGCAAATTAAAAGTAGATAATCCGACGGTGAGCAACATTTCAATCGTCTTGCACACCGCTCGTGCGTTGTGAGCCATTGATTTTTTTCAGGTCCCTCTCTTTCTATAGAAACCCCTTGAGGGTAAAAACTAGCAATCACACCTTGGTGTGCAAAGGGTATGCCGAAGTGGTTTAGAAGGTTAATTAGGAAATAATTTTGTTGATTATTTGCATACATGTGTGTAGTAAATATCTCAATTGGTATACCCTTTACCAAATGATGTGGATTTTGTAACAAAGGTCTCATTAGAGAAGTGATAGCTTGAAATCAACTATGCCTGAGCCACTTATAGGGATCCAAATGTTACCAAAACAACACATTTGAAATAGGAAGACCATTAGGCTCCATTACCATAAAGCTCATGTTAAGTTTGAATAGATGAAAGATGGAAAAAAGAGATGGAAGAGATAAATATATAGAAAAAGAGAGAGTGAGAGTTAGTAAGATTAAGATAGAGATAGGAAGTGATCTCTCTCTCTCTCTCTCTCTCTCTATATATATATATATATATATATATATATATATATATATATATATATATATATATATATATATATATATATATATATATATATATATATATATATATATATATATATATATATATATATATATATATATATATATATATATATAAAGAGGTAGTGAGAAATGTAGAGGATAATGAGTTCGAAATAAAGGGAGAAATGAGAGAATAAATATATTGAGAGATATAGATAAATATATATTGAGTGATATATATATTGACAGATATTTTGATTAAAGAAATAGAAATTATAGATGATAGAGAGTTATCAGTCAAAATATGAGCATCTTGACCGATGATTCTAGTGTAAATGTCTGCACAACATGTTGTAGTCTCATATAGATGAAACAAAAAAGACTCGTAAAAGAAAAAACCCAACTCTATTTTTTAGATAACCTACAAAACATTAAAGTTAAAAACATAATAAAATATATCAAATAACATAAATAAATATTAACAAAATAAAAGGAACATGACTAAACCATCGTGCATTCAAATGCTTTCGATAACCCTGCACACACACATAAGAGAGGAAAAATGTTCGGAACTATTTGGAGAGTTGCCTCATCAAGTCCCTACTTTGGTGTAAATCATCCTCCACAACAACCAGATAGATAGATAAATTGAGAAGATGCATAGATATATAAATGACAACATAATAGAAACCAACCCTCCTTGGTGAAAGGAAACACCTACTACATGAGATAAATGATAGATAAAGATGTGATAAACCCTAAAGTGCTAAAAAATACTAAAGAGAAGAAAAGATATTATTGAATAAGCTTGAGAAAGACAAGAACTATCAAGGTTGTTGCAAGAGATTGTTGTAGCAAGTGAGAGACAGATAGTGGAAGATATTGCAAGCAAGAGAGACATCAAGGAGCTAACGACTTTTTGTACAATAACTGAGAGAGATTTCTAAGAGAAAATTGAATAGAGTAAAATGGTAAATTTAAAAGAGAAAAATGAGGGAAAAGGAGGCTTTTAGGCTATTGTAGAAGATTCTCAACTATTTCCACTAACCAAGGAAGGTAAAAATGGGGAGCATGCTCAAAACAAAAAATTTTATTGTTGGGTTGTTGGTAGACAAATGCACGGTGTGAAAACATTCATGCGACATGCTAGTATTTTAGAAAATTATGCTAAAAAATAAAGATAGAGTGAGAGAGGAAGAGGGAGACAAATAGAAGATGAGATAGAGAGAAGAAGAGGAAGATAAATTTATAGAGAGAATGAGACAAAGAGATATAAAGGAACCATGAGAGGGAGACACAAACGGAGCTTTAGCTAGTGTGCCTATGTGTGAGTGTAAGTGTGAGTGTGTTCACACATGCGCACAAGCATTTGTGTGTGTGTGTGTGTGAGAGAGGGAGAGAGAGGGAGAGAGAGAGAGAGAGAGAGAGAGAGAGAGAGAGAGAGAGAGAGTATGTGAGTGATACATAAAGATAAAGATAAGGAGGAAAAATATGAAATGTGGGAATGAGTGAAAGGGATATGACAATAGATAAATATGGGTCTAAATTTGATATGTTACATATATTAAATATATAAATAGACTAATTATTTTTTTACTTTTAAATAGTTAATAAATAAATATACCAATTTGTCATATCTCTTGATCATTCACACATTTCATATTATACTAAATAAATACACATTATAAATATATTTGCCATGGCTTTCCCATAATAGATAAATTTCATCCAACAATAGATGAATTTAGGCCTGAATTCAGCCACGACTTTCCCAATGGAGGAGAAGGGAGGCAACACAAAGATGAATTTAGACCTAAATTTGGCCATGGCTTTCCCAGAATAGATAAATTTCATCCAACAGTAGATGAATTTAGGCCTAAATTCGGCCATGGCTTTCCCAACTTAGGATAAGGGAGGCAACACAGAGATGAAATAGGGGACAATGAGCATATGCCTTTTCCAGGGAGAGGAGGATGGTTGGAATTATTTTTCCATCCCTTCCTTAGACATGATGATCCCTTAGAATTTCATCCAACAAAACTCAAGCATGCATTTGGCCAATTTCATCCAAGAGGAGATGAATTTATGCCTGAATTTGGTCATGGCTTTCCCAGAATGGATAAATTTCATCCAAGAGGAGATGGATTTAGGCCTGAATTTGGCCATGACTTTATAATATAGACCCATATTAAATTAAAAATATATAACCAATTATAATATAGAGCCATATTTATTATATTATTAATTTTATATTGGGTGACCCCATAATAGTGGGTTACACTTTTTTAGACATGTTGATTTTTGTTGAAATAACACATTTTTAATAAAATATAATGATTTAAGCCTTGAGAGGTTCCATTTGAAAGAATTAATTACAAATGGTTAGCTCAAAGCCTCTTAGATAAAAAAAAAATATTGATATAACATCTATACTCCTCATTCATACCTACAATGGAGTCTCCTTCGCACCTATTAAAATACTGACAAAAAATCACTTTGACTTTATCTTTTGGAAGATCAAATGAATCCATTTGACAAAACTATCTATGTAGTAAGGTACTACTGAGAAAAATATTTCCAATGATTATAGTGTTAATATATATTAAGTTTATTATGACTTTGTATTTTTAGTTTTACTAAACATAGATATTTCACCGTATGTCTACTTCTATGTTTGATGCTTATGGAAAAATAGTAAATGAGAGAAAAAAAATTCTAAAAAATATCTATGCCCTAGGTATTGAAGTTATCTTTCTATAAAAAAAAAATTAAATTAAATTGGACAAATAAACGACAAGTTATAAGCTATGTAGTTAAGGTATGTCAAAATTACAATTTAATCAACTTCAAACGTTAATAAAATATGAAATAATTATGATAATGTCATCAAACCAATTGGATGCCCTTCGTATGGATGTTAAGAAACTAAATTCCAAAGAAGCACATTGATATCTATTTTAGAAAAAAAGTTATGCTCTATGAAAACAATGTAACTCTTTGAAAATGACATTTTCAACAACATACCAATTTTTGTGGGAGAAAGAAAAAACCATTCAAATAAATTCAAAAATAAAAATAAAAAATATATTTATAATTTAGACATAAAATCTTTTAAAGGACTCTAATTTACTTCATCTTCTAATTTCAAATGGTTTAACGACTATATACATCTGAATTTAATTTTTTTTTTCAAAATGTAGAGTTCAGTGTAAAAGTGTAACCCACTATTGTGAGTTCACCCTATTATATATTTAATATATCAACATCATAAATTTTTGTTTGCATAAAATTAAGAATAAACCTATAGATCTATAATTAATATTTATATAATAGAAGAAACTTATATTAGGTCCATATTTAATCATTAAATATTTATATATTTTAATAAATAAATATATTAAACCCATATTGATTCATTAGAAATAAGTAAATAAATTATAATACTAAAATATATTTACTTATTAGGTCTATATTGTTTACTTATATTAGATCCTTAACAAATATAGATTAAGAAAACTAATAATAAAGAAAGTGGAGTAAGGATATAAAGACATGGGATAGAGAGGGGGAGATAATGGAGTAAGGATCAAGAACCATTATTGAGGAAATGAAAGCTCCAAACCAACAATGCAGGTATCCAAACATGACTTAAAAGACATCTATATCAAGAAGGTCATCATGCTCCATTAGAAAGATAGGCTCATTTTATGTGTGAGAGAGTGAGAGAGAAAAGAGCAAGAAAAGCTTCAAATCAACAATGCATCCACTCACAAGAATCTAGCCATGACTTAAAAAGTCTCTATATTAATAAAATAATCATACTTCATTATCAATATAGATTCATACATTATAAATGTTTGTTTGATTATATAAACAACTTAGAATTATAATAGATTAGTACTAAATGATTTAAAATTATGATAGATTATTTTATAAATTGAAATTGAAATGTTGCTTGTTGTGATCTACCTCCTTGGGCAGGGTGTTTATTTCCACATTGTAATTTGGATTTATAATTTGTGTCGCCATTAACATATTATTATTTTAATGTTGTCTTCTTTTGGACTTTTAAGAATCTGGTGTTATAGATTTCTTTGAAGGTGAATCCTGGCGCTTGGTATTAATGTTAAGGAAATTTAATTTGCCAAATTTAATCTCTGACAAACTTGTTCCTTCTTTCATACAAACTTGTTCCTTCACAAGATGAGTCAATCTCAATCGCATCTTGGCAATTTCAAATCTCATAAACATATGAGCCTACCGAAGAATTGCGTAAGCGTAATTGTTCTAAGTTAAGTAATTAAACCACAAAATGGACAGGCAGACGTTCATTTTTTGCACGGACTCCTTGTAAAAGTATCTGGCAATCTATAAGCTTGTAAAGCTTTTTCCGTTCAATTTCTGTTGATCAGAATGAACCTTCAAGTATATATCAGTGGCTCTATATAATCCATCGTCTGCCACACGTGTATAGTCTGGCAGGAGTTCTATAATGGCCAAAAAAATGTAAAGCTTCAGGTTTGCATCTGGAGTAATTTTTGGCAGGTAGCTATCTATCAGTTTTGCAACTTTTATGATTGCAGTTTGAGAAGGAGAATCACAAAGACCGTCAGATTCATAACCAAGGTGAGAATCCAGTGGGTCTTGGTTCTCATCTTGCCGGAGGAGATTCACCAAAATGTGATTAATGTGTGATGCATAAAATATTAAAACGTCTAGATGATATCCAGCATAACTAATTTCTATCAATGATCAGGATAGGTGTAACAGGGAAATATTAGTGAAATATTAGAATTCCGGGAGATAAAAAATAGCCAAAATCCGATGGTTGCAGCGATTTCAATCGTCTTGCCGCCTCCTCTATCCCTTTCAACCGTTGATTTCCAAATGCAAGTTGTCCACTTCGGCGTAAATACAGAGACCATAAAAGATTAGATACGATGACCGCAATGTAAACTACAGCAAGTGGGAAAAAAAGGTTTGACGGCTACGATTATTTCTATGGTCGTTCACCTTCCTAGAAAAACGTGGACCCTTGGATGTAAATATTTGCTCGAGCCCTTTCATAGGGAAACACCTTCGGCGTAATAAGATATGTATGCTTTAATTTATAACACTATTGAATGTCTCTGGCATAAAAGAGAATAATTCCATTGCATTGGTTCCATTTTCTTTAAAACTAAAAGAAAGTACTAAGAGTCACTCTTTTCGCCCTAGTCTAAAGAGAAATGCGATGATGTGCCCAAGGAAGGAAAGAAGGATATCCTAAGAGGAAAGGAAAGATGTCAAAATCGAGAAGAGGAAGGCATATCTGTTAGCAACAAAGGATAACAGGCTGTGAAGTAGGCCCTCATGTACATTTACCACATTATGCACTCTGAGCTTTGGGTGATCAGTCCAATCATCCCTAATATCTAGCTGGGTAGTGATCTCATCTATCCTAATCCTTCCCCTTATCCAACCCAACTTCTAACCAGCTAGGTATAGAATCCTCCATTTCCAATCGCTATAATTTCCATCATCTTTTCTGCCAAATTTAGGCCTGCTGCCTGTTTACCAGTAGGTACTATTACTACACCATGGAGAGTTTCTAAGAATTGTCACACGTTTTACCATGCATCATTTGGAGTTAGCTAATCTGCCAAACATACCCAATATACAATGATTGCATGAATTGATTTAGAATGGGAATATAATGGGACCTAGATCAAGGTCCCCACAGTAGCCCATTACATTGTGTGTTTTAAAGGCTGCACAATTCTCCCCATTCAATGAATCAGCGAACAAAATTTCATCCTGTTGATGTCACGAAAGCTGGAGAGCAGCTCAAAATTTGTTGTTTACTACTGAAATTCACCAAATCCAAGAACCTAGTTTGACCCTTATTGAGTACCCGGTTTGGTGGGTAAAGGAAATCCCAGGTGGAAGCCACTCTCATCCAGCTGTCATGGAAAACAACCAATGGTTTTAAGGTTTCTAGGGTATAGGGTCAATTACCCTGCTGCGGGTTTCTTGCACCCTGTTTCATGTTTCATCAGTTTGCCGTTTACTCCTCTACCTACATATACCCTTTCTCAAGCCAAGGCTCTCCTCAGACTGATTACACACAATTTCTTTGGAGGTTTTCTTGAGCTCTTTGGAGTTTTTTGTGAGCTCTTGAAGGTTTTCTTGCAATTTTTCAATCAAGACTCATAACAAAAGAGCGGATAGAGAAAAATCTGTGTAAGACCAGGTTTTTTCTAGTTCTTGAAGGTTTCTTACAACTTTCTTAGTCAAGATTCATGACAAAAGAGTTCATATAGAAATTTTCTTGCAACTTTTTAGTCAAGATTCATAACACAAAAGTTGACATAAAAAAAACTATGATATAATGTTGTTTCTGAAGCTCACACTCTTAGTCCTTTAGATTGCTTGCTCTCATAAGACTTTATTAAAATCCTTTCATCAATTCAGTCAATCTTAAAAGGACTCATTTGCAGATGGGGAGCAGCATGTCTTCTGAATTGCATGTGTAAGATATATACCCTTTGGAAGCAAAGGGTTTCCTCTCCTCACATTGATAGTGGGTTGAGGTGTAAAGAAAATCCTTTTATTGGTTCACTGGTCTTACTGTAATAGAAATCATTTACAGATGGGAAGCTGCATGTCATCTGATAGCAGTAGTAGGGATCATGAAAAGCCTCTAAACCTATTGACAGCAAAGCTGATATTAATGGATGGGAGCATCAAGGAGTTCTCTGAGCCTGTGAAATGCAGTGAGATAGTAAGCAAATACTCAGGCCATTTCATCTGTGCCTCAGGTGGTCTCTACAGTGGTGAACATATTTCAGAGGTGGTGCATGAGGACAATGAGTTGCAGCTTGGGGAACTCTATTTTCTTCTGCCCAATAGAAAACTGGAGTTTGTGCTGACTGACTCTGATATGGCAGCCATGCTTCTCAAGGCCAATGGTGCCACTCAGCAGAGGAAAAAATCTAAGGGTAAAGTTCAGCCCCTGTTTGATATTCATATACAGGAGGAAACCCCAGCTAGGACTGTTTGTTGCTTGTCAAGCCCTGTTTCAGCAGGGGCAATGGGTGGCAGGAAACAGAGAAAAAAATCCAACTTGGACACCATTTTTGAGTGTTCATAATACAAGGTGTATGTTGTAAATTTATCCTCTCATTCAGCTCTGATTCTTTGGAGAAAAAACCAGAGCTGATATGGAAAAGTAGCATTTCTAAATCATAACTTTGCTTTGTAGAATGCTAAAATTATAATCTTACCTTCCAGTATTCTTCACATGGATAGCTCTACCAAATTTGTACAATATATTCATTGATTAGAGCTAATTTTTTTACATGTGAAATTGATTAAATTTAAATATGCTATTAGATTTGAAATTTGATTCAGGTAATGGTGGACTCTAATTCCATGAACTATCTTTGCGGATGTAGATGTTAAAATTCTTATATTTTTGAAAATTGTCTCGATTACTTAGGTTTACTCAATTCAAAAGGAAACAAAAATTTGTAAAGAATTTTGATTTCTTACAAATATCTGTAAAATAATATATATCAGAATTTGGTGCATTAAATATAATATTATTACTGAGTATAAAAAACGCAAAAGAGTGTTGTATTCAAAGCAGAGCCATTGGTAAAATTAGAATATAACCATTTATAGTTTCATCAATATAATTTATTCTTTACCTGTTATTTTCTGACTGTATGACATGCATCTTTAACGTTGCAACATTATTATCCTTTATTGCATCATTATTCTTTTGACAGAATAGAACAATATTCTGTGCAAAAACAGAGAACATTCTAGCCCGCATTTCTTAATGGATAATCAATTAACACAGCTGGCACACATATAGCTCACATTTATTGAATGCACCTATTTCTTAGATATGCAATCATTAATTATATTTAATTCATATGATATTTAAAATTTGCAAGAAAGTAATTCGGCCATTTAGATTACTTTTGTTTAGTGAAGACGTATATATTTTGTTGGAGTTTTAGGTTTTAAAAATAATATATTTTATATTTTGTTAAATTAAATATTAATTAAATATATTTTTCTATTGAATAGAAAAAACAATTACAAACGAAAAAAAATTAAAAAAAAGTGTTATGTTGAAGTACAGTTATTGAAGAATAAAATTAGAAAAGTAAAGCTTCTATTAGGACCTCTTTCTTTCATGTGGCCTAGGTCCTTTTATCATTTGGCATATTTAGTTGGAGAGGAATTGTATAATTTTATGAGGGTACTAGGATGGTCTTTCAACATTTATGGTGGAAAATTATTCATTCTTTTTGTGAGACTATCTTACCAAGTGTGATTTTGTTCGAGTTGTGGATCTTTGGGATATTGCTATCTGCACTCGTCTCAATTTTCCTCTTCAAAGAGGTGCTTAGTTGTTTGTTGACTAGATTATGAGAAATGGATGCAGACATCCTTTGTGAAGGATTAGTTGAGAGGGTCATTGGATCCCTCTGCCATAGGGAGTTTTAAAAATAAACACTAATGGTTCATCATGTGGGAGTCCTGGTCATGCTAGTATTGGAGGGGTTGGTCATGATGGCTTTGGTGATATTCAGTTTATTTTTTTAATTTATAAGGGCCTTTAAACGAATAATCTAATGGAGGTTCTGACCATCTTGTACGCTATTGAGCATAGTTGTGTTCTAGGATGGAAAAGGATTATTTGCGAGTCTGACTCTCAAGTGGTGGTGACTTTTCTAACTGGACAACAACTAAATGGTGTTAGTTGGCACTTAACCTTGGTTATTAGACAAATTCTTGAGTTGTGTGGCTCTTTTGATTTTGTTTCTTTTAGGCACATTCCCAAGGAGTGGAATGGTGTTTTGAACTATTTGGCCAAATGGGTTTTTGATCAAATGCATGCTTGGAATATAGTGGATAAGGGGAAATTGCCTCCTGAAATGGCTCATATACTAGATCATTTAGTGGATAGTGATAGGGTTCTTTAATGCTCTTTGATGAGCAATCTTCCCTTTGTCTCTTTCTTTCTTGTGATTGATTAAATTTTTTACCCCAAATAAAAAAAACCTACATATTTTTCTCAATATAATTTATTGTATTATAGATTAGGTGTGTATTTTGTATCATTTATTATTATTTTTTATTTTAGAAAAAATAGGATAGATATAGGTCGCGGATTTCTTACAAATTATTGTTAGAGAAGATTATTGATCTAGATTTGAGTTGATTTGTCATGATTAGTGTAAGTAATAAGCTTACTCAACCTTAAATTTCTCTATCCAATAGAAAGAACTATAATTATTAGAGTATTAAGATAAAGAATAGAAATATTGAATGAGCTTATAACATTTGGCATGTGCAAAGAAAAAATTATTTAAGACACAATAGGTAATGGATGAATCCACATTTCCTAGAGTTTTGACAACTATAGTGCAAATGTCCCACAAAATATTCAAAAGATTATTTCAAATGAAATTAATCCTTTTGAAACTGTGCAGAGTGATGTGTGAGATGAGGTGGAAAATAAGACATGGAATTGTGATGAATGATGATGTGGCTCTCCTCATGCCACATAAGAAGCAAGCAAAGTAGATGGAATCATCAACTGGTAAACTAATATACCTTTTACTTAGTAAAAAAGACTAATGTCTTTTCCACTAAAATGAAAATAGTTAAAGCTAGTGAAATATTTCTCATAAAAATATGAACTCAAAGTTCGATGATGAAATCCCACATGAGAAGGGATTTAGCAACCTTGAGAGGAGTTTAGATTTGTGAGTTGGCTTATTTTGGGCAAGGTTACGTTTACTGTCTATGGAGGATTCGATTTCCCAAAGAAGTGACATTATTATTCTTAAGGATGATGAGACAATGGCTATTAAAAAACCTCAAGTTTTTCATTGTAGGGTATATGATAACAATTGTGGAGCTCAAGTGGAAGAAAATTTAAAACTCTTTTTTCCCTTTTTTTCTTTTGAGAAGAATTGGAGAGATGGGTTGACCTTGAAAGATATCCAAACATGTTAACTATGAATCCCTCAACAAGAAATTAGAATTTTGGGATTTCTTTTGTAGTCCAACTAGGCCCCTTTCTTTATGGCCATGTAGGGCTACAAGGATTCCCTTTCCTCAAAATTCACCAACTCTTGGGAAAAGGGAACGTTTAAGGTGAGTACCCTACAATTTGTGGTCTCCCTACAAATATTATTAGTATAGGTTTAGAAAATGTTGGTATAAGGATTGTTAAGAATAGCACTAGCAATTACTAGTGCTACATCAAAAAATTCTTGGAGAATGGTCGAGAGATTCTAAAATGAGTCTGATAGATTGAATCTCCCCCCCCCCCCATGCCCTAGTTAGCTTACATATTATGCACCATTTCACTCTTGAAGGTAGATATATGATAGTTCATGGGTACCACTTCCCTTTGTTGAGTTATGCTAGGCACAAGGAAATGGTAATTGTTCCTTTTTTCTTGTTTTCTTCCTTGTAATAAAGCATTGAAAAAGGTGCTTCTCTACTACTTCACCAAGGTTTGATCATGGCACTATATAAACATGCCCTGGCTATGGACTTGCATGGTAATCCTCTACCACTTGATAATTAGAATCACCCTCCTCCAACTCCACCTCCCCTTCCCGCTATGCAGAATACTAACATTGTTCTACCTAGGATGGAAATTGGTAGTTCACTTGCTAAAAGTCTTGCCAAATTGAAATCCTTGTACGCTATGATCTAGATGCAGGGTATGTGCAAGATCATGTTATGCCAAAAAGTGGCAATGTGAAAAAATAAACTTTTCACTCGTCCAAAAGTGCACTAAAAAGTTTGTTGAGTTTTTAGTAGGCCTAGGTGTTAGTACATCTGGCCAAGTCAAAAGCCAAAGCACATGCCTAATCGGATATCTGATATAAAATCGGATATACGATATCCACTTTTCACCAGTAAATTGTATTTCTATCCTGTGGTCACGTTCAACATTTTCATTGTGAAAACATTGAACACAGCCCAAAGGATTTCACATATAGGAAATAATTTAATATCCGATTTGCTCAAGATCAAAAGGTAAGTTAAATTTTTAATTTTTTATTATTATTATTTTTTAATTGAAATTTGTAGTTTTTTAATATAAAAACTAGGGTTTAAATAAGATTCTTTATTGTTTTTTAAATTGATTATAATTGTCTATTTTGGTTTTAATTGTAATTAGACATAGACTCAAACCAATCAGAAAACACTCCCAATGATCTCGCAAATAATCCAGAACCACCTCCAAACAATTCCCCACCTTTAGAAGACTAACCAGTCTCAAACCCTCGACGTTTAGAGGATCTCATAGGAGACAATTTGTTAGCCCATTTTCCAATCAATGCAAAAATCTTGAGAAAATGGTCTTGTCCTACTGCAACACAGTTTTGATCAGCGAAGAAAATATATGATGTGTTGTGGCTTGCAAACTTAGTAAAGTATAGTTTAAGGTATGAACAAGCATGTATGTGCAAGATCATGAGGGGCCAAACTATGCCCTTAAGTGGCAATAAAAAATCAGCAAATCAGGGTTAGTCAACTTGACGTGAAAATTTCAACTAGCTATGAACCTAATATCAAAAAGTTGTAACAATAGAATCTATAGAAAATTGAATGTAGTTTCTAAACTACTAGGCCTTTTTTTAGAAAAAGTTAGTATGATTGGTGAAAAGTATAGATTTCAATGCAACAGTACAAAAAGTTCTAGAAAAAAATAAGAAGTAGGTGTATGTCTGACCACCTTAATCATAATCAAATGATAATATTTTATTATAAGATTTTATATATAAGTAGTAGACTCATGCTCAGATGTGACGCATATTTTTTTGTAATTTTATTCCAAAAAAATAATTAGTTATGAATTTTCTACTACAACATTTTTAGAATTAAAAAACTCCTGTGTCTGACCACCTTAACTCATTCAAAACTTTACAAAATTCAAATTTTTATTTTTTTTCCTTATAATAGGCAAAGCATAGAATGTGACACATTTTATGGATTTCAAAAATGTTATACCATCTGAAAGTTATAGTCATTTTTCAATTAGTATATAAATCAGCACTTTAGAGGTAGCTCAATTAGAAAATAACTAATAATTACTTACCGAATTCAAAATTTGACAGCAATTATATTGATAGAAAGCTGATAATCTGCTTAAGATACCCTTTTCGTTTAATCAAATTCAGGTAAAAAAAAGTCGTCAGCTACATTGTCGAAGTTTGGAACTCAGAGAAATAGGGGAAAAACACGTATTTGAGACATTTCAATAGTTGACCATGTAGGTTTGGTGCACAAAGCAATACCAAGCCTAATCGGGTACCCAATATTTTTGGGTACTCAAATATGACAGCAGAATTTTGAATTTTCACTTTCCCTTCCCTCCACTTTCTCCCTTCCATTTCTCCATCCTTCATATGATATATTATATATAAAAAACTATATATTAGATAATATATTATATATTAAATATTATATAATATACATTTTACATTAAATATTATTTAATTATATATTAATATCAAAAACTATATATTAGAATTATACATTAGATTATATACTATATATAATATTATATATTAAATATTATATAATATACATTTTACATTTTAAATATTATTGAATATATATTAATATTAAATGTTACATTATATATCATATATTATATATTATTTTATATGTATAATATATTAATATGTATTTTACGACTATGTACGAAAGGTTGGAAGATTGCAGAAAAATCATGGATGGCCATTGAAAGAAGCAAAGGAAATTAATCAACCATTTAAAAAATTCATGGGCAGCCATTGAGGAAGAGAGAGATTGAGAAGGTGGCGGGGGCTGAGAGAGGAAGAGAGTGAGAAGGTGAGAGAGAGAGATAGCTCAAGACAGAGAGAGAGGGTGATGAGAGAGAGAGAGAGAGAGAGAGAGTATGAGTATGGGAGGGAGAGAGAGGGAGGAAGAGACAAAGACAGAGGGGAGAGAGAGAGAGAGAGAGAGAGAGAGAGGATGGGGAGAGAGTAGGAGAGAGAGAAGGGGATGAGGAGAGAGTAGTTGAGAGAGACAAGGGGAAGGGAAGAGAGTAGGAGAGATAGAGAGGAGGGGAAGGGGAGAGAGAGAGAGAGAGAGAGAGAGAGAGAGAGAGAGAGAGAGAGAGAGAGAGAGAGAGAGAGAGAGAGAGAGAGAGAGAGAGAAGGGGAAGGGGAGAGAGTAGGAGAGAGATAAGGGGAAGGATAACCAATTCATTACAATATTAATCAATAAGGAGCAAGGCAAACTTAAATAATATCACAGCAGGCATTAGAAATCCAAATTCTAATTAGGAGTTTTAAGCAAAGTGAGTAAGGTCCTGGATAGGGACATTACATATCCACACATTGTTTAGTAGATACCTCCAAGAACCCACATACACAAGAGTAGGTTTGAAGTAAGACTAAGATTGTTTATCGGTTAAAATCATATATTACTGTGTTGTACTTTTGATTAACATCCAATGATTGGATGTGAAATTCACAAATTTGATTATATTGCCACTGGTTCTATTTCAAATTCTGGAAAAAATGGATATTTGACATATGTTCATAAATCTTAGACAACACCATTTTAAAATAACACATCAGTTTATTTTTACACATTGAGAATATCATCCTTAGGAATTGAACTAAAATTGACATAGGTCATAGGAAATAAATGCCCAAACTATTTGGTGTCTTCTACATTTTGAGTTTCTTATTACAATTAGGAGAAGAATATTACTCTCGAAATGGTTTTGGATAGTAACATTTGTCCTTCCTCTTCACAAATATATTTCTTCCCTCATCTTGCTTCCTATTGATACCGACAAAGTGAATCTAGACATTTCTGCCATGTAATGGGAGAAAAATGGTTTCTTAATTTATTAATATGTGTCTAAATAACACATGCAAGAACCTTTTCTTTGATATTGCTCACTAACACTTTAGAACTGAAAATGTTTACAAAAAATAGCATGTACTTGCATGAGGACATTATATATTACAAGAATCCCGCAGAGAAGCAGTTGGCATGCCGCTCAAAAAGTAGTAATTGGTAGCAAGTGGGATAATGCAGATGCTTTAATAAACCACTATCTTCTTTACTCAAGCAACATTTGGTTCATCTGCTCGACTGGGGCATGTTTGGGAACAAACAGTCTCCATTTAAACTCAAGTCTCTAGAAATGCAGTTATATTTGTCAGTGGAGAAGATACACCCATTGGATCTACAATAACTTTATGCTCACTGGAATTTCCATTTCTCTTCAATTGGGATACTCTTTCCAAAATTTCATCTACCCTTTTACCAATTTGGGAAATCAATGGGTCTATTTGTGGACCTCGAAGGAGTTGGTCACCTAAATGAGAACCTTGAGATGAATCAGGAACTTCTCTATGAAAGAGATCAATACCTTGAGAAGCTCTCCATTTGTTAGCTGAATTAAAACCTTGGACCATATATGGCTGCCCTTTGTTGTAAAATGAGGAGTGAGACTGCCTTGCCAAAGGTGGAAATGAACTTACATTTGAGGGATATTGCCCAACATGAGTAATCTGGTTTCCCAAGTCCCATAAATGCAAGGCCATTGATGAATAGGCATTTCTAATAGAAATATTTGTGGTGCTAGAATGAAGTGCATGACCAAATTCTTTGTCTGCTAATGAACCAATTTGAGGCTTCATTTCACATTGCTCTGTGGATAATTCCACAACACTTGTTACTTCTCTATCTAAATTTCTTGTGACAGTGTACATGTCCACTGAAGAGCTTTTGTCACTACTTGAGCTACTAGCAGATGGTGAGTACTCATCATCATCATCATCTGATATAGGCTCACACACATATCTTACTTCTTTCCTTTGTCACTTTCCCCTTCCTAGCTCTTCCTCCTTATCTATAACTTCTATCATGGGTCCAAGAATGTCTTCCAACTCTTTCCCATTAACTGTGGGCTTTTACTCTTTGTCCTGAGTAATTGGGATACCTTGGATGGCACCAAATTAACTATTTTCTTTTGAAATGTCCTTTTCTCTCACTTTAAAATCTCTCTATTAAGAAGATTTTCTATATCTTCCTTTGTATATTGAATAGATGTAACTACAATCACATGTTCATCAAGAATATTCCTTGCACCGTTGAGTAATATATCATGCAATTCCTTAATAGTTTCATTCTTAATAGAATTCATAACTAGATTTTCCATACCTAATTTTCTTCTTGATTGTTGCAATATTTTCTCCTCAACTGAACATTTTGTAATCAGTTGATATACAATCACATTTTTCTCTTGGCCAATCCTGTGGGCTCGCGATTGAGCCTGTAGATCCACAAAAGGGTTGAAATCTAGATCTAGTGGAAGAGTAGTATTACTAAGAAGTCATTCACTAACATCTCATCTTTATAACAACTAAATTTGGATTCACTAGAAGCATTAAAGAATCTGGATTGGACTCTTAAAGAATTCTTTCTAGTATTTTGGACTCAATTGCCTATGCATTTTAGCATAACATCTAGAAAAAAAATAGAATCAAACTATCTGAGGAAGATACAGTAGCCGATCTATGTCCTTTGGATCAAAAAGATGATTTGTAAAACTTAACCTAAAAATTTAGCTCTACTAATGAAAATGTCTAATCATGTAGCAAGGTACAGAAGCTTGGGAAAGGTGTAACAAATTAATATGCAAATATTTTTTCCATAATAGTATTTGCTGCATTTATTATGATATTGATCTGATTTGATGGACCTTCTCTATTTGATCGATCCCTTCCCTTTCATTTCACTTGGTTTTCTCATTTTGCACATCATAGGCCAGGATTTGATAGCAGATATGACCTTGGTACTGCCGGCGTCACTGATAAATTTTATCTTTTAGCTATTATTTTTTTGTCATTTTTCCTGTATAATGCTTTTGAATACGAATTGTGGATATTCTCTAGGAAACACGTGATAAGGCATACTAGGACCCCTAGGGAGTCCCCATGACCTCTTTTGACACATTTGAACACTCAAATGTGTTCGAAGGGGTCCAAAGACCCCTTAAAACACACTTGAGCATTCCAATGTGTCAAAATGGGTCATCGGGACTTCCTAGGGGTCCTAACACATGATAAGGCATACGAGGACCCCTAGGGAGTCCCCATGACCCATTTTGACACATTTGAACACTCAAGTGTGTCTGAAGGGGTCTCAGGACCCCTTAAGACACACTTGAGCATTCCAATGTGTCAAAAGGGGTCATGGGGATTTCTTAGGGGTCCTAAAGCGTGATAAGGGGTACAAGGACCCTTAGGGAGTCCCCATGACCCCTTTTGACACATTTGAACACTCACATGTGTCTTAAGGGGTCCTAGGACCCCTTAAGACACACTTGAGCATTCCAATGTGTCAAAAGGGGTCATCGGGACTTCCTAGGGGTCCTAATGCATGATAAGGCATACTAGGACCCCTAGGGAGTCCCCATGATCTCTTTTGACACATTTGAATGCTCAAGTGTGTTTGAAGGGGTCATAGGACCCATTAAGACACACTTGAGCATTCCAATGTGTCAAAACAGGTCATCGAGACTTCCAAGGGATCCTAATGTGTGATAAGGCATACGAGGACCCCGAGGGAGTCCCCATGACCCCTTTTCACACATTTGAATGCTCAAGTGTGTCCGAAGGGGTCCTAGGACCCCTTAAGACACACTTGAGTATTCCAATGTGTCAAAAAGGGTCATCAGGACTTCCTAGGGGTCCTAATGCATGATAAGGCATACTAGGACCCCTAGAGAGTCCCCATCATCCCTTTTGACATATTTGAATGCTCAAGTGTGTTCGAAGGAGTCCTAGGACCCCTTAAGACACATGTGAGCATTCCAATGTGTTAAAAGGGGTCATCGGGACTTCTTAGGGGTCCTAACATGTGATAAGCCATACTAGGACCCCTATGGAGTCCCCATGACCTGTTTTGACACATTTGAACACTTACGTGTGTCTTAAGGGGTTATAGGACCCCTTAGGACACACTTGAGCATTCCAATGTGTCAAAAGGGGTCAACGGGACTTCCTAGGGGTCCTAACATGTGATAAGGCATACGAGGACCCCTAGGGAGTCCCCATACCCCATTTTGACACATTTGAATGCTCAAGTGTGTCTGAAGGGGTCCTAGGACCCTTTAAGACACACTTGAGCATTCCAATGTGTCAAAACGGGTCATCGAAACTTCTTAGGGGTCCTAACATGTGATAAGGCATACTAGGACCCCTAGGGAGTCCCCATGACCCCTTTTGACACATTTGAACACTCAAATGTGTCCAAAGGGTTCCTAGGACCCCTTATGACACATTGAGCATTCCAATCTGTCAAAAGGGGTCATTGGGACTTCCTAGGTGTCCTAATGCATGATAAGGCTACTAGGACCCCTAGGGAGTCCCCATGACCCCTTTTGACATATTTAATCACTCAAGTGTGTTCGAAGGGGTCGTTGGACCCCTTAACACACACTTGAGCATTCCAATGTGTAAAAAGGGGTCATCAGGACTTCCTAGGGGACCTAACATGTGATAAGGCATACTAGGACCCCTAGGGAGTCCCCATGACCCCTTTTGACACATTTGAATGCTCAAGTGTGTCCGAAGGGGTCCTAGGACCCCTTAAGACACCCTTGAGAATTGCAATGTGTCAAAAGCGGTCATCAGGTCTTCCTAGGGGTCCTAACATATGATAAAGTGTACTACGACCCATAGGGAGTCCACATGACCCCTTTTGACACATTTGAATGCTCATGTGTGTCTTAAAGGGTTCGAGGACCCCTTAAGACACACTTGAGCATTCCAATGTTTCAAAAGGGGTCATCGGGACTTCCTAGGAGTCCTAACATATGATAAGGTGTACTAGGACCCCTAGGGAGTCCCCATGACCCCTTTTGAAACAATTGAATGCTCAAGTGTGTCCTAAGGGGTCCTAGGACACCTTAAGACACACTTGAGCATTCCAATGTGTCAAAACGGGTCATCGGGACTTCCTAATGATCCTAACACATGATAAGGCATACTAGGACCCCTAGGGAGTCCCCATGACCCCTTTTGACACATTTGAATGCTCACGTGTGTCTTAAGGGGTCCTGGAATCCAATAAGACACACTTAAGCATTCCAATGTGTCAAAAGGGGTCATCGGGACTTGTTAGGGGTCCTAACATATGATAAGGCATACTAGGACCCATAGGGAGTCCCCGTAACCCCTTTTCACACATTTGAACGCTCACGTGTGTCTTAAGGGGTCCTAGGACCGCTTAAGACACACTTGAGGAATTCAATGTGTCAAAATAGGTCATTGCGACCTTCTAGGGGTTCTAACACGTGATAAGGGATAGTAGGACCCCTAGGGAGTCCCGATGACCCCTTTTGAAACATTTGAATGTTCACACATGTCTTAAGGGGTCCTAGGATGCTTTAAGACACACTTGAGCATTCCAATGTGTCAAAAGGGGTCATCAGGATGTCTTAGGGCTCCTAACATGTGATAAGAAGTACTAGGACCCCTAGGGAGTCCCCATGACCCCTTTTGACACATTTGAACACTCAAATGTGTTCAAAGGGGTCCTAGGACCCCTTAAGACACACTTGAGCATTCTAATGTGTCAAAAGTGGTCATCAGGATTTCCTAGGGGTCCTAACGCATGCTTAGGCATACTAGGACCCCTAGGGAGTCCCCATGACCCATTTTGACACATTTCAATGCTCAAGTGTGTCCAAAGGGGTCCTAGGACCCCTTAAGACACACTTGAGCATTCCAATGTGTCAAAAGGGGTTATTAGGACTAAGTATGGGTCCTAACACGTGATAAGGCATACTAGGACCCCTAGGGAGTCCCCATGACCACTTTTGAGATATTTGAATGCTCACATGTGTCTACATGGGTCCTAGGACCCCTTAAAACACACTTGAGCATTCCAATGTGTCAAAAGGGGTCATCAAGACTTCTTAGGGGTCGTAACATGTTATACGATATACTAGGACCCCTAGGAAGTCCCGATGACCCCTTTTGACACATTTGAATGCTCAAGTGTGTTGAAAGTGGTCCTAGGACCCCTTAAGACACACTTGAGCATTCCAATGTGTCAAAAGGGGTCATTGAGACTTCCCAGGGGTCCTAAAATGTGATAAGGTGTACTAGGACCCTAGGGAGTCGCCATGACCCCTTTTGACATATTTGAATGCCCAAGTGTGTCTAAAGGGGTCCTAGGACCCCTTAAGACACACTTGAGCATTCCAATGTGTCAAAAGGTGTCATCTGGACTTCCTAGGGGTCTGAATGCATGATAAGGTGTACTAGGACCCCTAGGGATTCCCCATGACCCCTTTTGACAAATTTGAATGGTCAAGTGTATCTGAAGGTGTCCTAGGACCCATTAAGAAACACTTGAGCATTCCAATGTGTCAAAAGGGGTCATCAAGACTTCCTATGGGTACTAATGCATGATAAGGTGTACTAGGACTACTAGGGAGTCCCCATGACCCCTTTGGGCACATTTGAACCATCACATGTGTCTTAAGGGGTCCTAGGAGCTCTTAAGACACACTTGAGCATTCCAATGTGTCAAAAGGGGTCATCAAGACTTCTTAGGGGTTCTAACATGTGATAAGGTGTACTAGGACCCCTAAGGAGTCCCCATGACCCCGTTTGACACATTTGAATGCTCACGTGTGTCTTAAGGGGTCCTAGAACACCTTGAGACACACTTGAGCATTCTAATTTTGTCACAATTGGTCATCGGGACTTCCTTGGGGTCCTAACATGTGAGAAGGCATACTAGGACCCCTAGGGAGTCCCTGTGACCCCTTTTCACACATTTGGATGCTCATGTGTATCTTAAGGGGTCCTAGGACCCCTTAAGACACAATTGAGCATTCAAATGTGTCAAAAGTGGTCATCAGGACTTCTTAGGGGTCCTAACATGTGATAAGGCATATTAGGACCCCTAGGGAGTATCCATGACCCCTTTTCACACATTTTAATGCTCAAATGTGTCCGAAGGGGTCCTAGGATCTCTTAAGACACACTTGAGCATTCCAATTTTTAGAAAGGGGTCATCGGGACTTCCTAGGGGTCCTAACACATGATAAGGAGTAATAGGACCCCTAGTGTGTTCCAATGACCTCTTTTGACACATTTGAATGTTCAAGTGTGTCTGAGGGGATCCTAGGAACCCTTAAGCCACACTTGAGCATTCCAATGTGTCAAAAGGGGTCATCAGGACTCTTAGGGGTCCTAACACGTGATAGGGTGTAGTATGACCCCTAGGGAGTCCCCATGACCCCTTTTAACACATTTTAATGCTCACATGTGTCTTAAGGGGTTGTAGGACCCCTTAAGACACACTTGAGCATTCCAATGTGTCGAAAGGGGTTATCGGGACTTTCTAGGGGTCCTAACGTGTGATAAGGCATACTAGGACACCTAGGGAGTCCCCATGACCCCTTTTGACACATTAGAACACTCAAGTGTGTCCGAAGGGGTCCTAGGACCCTTTAAGACACAATTGAGCATTCCAGTGTGTCAAAAGGGGTCATAAAAAATTCCTAGGGGTCCTAACGCATGATAAGCCGTACTAGGACCCCTAGGGAGTCCCAATGACCCCTTTTGACATATTTGAATGCTCAAGTGTGTTCGAAGGGGTCCTAGGACCCCTCAAGACACACTTGAGCATTCCAATGTTTCAAAAGGGGTCATCGGTTTTTCTTAGGGGTCCTCACGCATGATAAGGCATACTAGGACCCCTAGGGAGTCCCCATGACCTATTTTCACACATTTGAACTCTCATGTATGTTTTAAGGGGTCCTAGGACCCCTTAAGTCACACTTGAGCATTCCAATGTGTCACAAGGGGTCATCGGGTCCTCTTAGGGGTCCTAACTCATGATAAGGCGTACTAGGACCCCTAGGGAGTTCCCGTGACCAATTTTGACATATTTGAATGCTCAAGTGTGCCTGAAGGGGTCCTAGGACCTTTTAAGACACACTTGAGCATTCCAATTTGTCAAAAGGGGTCATCAGGACTTGTTAGGGGTCCTAACACATGATAAGGCATACTAGGACCCCTAGGGAGTCCCCATGACCCCTTTTGACATATTTGAATGCTCACGTGTGTCGTAGGGGTCCTAGGACCCCTTAAGACACACTTGAGCTTTCCAATATGTCAAAAGGGGTCATCGAGACTTCCTAGGGTTCCTAACATGTGATAAGGTATAATAGGACCCCTAGGGAGTCCCCAAGACCCCTTGTGACACATTTGAATGCTCAAATGTGTCTAAAGGGGTCCTAGGACCCCTTAAGACACACTTGAGCATTCCAATGTGTCAAAAGGGGTCATCAAGACTTCCTAGGTGTTGTAACATATGATAAGGAGTACTGCGACCCTTAGGGAGTCCCCATGACCCATTTGTATACATTTGAATGCTGAAGTGTGTCCGAATGGGTCCTAGGACCCCTTAAGACACATGTGAGCATTCCAATGTGTCGAAAGGGGTCATCGGGACTTCGTAAGGGTTCGAACACGTGATAAGGCATACTAGGACCCCTAGGGAGTCCCCATGACCCCTTTTGACACATTTGAATGATCAAGTGTGTCCGAAGGGGTCCTAGGACCCCTTAAGATAAACTAGATCATTCCAATGTGTCAAAAGGGGTCATCAGGACTTCCTAGGGATCCTAACGTGTGATAAGGCATAATAAGACCCCTACAGAGTTTCCAAGACCCCTTTTGACACATTTGAATGCTCAGATGTTTTCAAAGGGTTCTTAGGACCCTTTAAGACACACTTGAGTATTCCAATGTGTTAGAAGGGGTCATCAGGACTTTCTAGGGGTCGTAACGCATGATACGGAGTACTAGGACCCCTAGGGAGTCTGCATTGTTAGTCCATTTTCCAGTCATAGAAAAATCCTATGAAAATGGCCTCTTCCCTACAAATGTTTTTGTAAAAGTGTCTTGCCCTATGTTCTTCATGTTGTCACCTTGCTTTGGTCCAAATTGCACGTGTTGAATTGCAAAACCCAGAAAGATATTCAAATTCGAAGGTCCGCAGGAAACAATTTCAAAATCTGCCACAGTGTCGAAAACCCATAGTATTTTTGAAAATCCATGATGTTTTTAGTTTGTGTGAAAACCTTCATTGTTTTCAACCTTATGCCTTCCAGCTTTTGTGTGCTTATCTTTTGGTGTCAAAAACTTTGTGTATTTTCAATCCTCTTTCTTCGAAAACCCTGTGTGTTTTCGACCTCGTACTTTTGGCCTGTTTGATGGCATTTCCTAACTGTGCAAGCACGATCATTGGTGGGTCCCAGTTCTTCCCATTGTCCAGTGTGATTAAAGTTTAGACAGAATCATTGGCTGTCATATGTTCACCTGGTGAAGATGCACAGTGTTTATCCTTCGCGCTTTTGAGACAGTCGTCAGATTTTCTTGTGTGGGCGTGATGTGGGCCCAGTGTCAGAAGGGAGGCGGGGGGCGCATGTTCTTATTGGTTTTCACATGATAGCATGTCTGGAATTTTTGACATGCGACCATGTGACCGGTTGACATCTGTCGCTTGGGGCCCGTTGGTGGATAAGTACAGTGGGACCTGTTTGCTCAGTGGCACTAATGTGTCAATTTTCTATTGGTTGCCTGCGATGAGTTGGATTTCATGTCAGCGAGGCTCAGTGTCAGAGTTTTAAGATCTACGGTCAGTGTTTGATTGCATGGAATATTCTCACCCCATGTGATCATGCACCCACCGTCTGATTGGATATCGACGGGTTTGTTTGCAGTGGGCCTGCTGTGAGAGGCGGTGATGTGGCAGCCTGGGGTTGGTTGTCGCATGATCACATGTCAGAGTTTTTTGACATGTGATCATGTGACCGGTTGACACATGTCCCTGGGGCTCGGTGGTAGGTGGTGATGGGGCATCTTTCAAATGTTGAGGTGGTAGTGTTCTATGGGCAGATAGTGGTGGTGATGTGGCAGTTCGTTAGTAGGCCCAAGAGTTTTAGAGTGGAGGATGGTGTGGCAGATCTAGTGGTCAGCACATGATCTCATGGGAGGTGTTAGACCCATGCGATCATGCGCCTGCCATTTGATTTCGAAGGCTTGTAAAAGTGGGTTCAGTGTTAGTGACTAGGTGTGAATCACGAATGGCGTGATGACAGGTGGCATTAAGCGGACCCAGGTGGTGTCTGAGGTTTGGCAGAGTGGATAAAGATTTGGTGGTGCTGACAAAATTCAATGTGTTCACACATTCACATATAAAAAAGGTGATTCGCTAGTTTGTTTGGTGATTTGGCGAATGGTAGTTGGGAAGTCGCTAAATTATTTAGCAAAGGAGCGAAGTGTTTCACGAATTGGCGAAGGTTCTTTGTCACCAATTCACTAAGTTTGACTGGGACCACTTTTAAGGAAAGTCATAAGGCCCATGAAGGGAGATTGATCAGACGGCTACGTTTTAAAGTTGGTAAAGGTTTAAATTTTGGCCGTCATTTCTCTACAGGCACCAAAGAAATAACTGTTGAGATTCAAATTTGAATTTCTGAGAGTTTCCAATGACAGAGGGTACCATTTTATGGAATTCAAGGCAGAAACGACTCTATTTGGTGAGAAGTGATTGGTTTGCCATTTGTAGTGTGGTCTAGGATGTCTAGTGCTCATTTGTAGAGCATGTACGTTGCAGTTGTGGCTCAAGGCATGTTGCAAGGCATCCTTTTGAGCCTATTTTTGTGATCCTTTGTACTTGCAGAAGAAGACTTTCATAATTAAGGATCAGTTCAGGATTTCCTCTTTTCTAGATTGGGTGTGTTTCCCACCCTTGAATTTAATTCATGATTGTTTCTAGTAGGTTGGGTGGATGAAAGCTATACCCTAGCTGTCTGTAGCTTGTTGCAACCCGTTTTGTGTTCCCATGGTAGCTAGTGGTATAAAGTGTTGAAATTTTGACTTGTTCAGGGTTCCATTCTTTTTGGTTCCTATGGGAAGTAGAAAATTTGGTCGCATTGTAGGAGGTTGAATAGAATTTCTTTGCATCTTTTGCAAGTTATTGAAGTGGTAGTTTCATTTTCTGGTATAGACATGTACATGATTCATCAAACTTAATACAATTGTTTCAAGCTTTCAAGTCTCTCCTTGGTGTCAGTCTTTTGAGTTTTTGATTTTCTGATCCATTGCATTGGGTTGCCTCTGTATATGTTCTAGTCTTTAGTTCTTGATCTAGGATCAAGTGAAAGATACTTTGGATAGGGCATAGATTCATTAGATTCATCTACAAAAGGATCTTATAAGTAGTGGATGGGCTGGAATAGTTGTATTTATGGCTTTGAGTCTTTGATAGTAGTTGGTTCATGTTCTGTATTTGTTTTTGAGTGCTGCCCAATGGATAATGGCACTGATCAAGGACTAGTATATTCAGTTGAGTCCAATGTTTGATGGGTTTTGGCTATTTCCTACATCTTTATATATCAATACCATTTTCATGTTGGTGGTAGTAGTAGGAGTTACTCTCTAGTCTTCAGACTCATTCTGTGTAAGTAGGGCTGTTTGTATATGAATTGGCTTCATTGGGGTATAGGTTACCTGAAGGGGTTTGAAGGCTATTCCACACTAATCTGTCTGCAAGCCTTTTATTCACCAAAAGGATAGCATGAGTGTGCAGATAAGGCAATATCCACCTGAGTGAATGTGGAGCTCAAAGAAGAAGGAGGATTTCTCTCTATCCTCATCAATTAGATTATTTTTCTTGTCAAACTTGAGTGCCTAACCTGTTATTCAAGCCCAACTATTTGATTCAAGTTTGGTCCTACAAGGAAAAGATCCAACATGCATGACCCCTTTTGACACATTTGAATGCTCAAGTGTGTCCGAATAGGTCCTAGGACCCCTTAAGACACACTTGAGCATTCCAATGTGTCAAAAGGGGTCATCAAGACTTCCTAGGGGTCCTAACACATGATAAGGCATACTAGGACCCCTATTGAGTACCCATGACCCTTTTTGAAACATTTGAATGCTCAAGTGTGTTTGAAGGGGTCCTAGGACCCCTTGAGACACACTTGAGCATTCCAATGTGTCAAAATGGGTCATCAAGGCTACCTAGGGATCCTGACATGTGATAAGGTGTACTAGGACCCCTAGGGAGTCCCCATGACCCCCTTTGACACATTCGAATGCTCACGTGTTTCTTAAGGGGTCCTAGGATGCCTTAAGACACACTTGAGCATTCCAATGTGTCAAAAGGGGTCATCAAGGACTTCCTAGGGGTCCTAACACGTGATAAGGTGTACTAGAACCCCTAGGGAGTTCCCATGACCCCTGTTGACATAGTTGAATGATCAAGTGTGACTGAAGGGGTCCTAGGACCCCTTAAGATGCACTTGAGCATTCCAATGTGTCAAAAGGGGTCATCAGAACTTCCTAGGGGTCCTAACACTTGATAAGGTGTACTAGGACCCCTAGGGAGTCTCCATGACCCCTTTTGACACATTTGAACACTCATGTGTGTCTTAAGGGGTCCTAGGACCCCGTAAAACACACTTGAGTATTCCAATGTGTCAAAAGTGGTCATGGGGACTTCTTAGCAGTCCTAACAGGTGATAAGGCACACTAGGACCCCTAGGGAGTCCCCATGACCCCTTTTTACACATTTGAATGCCCAAGTTTGTCTTAAGGGTTCCTAGGACCCCTTAAGACACACTTGAGCATTCCAATGTTGCAAAAGGGGTCATGAGGACTTCTTAGGTGTCCTAACATGTGATAAGGCATACTAGTACCCCTAGGGAGTCCCCATTACCCCCTTTTGACACATTTTAATGCTCAAGTGTGTCCGATGGGGTCCAAGGACCCCTTAAAACACACCTGAGAATTCCAATGTTGCAAAAGGGGTCATCAGGACTGCCTAGGTGTCCTAGCGCATGATAAGGCATACTAGGACCCCTAGGGAGTCCCCATGACCCCTTTTGACACATTTAAATGCTCAAATGTGTCTAAAGGAGTCCTAGGATCCCTTAAGATGCACTTGAGCATTCCAATTTTTTGAAAGGGATCATCGGGACTTCCTAGGGGTCCTAATGCGTGATAAGGTGTAATAGGATGCCTAGTGTGTTCCCATGATCTCTTTTGAAACATTTGAACATTCAAGTGTTTTTGAAGGGGTCAAAAGGGGTCATCAGGACTTCCTGAGGGTCCCAACGCGTGATAGGGCATAGTAGGACCCCTAGGGAGTCCCCATGATCCCTTTTAACACATTTGAATGCTCACATGTGACTTAAGGGGTCGTAGGACCCCTTAAGACACACTTGAGCATTCCAATGTGTCAAAAAGGGTTATCGGGACTTCCTAGGTGTCCTAACACGTGATAAGGCATACTAGGACCCCTAGGGAGTCCCCATGACCCATTTTGACATATTTGAATGCTAAAATGTGTGTGAAGGGGTCGTAGGACCCCTTAAGACACACTTGAGCATTCCAATGTGTCAAAAGGGGTTATCGGGAATTCCTAGGGGTCCTAACGTGTGATAAAGCATACTAGGACCCCTAGGGAGTCCCCATGACCCATTTTGACATATTTGAATGCTCAAATGTGTCTGAAGGGGTCCTAGGACCCCTTAAGACACACTTGAGCATTCCAATGTGTCAAAAGGGGTCATCGAGACTTCCTAGGGGTTCTAACATGTGATAAGGCGTACTAGGATGCCTAGGGAGTCCCCCTGACCCCTTTTGACACATTGGAAGACTCAAGTGTGTCTGAAGGGGTCTTAGGATCCCTTAAGACACACTTGAGCATTCCAATGTGTCAAAATTGGTCATCGGGAATTCATAGGGGTCCTAACGCGTGATAAGGTGTACTAGGACTCCTAGGGAGTCCCAATGACCCCTTTTGACACATTTGAATGCTCAAGTGTGTTCGAAGGGGTCCTAGGACCCCTCAAGACATACTTGAGCATTCCACTATTTCAAAAGGGGTCATCGAGACTTCCTAGGGTTCCTAACACGTGATAAGGCAGACTAGGACCCCTAGGGTGTCCCCATTACCCATTTTCACACATTTGAACTCTCATGCATGTCTTAAGGGGTCCTAGGACCCCTTAAGACACACTTGCACATTCCAATGTGTCACAAGGGTTCATCAACACTTCCTAGGGGTCCTAACTCATGATAAGGCATACTAGGACCCCTAGGGAGTCCTCGTGACCCATTTTGACACATTTGAACACTCAAGTGTGTCCGAAGGGGTCCTAGGACCCTTAAAGACACACTTGAGCATTCCAATGTGTCAAAAGGGGTCATCAGGACATCTTAGGGGTCCTAATGTGTGATAAGGCATACTAGGACCCCTAGGGAGTCCCCATGACCCCTTTTGGCACATTCAAATGCTGACATGTTTCTTAAGGTCTCCTAGGACCCCTTAAGACACCCTTGAGCTTTGCAATATGTCAAAAGGGGTCATCAAGACTTCCTAGAGGTCCTAACACATGATAAGGCATAATAGG
Source organism: Chamaecyparis obtusa (assembly GCA_027943335.1). Lineage (NCBI taxonomy): Eukaryota > Viridiplantae > Streptophyta > Pinopsida > Cupressales > Cupressaceae > Chamaecyparis > Chamaecyparis obtusa. The sequence goes on along the minus strand of BSBK01005747.1, from coordinate 1,148,509 downwards.
ACCCCTAGGGAGTCCCCAAGACCCCTTGTGACACATTTGAACGCTCAAATGTGTTCGAAGGGGTTCCAGGACCCCTTAAGACACACTTGAGCATTTGAATGTGTTAAAGGGATCATCAGGACTTCCTAAGGGTTGTAACACATGATAAGGAGTACTAGGACCCCTAGGGAGTCCCCATGACCCCTTTTGACACATTTGAACGCTCAAGTTTGTCTGAATGGGTCCTAGGACCCCTTAAGACACACGTGAGCATTCCAATGTGTGAAAAGGGGTCATCAGGACTTCCTAAGGGTCCTAACATGTGATAAAGCATACTAGGACCCCTAGGGAGTCCCCATATCCCCTTTTGACACATTTGAATGCTTAAGTATGTTTGAAGGGGTCCTAGGACCCCTTAAGACACACTTTAGCATTCCAATGTGTCAAAAGGGGTCATTATGACTTCCTAGGGGTCCTAACGCATGATAAGGCATAATAGGACCCCTAAGGAGTCCCAAAGATCCCTTTTGACACATTTGAATGCTCAAATGTGTCCGTAGGGGTCCTAGGACCCCTTAAGACACACTTGTGCATTCCAATGTGTCAAAAGGGGTTATTAGAACTTGCTAGGTGTCGTAACGCATGATAAGAAGTACTAGGATGCCTAGGGAGTCCCCATGACCCTTTTTGTCACATTTGAACGTTCAAGTGTGTCCGAATAGGTCCTAAGACCCCTTAAGACACACTTGAGCATTCCAATATTTCAAAAGGGGTCATAAGGACTTCCTAAGGGTCCTAACATGTGATAAGGCATACTAGGGCCCCTAGGGAGTCCCCACGACCCCTTTTGACACATTTGAATGCTCAAGTGTGTCTGAAGGGTTCCTAGGACCCCTTATGACACACTTGAGCATATCAATGTGTCAAAAGGGGTCATCGAGGCTACGTAGGGGTCCTAACACATGATAAGGTTTACTAGGACCCCTAGGGAGTCCCCATGACCCCCTTTGACACATTTGAATGCTCACGTGTGTCTTAAGGGGTCATAGGACCCCTTAAGACACACTTGAGCATTCCAATGTGTCAAAAGGGGTCATCGGGACTTCTTAGGGGTCCTAACACATGATAAGGCATACTAGGACCCTTAGGGAGTTCCCATGACCCCTTTTGACACATTTGAATGCTCAAGTGTGTTTGAAGGGGTCCTAGCACCCCTTAAGGCACACTTGAGCATTTGATTGTGTCAAAAGGGGTCATCAGTACTTCCTAGGGGTCCTAATGTGTGATACGGTGTACTAGGACCCCTAGGGAGTCCTCATGACCCCTTTTGACACATTTGAACACTCACGTGTGTTTTAAGGGGTCCTAGGACCCCTTAAGACACACTTGAGTATTCCAATGTGTCAAAAGCGGTCATGGGGACTTCTTAGGGGTCCTAATGGGTGATAAGGCATTCTAGGACCCCTAGGGGGTCCCCATGACCCCTTTTTACACATTTGAATGCCCAAGTTTGTCTTAAGGGGTCCTAGGATGCCTTAAAACACACTTGAGCATTCCAATGTTGCAAAATAGGTCATCGGGACTTCCTAGGTGTCCTAACTTGTGATAAGGTGTACTAGGACCCCTAGGGAGTTCCCATGACCCCTTTTGACACATTTTAATGCTCAAGTGTGTCCGATGGGGTCCAAGGACCCCTTTAGACACACTTGATCATTCTAATGTTGCAAAAGGGGTCATTAGGACTTCCTAGGTGTCCTAACACGTGGTAAGCTATACTAGGACCCCTAGGGAGTCCCCATTACCCCTTTTGACACATTTGAATGCTCCCATGTGTCTTACCCCTTAAGACACATGTGAACATTCAAATGTGTCAAAAGGTGTCATCGGGACTCCCTAGGTGTCCTAGTACACCTTATCATGTGTTAGGACACGTAGGAAGTTCTGATGACCCCTTTTGCAACATTGAAATGCTCAAGTGTGTCTTAAGGGGTCCTTGGACCCCTTAGAACACACTTGAGTGTTCAAATGTGTCAAAAGGGGTCATGAGGACTCCCTAGTAGTCCTAGAATTCCTTATGATGTGTTTACAAAAGAATATCCACAATTCATATACAAAGGCATTATAAAGGAAAAATGACAAAAAAATAATAGCTAAAAGATAATATTATATATAATACATTAGTATACATTAGTATATGTATTATATACATTATTTTTGACACATTTGAATTCTCACATGTGTCTTAAGGGGTCCTAGGACCCCTTAAGACACACTTCAGCATTCCAATGTGTCAAAAGAGGTCATCGGGACTTCATAGGGGTTGTAACGCATGATAAGGCCTACTAGGACCCCTAGGGAGTCTTGATGACCCCTTTTGACACATTGGAATGCTCGAGTGTGTCTTAAGGGGTCCTAGGACCCCTTCGGACACACTTGAGCATTCAAATATGTGAAAAGGGGTCATGGGGAATCCCTAGGGGTCCTAGTACTCCTTATCATGTGTTAGGACCCCTAGGAAGTCCCAATGACCCCTTTTGACACATTGGAATGCTCAAGTGTGTCTTAAGGGGTCCTGGGACCCCTTTCGACACCCTTGAGCATTCAACTATGTCAAAAGGGGTGATGGGGACTCCCTAGGGGTCCTAGTATACCTTATCACATTTTAGGACCCCTAGGAAGTCCTGATGACCCCTTTTGACACATTGGAATCCTCAAGTGTGTCTTAAGGGGTCCTAGTACCCCTTAAGACAAATGTGAGTGTTCAAATGTGCCCTTTTTTCATCTACCTGGGAATATTGGGTACCCGATATGAAATCGGATACCTGATGTTGGATAGGTTATATTTGACCAAAATATTCCATGTCCCCACATACCAGAGAAGCATGGGATTTCATACTTTTTTTCAGGCCTTGCAAAAAAAATAAAATTGATTTGGGGCCCATTGTTTGATTTTTCTCAATTTGTGGTCTCACCATGGGAAGCAACAGTCATATAAAGGATAAACAGAAGAGGAAGGTGACAGATGAAGAAATTAAAGCATATAGGGAAAAAGATATGGAAAATGACCAAAAAAGGAGAGAAGGTATGTTAAACATTAATCAAGGTGACCCCGTAAATGTAGTTTTAAGTGAAGAGGATGTTGAATTTGAAAATAATATGGAAATTAATTTTGTGAATAACAATGTATGGAGTGAAGATGAAAATGTAGAGATGGAGAATGAAAGTGTAGACTTGGGGAATTAAAACATATATTTGTGGAATGACAATGAATGGAATGAAGATGAAAATGTATAGATGGAGATTGAAAATGTAAACTTGGGGAATGAAAATGTTGCACAAGAACCACATGAACGTTACACATGTCCAAATTATATAAGAAATGAAGTCCCTTGGAATAAAGATAATCAAAATTCAAATTCGGGACTTTCAAGAGCACCTAAATGGTTAATTGAAATTGAGGAGAACATTATGAATAATTGGGAAGGAAAGAGATCACATAGAACGGTTAGGTTCTGGGCTTCAAGAATTTATGATCAATTTTTTGGAAACAAGACATTGGTTGAGAAATGTCAAATTTTTGTGCAGTTGTTAAAGATGCAAAAGATTAGACTTCTGCTTGTGAAATTGAAGATTCGTGTGAACAAGAAAATGGAGAGAAATGCCATTGTTGTGAAGAATCTTTTCAATGCTCTTAATAGCATTGGGAAGACTAGCAGAGAAAAAGACAAGAGAGTTGCTCAAAGGATTATTACAACCTCCTTAGTAAGTCATCAGTTGAGAAAGGCTCGTTTGTTGAGACAAACTTGTGTTGACTTCAATATAGATTGTAAAAATTTGGGTAGAGCACTTGCAAGAAGAGAAAGATTTGATGATCCGCTTCAAATTGATACATGGGCTTATGGTGGGAGAATTCCACATTTCGATAAGAAGCTAACAGATGTTGTCAAGGATGAAATTCAACAATTTTGGGATGCTAACTCAAGAGTGTCACCAAATGTGAAGGATGTATTGAAGTTGAGAGGTGGCAATTGAGACTGCACTAGACATCCTAAACATTATGTGGAGGTAAGTCAAACAATGTTGTATAAAAAATTTTGTGAGACACATCCAACATCAAAAATATCACAAAGGTCTTTTGAATCCGTGAAGCCATTTTATTGTGTACCCCTTAAGATTTGGAATACATGTTGTTGCGAATATCATGTTGAGTTTTCAATGCATCATGAATTATGTCAGTCCATTCATTCTACTTTGCATACTAATGAAATGCTAGAGGATTGTGGTGCAAGTGGTCTTCCCAAATCATCAAGAGATTTGCTAGATCAATTTTTATGTCATAGAGATGATGGTTGTTTATTTTACAAAAAAGATTTCTTAAATGCCAAGTGCTAAGAATGTGGTGGCTTGTCCAAGTTTAGAACATGTTTTCATGAGGGTTTGGAACACAATTTTGGAAAGACACTCGTCCAAAAAAAGGTATATGAAATAGTGAAAAATACATTGAAGAGTGGAGGTGAAGGCTCTAGATGTGAGTTAGTTGCAAAAGAATACAATGTTGCTGATTTTATCTCAGATTTCAAGACAAATCTTTTTTACAAGTATGAAAGGCATAGTCACAGGTCTCAATGGTTGGATCAACAATTCAGGACACATAAGGACACTTTCCCCATTGGAATTATTATATCCATTGTAGACTTTGCGGAGAACTATACATTGCAGCCTCAAAATGAGACTCAAGCTCAATATTACAATTCCATTCAAGTTGCTATTTTTGTACACATCACATATAGACATTCCCCTGATAGCACAAAAGATGAGCAAAAGATAATCAGAGAGTACCATTTTTATATTAGCAATGACAAGTCTCACTCTCGTGAGTTTGTTCAACATTGTTTCTAGAACTATTTTGACTTTTTGTAGGAAAATGGTATTGCTATGGATAGGCATCTCATTTGGTCGGATAATTGCATCGGTCAATTTAAGAATTGCAAAAAATTTTATTGGTTGTGTAGAATGCATGTGGAGAGAGGTGTACCTCATATTTGGAGTTTTTTTGAGTTAGGGCATGGGAAAGGGGAGCATGATGGAGCAGGTGCGTGTGTGAAGAGAGCTCTAGTTAAGGAGCAATTGAGGATTTTAGGTGTTGTACTTCAAAAATGCATTCATTCTGAAGCTCCAATAGTACTACATGGACCATTTAGACGTGAGAGTTGGCTTGTTTTTTCCCCATGTGTTTTCAGTATGATTGGGATCATTGCGAGTCAAGTGAGTGGGTGGATACATGGGTTCCATAGTATCTAACTCCTTTATCTTTGACACTCTCTATAAGAAATGATGACATGGACACTTCAGTTGACTATGACCATCTTTCAGATCTTTTGAAGCCTGGAGATGTTTTTGCATTGGTTGCACCACAGGGGAATGATGAGAGGTCAGATTCTTGGTTAGCACATTATGTACAAGGTAAACAAAAGCTTGTACAACCAATGACAGATGGTGATGGGTTCACATATCCAACTGGTTCAATTTTTGTTGCAGGAACATTGTTGTGAACATACATGATTAGAAAGAATTGAATTCCCATATTTGAAGACTATGAGAAGCAAAAAACTATTCTTATGTATTCACACCTTATTATAGCAACAAATGTCAAGTTGTCAAAGCATCAAGGAAGACCAAAGACAAAATAACTTTGGACTATTAGTATTGTTGATCATGAAGCACTATTGGAGACCCTGAAGCAAATAGATGACCCTTCAGGAATACTTGACTAGGTAATAAGTTAACTTAGTGCATTGTTTTCTAAGTTCGTTAAGCTTAATTTCAATACATTAATTTCACCTTTCTTAGATTGTATTTTGAGTCAATAAACTTGGTTTTGTATGTGGATTGTAACTTGTACAGGAGCACCTATGAAGACACCTACAGTCACCATGGATCCAATCAAAGATAGAAGGACAAAAGGATCCTTAATGGTTAATTGAGATCTTTTGAAGCCTATAATGGCAATTTGTAACAATCAATTTGATTTAAAAGTTAAATTTCCTATAACTCTTGATAAGGACTTATGACCAAAATCATGTATGGGTGGCCAATAGTGCCAAGAAGGGATCTTACATGTCATTTACTTATGTCATTTGCATGGTTTGAATTCTTACATGTTTGATTGTTGTTTCTAATGCTTTAAGGATATTATTTTTTATCATTTCAAACAATCTATAAAGTTAAACCTCAAACATAATAAGCTTCACAGTTCAAATTTCACAAGCTTAATTATGATTAGTTTCACAGTTCAAATTTTGAACATACCACTAACAATCAGTTAAAATTAGCTTAGCAGTGTATCTATCAAACTGTCTGACCTAGCATTGAGCCATCTACTCCATTGGCTCCGATTGGCTGGGTAAATGCCAGTGACAATCCCGTTCTTCCCACGGAGTCACCAAAATGCTTGCGACCACGCTCGACCCAAGTGACCCCAAGGTGCACTAAGCAAGATTGGGCAGCGATCTTTCGGGGCTCGTATCTTAGACCTCATGAGAGGTATTGAAAAACCATCAGGGGCTATGAGATTTTGTTTTTGAGGTCTACAATAACCTCTCTCAATTTTGGGTGATTCAACTTCATTTGCATTTGGCAAGACGATCTTAGTTGATGTGAAAACTTGTAGTGAGGGTCAGTTGAAAGCGGCTTAGTAGCATATCTTTCGAACCATCTGACATGGCATCAAACCATCTACTCCATTAGCTCCATTTGGCTGGGTAAATTCCAATGACAACCCCATTTCACCCACAGAGTCATCGGAACGCTTGTGACCACGCTCGACCCAAGTGACCCCAAGGTGCACTAAGCACGATTGGGTAGCAATCTTCTAGGACTCATATCTTGGACCTCGTGAGAGGTATCAACAAATAGTTAGGGGCTACGGGATCATGTTTCTAAGGTCTACAATAAACTCTCTCAGTTTTGGGTGATTCGACTTCGTTTGCATTTGGCAAGGTGATCTCAGTCGATGCCAAAACTTGCAGTGAGGGTCAGTTGAAAGCAGCTCAGTAACATATCTTTCAAACCGTCCAACCTGGCATTGAACCATCTGCTCCATCAGCTCTAGTTGTCTAGGTAAATGCCAGTTACAACCCCAGTCCACCCATGGAGTCACCGGAACGCTCGCGACCACGCTCGACCCAAGTGACCCCAAGGTGCACTAAACATGATTGGGCAGTGATCTTCCAGGGCTTGTATCTCAGACCTCATGAGAGGTATTGACAAACCATATGGGGCTATGAGATTTTTTTTTTGAGGTCTACAATAACCTCTCTCAGTTTTGGGTGATTCAACTTTGTTTGCATTTGGCAAGGCGATCTCATTCGATGCCAAAACTTGCAGCAAGGGTCAGTTGAAAGCGGCTCAGCAACATATCTTTCAAACCGTCTGACCTGGCATCAAACCATCTACTCCATCAGCTCTAGTTGGCTAGGTAAATGCTAGTGACAACCCCATTCCACCCACGGAGTCACCAGAATACTCGCGACCACACTAGACCCAAGTGACCCCAAGGTGCACTAAGCATGATTGGGTACTGATCTTTTGTGGCTTGTATCTCGGAGCTCATGAGAGGTATCGACAAACCATTAGGTACTAAAAGATTGTGTTTCCAAGGTCTACAATAACCTCTCTCAATTTTGGGCGATTAGACTTCATTTGCATTTGGCAAGGCGATCTCAGTCAATGCCAAAACTTGCAGTGAGGGTCAGTTGAAAGCAGCTCAATAGCATATCTTTCAAACCGTCTGACATTGCATTGAACTATCTACTCCATTAGATCCAATTGGCCGAGTAAACACCAGTGACAACCCCATTCCATGCACGGAGTCAGCGGAATGCTCGCGACCACGCTTGACCTAAGTGACCCCAAGGTGCACTAAGCATGATTGGGCAGCGATCTTCCATGGATCATATCTCAAATCTCATGAGAGGTATTGACAAACTGTCAGTGGCTAGGACATCATGTTTTTGAGGTATACAATAACCTCTCTTGGTTTTGGGCGATTCAACTTCATTTGCATTTGGCAAGGCGATCTCAGTGGATGCCAAAACTTGCAGTGAGGGTCAATTGAAAGCAGCTCAGTAGCATATCTTGCAAACCATCTAACCTGGCATCAAATAGTCTACTCCATCAGCTTTGGTTAGCTAGGTAAATTCTAGTGACAACCCCATTTTACCCCCGGAGTCACCAGAACCCTCGTGACCATGCTCGACCCAAGTGACCCCAAGGTGCACTAAGCACGATTGGGTAGTGATCTTCTGTGGCTCATATCTTAGAGCTCATGAGAGATATTGAAAAAATATTAGATGCTATGGGATCATGTTTCCAAGGTCTACAATAACCTTTTTCAGTTTTGGGTGATTCGACTTCATTTTCATTTGGCAAGGTGATCTTAGTCGATGCCAAAACTTGCAGTGAGGGTCAGTTGAAACGGCTTAGTAGTGTATCTTTCAAACCATCTGACCTGGCATTGAACCATCTACTCCATCAGATTTGGTTGACCATGTAAATGCCAATGACAACCCCGTTCCACCCACGGAGTCACCGAAATGCTCGCGACCACGCTGGACCCAAGTGACCCCAAGGTGCACTAAGCACGATTGGGTAGAGATATTCCATGGCTCGTATCTCAGAGCTCATGAGAGGTATTGACAAATCATTAGATGCTACGAGATCATGTTTCTAAGATCTACAATAACCTCTCTCAATTTTGGGCAATTTGACTTCATTTGCATTTGGCAAGGTGATCTCAGTCGATGCCAAAACTTGCAGTGAGGGTCAGTTGAAAGCGGCTCAGTAGCGTATCTTTCAAACTATCTGACCTGGCATTGAACCATCTACTCCATTGGCTCTAGTTGGCTAGGTAAATTCTAGTGACAACCTCGTTCCACCCATGGAGTCATTAGAACGCTCACAGCCACACTGGACCCAAGTGACCCCAAGGTGCACTAAGCACGATTGGGCAGTGATCTTCCGTGGCTCATATCTCAGAGCTCTTGAGAGGTATTGATGAATTGTGAAGTGCTACAGGATCATGTTTCTGAGATCTACAATAACCTCTCTTAGTTTTGGGCGATTCGACTTCGTTTGCATTTGGCAAGCGATCTCAGTCGATGCCAAAACTTTCAGTGAGGGTCAGTTGAAAGTAGCTCAGTAGCGTATCTTTCAAACCATTTGACATTGCATCAAACCTTCTACTCCATCAGCTCTAGTTGGCTAGGTAAATGCCAGTGACAACCCCATTCTACCCATGGAGTCATGGGAACACTCGCGACCACGCTTGACCCAAGTGACCCCAAGGTGCACTAAGCATGATTGGGTAGTGATCTTCTGTGGCTCATATCTTGGAGCTCGTTAGAGGTATCAAAAAACTATTAGAAGCTATGGGATCATGTTTCCAAGGTCTACAATAACCTCTCTCAGTTTTGGGCGATTTGACTTCGTTTGCATCTGGCAAGGCAATCTCAGTCGATGCCAAAACTTGTAGTGAGGGTTAGTTGAAAGTGGCTTAGCAACATATCTTTCAAAACGTCCAACATTGCATCGAACCATTTGCTCCATCATCTTTGGTTGGTTGGGTAAACACCAGTGACAACCCCATTCTTCCCATGGAGTCACCAGAACGCTCGCGACAATGCTTGACCCAAGTGACCCCAAGGTGCACTAAGCACAATTGGGCAGCAATCTTCCATGGCTTGTATCTCAGAGCTCATGAGAGGTATTGACAAACCATTGGCTGTTACATGATCATGTTTTTGAGGTCTACAATAAAATCTCTCAGTTTTGGGTGATTTGACTTCATTTGCATTTGGCAAGGCGATCTCAGTCGATGCCAAAACTTGTAGTGAGGGTCATTTGAAAGCGGCTTAGCAACGTATCTTTCAAACCATCCAACATTGCATTAAACCGTCTACTCCATCAGCTCTGGTTGGCTGGGTAAATGCTAGTGACAACCCCGTTCCCCCCATGGAGTCACCGAAATGCTCACAACCACGCTCGACCCAAGTGACCCCAAGGTGCACTAAGCACTATTGGGTAGTGATCTTCCGTGGCTCATATTTCAGACCTCAAGAGAGGTATCAAAAAACTATCAGGGGCTATAGGATCATGTTTCTGAGGTCTACAATAACCTCTCTTAGTTTTGGGTGATTCAACTTCCTTTGCATTTGGTAAGATGATCTCAGTCGATGCCAAAACTTACAATGAGGGTCAGTTGAAAGTGGCTCAACAGCGTATCTTTCAAACCTTCTGACCTGACATCAAATCATCTGCTCCATTGGCTCCGATTGGCTAGGTAAATGCCAGTGACAATCCCATTCCACCCACGGAGTCACCGGAATGCTCGCGATCACACTCGGCTCAAGTGACCCCAATATGATGAGTTATATACATAGTGAGTATATACATAGTATTGAAACAATGTAGTACTAAGTGGCTCAAGTGAGTATATATAATGGTATGAAACATAAGAATATAGGAAATCTATAGAATTTAAACCTCAAACATAATAAGCTTCATGAACAGGGTATTCCAGAGTAAACAAAAACAAATGTAACTTCAACAAGATATAATTTAAATCATAATGATAATCATAGTCAAGATATAACTTCACCATTCAATTCCATAAACATGAATAATAAATATGTATATACAAAAGATGACACAAATATAACTTATAAATTAACATGTTCTATATATACAAAGTATCAAATGTATCAAAAGTATCTCCATATACAAATATGGCACATGCCATTTTAAAATGTCTACAAAATCAATGTTTTAAGGTGTACAATGTGGCATATATGCCATCTCAAAATGTGCCAAGTGGCATCTCTAAATGACCACAAAACTAAAACTACATCCTATGTCGTAAGGGGATCATCAAAATGTAGCCTCTTTGAAGAAGTGTTGGGCTCTGATTGATCCTACATAAAAAATGAGTTCAAACCCAAGTTAGATTGCTTACTTTATATGATTTGTACACACACACACACACACACACACATATATATATATATTTCATAATTCAAACACTAATTTAATTAAAATTATAACTAAATACAAATATATGTACTTGGTCTCTTGGTCGCCTACCACGATCAGGTGTCCTAGCATAAGTCCTGGGTAGCGAAGGGACCACACCAACAATACCAACTGTGACCTATAAATATATATTTGCAATAATGAGATTAGTAGAGTGGTGCAACATAGAGTAATAAATCTACAAAATAGGATGATAGCATAATAAAATTACAAATTGATTGAACTAAAATTAAAACTTACATCTAGTGATCCCTCCTCTGGAATAGTGGGTTGGGTCAACAAAGATACCAAAGATTCTTGTGGGCCCTCCCTCACACTCAGAGTAACCTATGAGAGTAAAAAGATTGTCAATTATATATAAATGTACTTCATCATAGCAACCCTAGTTACAAAATACAAATAACAATATGTAAAAGTCTACATACAATCAGGCTATCACTCCGAATCGAGATGCCTGTAACCCTACATTGTCGAACTGATGTCAGGATATCACCAATAGCCACACCCTATACAATAAAGTGCAAGTAAAATATTTATTACTACACACAAGTGGCATACATATGCATGCATAATTAATCTTAAACAATTAACTACCTTTCCTTTATCGACACCTGATGAAGGAACTCCCTCATGCCCCCCACTGACATCGGCTGTAGCCTGCAAGAACACAATAAGATGACAATATATAAGTAAATGTATGAATTTTATTGCTCTAATTGATAGAGATTTAAGCATGTACACCAAATGATATAAAAAATAACTAATGGGTACATAATTTATAATATACCATATAGTCATCAAGGCCAAATGAAATGGTCAAAAGTGTGGACTCATCCACCTATCTTACCTCCTCCTGTGTCATCGATTGAACATAAATGGAAAAAATATATATACACAAGTGCATGCAATCATTAAAACTAATCTAAATAAATAAATTATTTTTAAATTAAATAAGTCATGTGACAAATTTATTTATAATGTTTACTCTTACCGTATCAACATGAGTCAATGGCTCTGTGTACACCTCCTGAGCACTCTCATGAGCTGTAGATGCTCCATGAGGTGTTGCAGCCTCTATAGCTGCATCTCCTATATCCTCCTCATAAATAACATACTAATATGTATCAGCATTAGTAAGCGGTATGAGGCACATATTCTTGCATATAATGCAAATATGGGGCTCACATACATGTGAACTCCGACGAGATGTCGATGTGCTAGCATCATCCACAATAGGAGGCAACACTGACTTGGTCTACATGATCAACTGGTCACTCAGTAAATGAATGGCCCTAATAGTCTATGAGGCAGCCTCTACAATGATATCGGGATGTTTCACTCGAGGAGGGGGTGCGACATGAGTGGGGGGGACAAAGGTAGTGGCCTTTTTGCGCTAGGCAAATGGCCTAGTCTGAGGAGCTCCTCCACCTACACCCATGTTGGGCCTCATACTCCAATAATCAACATGGTGACCAAGCACAAACTCACCATACAATTCTTTTTGAAATAAAACGGGACCTCCAAATTGCTATGGGGTGGTTTATCAAAAACCATTGACCAACGATCCCAAAAGTTTGTGCGCATTGCTTCATTTGTGCACCATTTTATTGATAATTTGGGTTTTTTGGGGTCAACTGGTATTCCGGTTTTAGGATTGACAAAAAGGGCAGCTATATCTTCCTTACTTATATTAAGGGCCGCAATCCCATCATGGTCAAGCCCATCATCAAATTGGGTGTGCATATCATCACGCCAATGAAGAGCAGCATTATGTTGCTATGTGTGTCAATATTTTCAACAATTGTATTTAGTGTGGCAAGGATGGGACCTAATGTAGGTATATTTTGATATGTGTTTTGAAAACCTCGTATTGTGTTCAAATTATCTTGTATCAAATCTTCTAAAGATCGAGGGTTTTGACACAGGGGATTGTTTTCGGGATCGTTATTTGGCACGAGAGGGTTATTTTCTTCATTGTTGTCAGCCATGCCTGATTAAATAAAAAACAAATCTAAATTTCAATCTAATATTACAAATATAAATACAAAACCCTATTTCAACAAAATAAAATGACATTTGGCATGAAAATAAAATAAAATAATCAAAATAAACAAAAAATTTACTTATGGAATACGCTGGGGAGTCAAATTTGTTGTTGCCGAAATCAGATACTTGAAAATATATCATGTATCTAATATATCAAGCCGTTTTCCTAAGCAAAAATCTGAAAAGAAATGAGGAAAAGGGCTCGCGGGTTTCAAAATTTTACCACAGGTATCAGGTACCCGATTAGGCCTGTGCTTTGGTGTCAAGTTTGTCCAGGTGTACTGACACCTAGGCCTACTCAAAAGTCAACAAGCATTTTCATGTGCTTTTGGACGAGTGAAAAGTGAATATTTTTCACATCGCTACTTTTTGGCCCCTCATGATCTTGCACATACCCAAGCTCCAGTTAAGATCACACGTCATTTGGTGTTAAAACTAGTGAGATATTGCAGTTTGAAAGTGTATGAGAAATAGGGTTTATCCATGTCCAAGGGTTTCATAAAATTTGTCTAAGTCCATGAAAACCCTACCCAAGTCTATTTCTTCATTACCTTTTTTCCTGGCCACTTAAGTTCCCTTTTGCACATGCCTTTTATTTTCCTTTTTTTGCATGATCTCTTAATTCTAGCAGTTAGTTGTTTTTATCCAGCAACTCAGTGAACATGGTTTTCTCCTAATCTCTTGATCCTGGCAGTTAGTGGCCTATCATTCAGTGATTTGGCGAGAAGTTAAGGATTGCTTCAGTTGTTAAATCTCCAATTCAAGTGGTCAAGTATGTTAACATTCAGAGATTGAACAAGGGTTGTAGATGTTTATCTAGATCAATGGCTAGTGCTAGTTCTTGTAATGGGACCTGAGTTAAGACAAGTATCCGGCGATTACGAGATTACCTTAGTCACTCATTCTCTAAATGAAACTAGGGTTAAAAGAAGTATTGTGAGATTACGAGACTTTCTTCAGTCATGGAATCTCCAGATGATCTTGGGTTAAATTTAAGGTTAACATGAAGTCTGGCACCATGATTAAGTCAAAGATTCAGCAATTTAGTGACTTAATGATCTCATATTCTCTTGATCACAATGCTTAAGTGCTAAACAATCATTGATCTGGTGAGTGGTTAAGGTTTGCCTTTGTTGCTGAATCTTGTAATGAAGTGGTCAAGTCTAAAAACATTCAGTGATCAACCGAGGACCGTGGATGATTGTAGGGATCAACGACTGGCATTTGATCTCGAAATGGAATTCAGGGTTAAGAAAGTATTTGGTGATCTAGAGAATGCCTTCATTCACATGATCTCTAAACTAGACATGAGTTAAGGTCAAGACTTATAGATTGGGAAATTCCTTCAGTCATGTATTCTCCAGACGAGAGATGAGTTAAGTTAAAAGGCTTTGAGATTTAGCATGGGCTGTGGATGCGGATGGGATCAGACGGTGTTCACAAAATCTCGTGATTAAACCCTAGTTAAGGAAAAGATTAAGAGATCACGATAATGCCTTTGTTGCCCAATCTCCAGACCAGACTCGGGTTAAATAAAATGTGTCAAGATCTAGTGAAGCCTTTAGTCACGTGATCTCCAAAGGACTTAGAGTTAAGGGGCTTGCTGTGGTTAGAGATAAAGACAGTGCCAAGTGTGCTGACATGTTTGCTCCTGATTGGTCGCAGAATGATGATGATGTGTCTAGTTGATTTTTAAAGGCTTAATTGACTGTTTGTTGATTAATGAGAACCACTTGATGTGTTAGGAAAGATAGAGATCAATGATCACATTTTAAACTTGATCAGTTAGCCATTGCTGCTAGGATTTTAAAAAATATTTAAAGGTTCATGTAGGGTTTAATATTGGTAAGCCAAAAATGACAAAGTCGAATCATATTTGATTTTGTTCTAGGACAGTTGCAGGGGTGTCTATGGTTTAATTATTATCATCTATTTCCATGCCTTGATACATGCAAGCTTGTTGTGGTAGTTCTGGCATTAATGTTTTTCCCACAATAAGAAATCTTCCAAATTTGTAACTTCAGTTAGCCTGTGATGATGAAACCCAAATAATTGCAAATCAAATTTGATCTGATCCTCCTGGATTTCTAGGATTTTCTAGTCTACTTTCATTTCTTGTTGTGTCTCTATAATTTTCTCAGAGATGGTTCCATGAGTGGTTCCTTCTATAAATATTGACCTCTTCTCTTCATATAGGGTGTTTCCTATTTCCTTTCCAGTTTTCAGATAAGAATGTAAATTGTAACAAGTCTATCTTACGTATAAGATTTCAACATATTCATACTATTTTCAAGTTGTATCCATTTGCTTCTTAAAACTTATGGGTTAAAGCATCAAGGGTGTTTTGTTCCTTCTATTGTATGTTTGCAATAGAGTTATTTCAAAGAAATAACTAGGGTTTTAAGATTTGCTTTCAGATCTGTATGAGTTGGGATATCAAGGGTAACTTAAACTTGTCTTTTAGTGGATGTTGATCAATGTATTGCTTATGTCTGGGTCTCTTCTAAGGGGAGGGTTAAAGTCCTTTGAATAGGTGATTGCATATTTGAGTACACAGGTGGATATTTCAAGTAAAACTTGATCAATGGTGTATGATTGATGTAAGGCATCAACATATTAGACTATGTTGTCTTCTTGTTTCATAGCTCTTTGTTGCAATGTTCATTTGAATTTGTTATCCATTGGATAAGGCACTGGTCTATGATAGATTTGGGGTATTTCAGAGATCCATTCCACCCAAAACTTAAATAAAATCATTTTCCCTTTCCATGTTGATAGGAGGAGTTAGTAGTGGTTTCTAGTTTTCAGGATTACTCTATGCAAATGGGATATTACACAAGATATGGTCAAAAGTCATTGAGGTACTTGTTACTCAAATGAGTTTGAAAACTATTCCATAGTTATATATCTGCATGCCTATTGTATGTCAAAAGAAGTCATGTGTGTGCAGATGAGGTATACCTACCTGAGTGATGTGGAGCTCAAAGTGAAGGTCTTTGCACCTTGTGCTGTTGGACTTTTCTTGTCCCTTTCCTGCTGATGATTCTGAGTTTCTGTTCCAAGTTCTCAGTCCCACAATTTGGTCCTCAAGTTCCCACCTAGGAAAGGGGGTTGCAAGAAAAAACACCAACAAAATGGCGACTCTGCTGGGGACAAGAATAAAAGACAACAAGTTTAAGATGGTTGATTCCTTATTTTGTTGAATCATCCTAGAATCTGGTTGAAAGTATAGATTCAAGCTTTAAAATTTTTTATATAATCTCACTAAGTGTGAGTGGCGACTCTAAGTTCTCTGTTGATCAGTGCATGTTTAAGAAATGAAATATGAATTTGTTGTCCTAGTAAATAGTGTATAAAATCTTGGTGAAGTTTTGGTTGGCTGGAAAGAAATACAAAAATAAGTAAAACATTTTCCTATGGAAGGAGGTGGAGACTCTACAAGAAAAGAACCTGATGGAGCTATAAAGAAGGCTCTAGATCTGCCCTGCTTCCCAGTCAGCAAGTTAAGTTTCAACTACAGTACTTCCAAGTAGTTTGATTTTCATGTGCAAATTTCTTTTTATGAAAATCAGTTGTAAGAAAGGTTTCCTTATCAAGTGTTTTAACCCTAGTATGAAGGAATGGATGATAGTGGGCCATTCCTTATGGAGATATACATGCCCTTTGGTTTTGATGGCATTGAAGGTACCTCAAATGATTTTCCTACTAAGATTAGGGAATATTTTCTAGTTTTTAGTGGTGATGGATCATGTCTTGCAAGAGTACATTTATATGACCTTGCAGACTTAATGTATAAGTTTGTGATTAAACATGAAGATGTTGCCATGAGGATTTTAGTGCAGACATTTACTGAAAATACAAGGGATTGGTTCTTATCCCTTCCTTCATGTTCAATCCCTTCTTGGAATGTATTAAGATAAATTTTTATTGAGCATTTTGATGAAAGAGCTGATGTGGATGAGTGTGAAGAAAAAAATGAAGATCAGATACAAGACATTAGTGTCTCTATTGATCCCACCATCCATGATACTAATTATGAGAATAGGCTCATCAAAATTGCTACTCTCAAGAGGAGAATTAGAGAAAATGATATTGAATGCTAGCAGTTAGAGGAGGACAAGAGGTTGAGGGAATTGGTAGTTCTTTATGTTGATCATGAAGAGGCCAATTATTTTGATGATGATTCTCATTGTGCAGAAAGTATTGATTATGATGCTAACTTTGAGGTCAATGTATGTGAGGATGCCAAAGATGAACTTGTGGTGGAAAATGTTTCTATTTTGTCTGCAAATTTTTATTCTTATCAGCATGAGAGGGCAGCCTTCTTGTCCCGGTTTGAGGATGTTTTGTGTGAAGGGAAAGATACTGAATATGATGCAGATGATGATTCTTGCACTGATTTCTTTACACAAGATGATTTGAGGCCAGAGATGTCAGTCCCTATTCTAGATAGAGATGATTTTTGCAGCATTAGGGGTGAGGCCAATAAAAATGAAAGTAAGGTTCAAAGTCCATTAAGCAGTGAGAAGATCTCAACACTCTTGGCTAATGAATTTCAAAGGTATGCACCTGATATGGACCATACTTTGCAACACCCCACTGATATATGCATTGACACTGATAATGAGGTAGGTGTTCAAAGTAATGAATGTGATCCATGTTTGTTAGAGTTCCCCTCATGTAGTGACTCCGTAGAAGAAGATGATGAAGGCTATGACAATGTGTTATTTGGTCATGAAGATTCTAGTGATGAGAAAACTTCTTGTTGATTTCCTTTTCCTTATTTTTCTAAATATGATAGTGAATGTGACAGTGTCTTCAATGATTGGGACATAAATTTTTTTGATAAAATGATGATGCAGATCAGTTGTCCCCCTATCACAATGTTTATGATAGAAACCTTCACTTGGTTCAAGATCCATTTCATGAAGATATCATGGAGGAACCAAGTTACTCAATGGATGAAGCAATGCATGAAGGTGAATTTGAGGATCCAAGTCCTTCCCATCCAGGTGAGTTTTTAGTGTTGCATGATGATTACTATGTTTTATATTCTGATGCATTACTAGAAAAGTTATATATTTCTAGTGCACAAGAAGAGGTAAAAGATGTTCCATACTTTTTGGAGTATGAACACGATGGTGGTTGTGATTGGAAAAATATGGGCAGATTCAACTATAGTTTTATTTTTCAGCCCAAAGACATTCAGGTATGTTGGTAGCAAGATTGTATGACACTTTTAGGTGGTTGGTCACATATGTGGATGAAAACTAGACCTTTGACTCAGGAGGGTTTTGATTTTCCTTTGGTGGCACGGGGCCACCAAGTAAATTTTTGATATTGTAAATTTTGTACACATTTCCTTTATGTTGTGTGTTGCCTTTCTGTCTACCTAGTTCATTTTCCTTTTTTGAGAAGGTTCCTTGTTAGTTTTTGTCCAGTGGGTGGTTTGATTCCTCTAGTAATTCTAAATTCTTGCTATGCCTGCAAGAGGCATGCATCCCCAAATAGAGCCACTATTAGCCCATTTTCCAATCAATGCAAAAATCTTGAGAAAATGGTCTTATCCTACTACAACACAGTTTTGATCAACAAAGAAAATATATGATGTGTTGTGGCTTGCGAACTTAGTCAAGGAAAGTTTAAGGTATGAACAAGCTCTAGTTAAGATCACATGTCATTTGGTGTTAAAAACAGTGAGATATTACAGTTTGAAAGTGTATGAGAAATAGGGTTTATCCATGTCCAAGGGGTTCATAAAATTTTTCTAAGTTCATGAAAACCCTACCCAAGTCTATTTCTTCATTATCTTTTTCCCTGGCCACTTAAGTTCCCTTTTACATGTGCCTTTTATTTTCCTTTGTTTGCGTGATCTCTTAATCCTAGCAGTTAGTTATTTTTATCCAGGGACCTAGCGAACATGGTTTTCTCCTGATCTCTTGATCTTGGTGGTTAGTGGCCTATCATTCAGCAATCTGGTGAGCAGTTAAGGATTGCTTCAGTCACTGAATCTCTAATTCAAGTAGTCAAGTATATTAACATTCAGAGATTGAATGTGGGTTGTAGATGTTGATCTAGACCAATGGTTGGCGCTAGTTCTTGTAATGGGACTTGAGTTAAGACAAGCATCTAGCAATTAAAAGATTGCCTTAGTCACTCCTTCTCTGAATGAAACCAGAGTTAAAATAAGTATTGTGAGATTATTAGACTTTCTTCAGTCATGGAATCTCCAAATGATCCTGGGTTAAAGTCAAGGTTAACATGAAGTCTGGCATGGTGGTTAAGTCAAAGATTCAATGATTTAGCAACTGAATGATCTCATGTTCTCTTTATTGTGGTGGTTAAGTGTTAAAAAATCAACGATCTGGCGAATGGTTAAGGTTTTCCTTTGTCGCTAAATCTTGTAATGAAGTGGTCAAGTATAAAAACATTTAGTGATCAAGTGAGGACTAAGGATGATTGCAGGGATCGACGACTGGTGCTTGATCATGTAATGGAATTTAGGGTTAAGAAAGTATCTGGTGATCTAGAGAATGCCTTCAGTCGCATTATCTCTAAAATAGACATGAGTTAAGGTCAAGACTTAGAGATTGCAAGATTCCTTCAGTCGCATATTCTCTAGACAGAGATGAGTTAAGTTAAAAGGCTTAGAGATTCAACGTGGGTCGTGGATGCAGATGGGATCAGATGGTGTTCACCAGATCTCGTGATTAAACCCTAGTTAAGGAAAAGATTAAGCGATCACAAGAATGCCTTTGTTACCCAATCTCTAGACCGGACCTGGGTTAAGTAAAATGTGTCAAGATCTAGTGAAGGCTTTAGTAGCATGATCTCCAGAGGACTTACTAGAGTTAAGGGGCTTGCCATGGTTAGAGATAAATACTGTGCCAGGTGTGCTGACATGCTTGCTCCTAATTGGTCACCAAATGATGATGATGTGTTCGGTTGATTTTTAAAGGCTTAATTGACTGTTTGTTGATTAATGAGAATCGCCCGATGTGCCAGGAAAGATAGAGATCAATGGTCATGTTTTAAACTTGATCAGTTAGCCGTTGCTGGTGTAATACCCCAAAAATGGGCTATAAGTTCATTAACCTCCTACATCGACAAATCGAACAAAATCGACATCAAAGTCCTAACCTAAGGCACATCTAACATCATCGAATCATAATTGATTATCTTAAATTCTGCATCGGGGAATATTCCTAGTAATATTCCTAATTATCTTAATTATCTTTAATTTAATGATTATTTGGCGATAAATCACATTTATCCTAAGTTTGATTAATTGAATATTTTCATATTTAATTAATTAGATTTAATATTTGCCACTTAATTATGTAATTAAATTTAATTCTATCTATTATTAATTGTATTATTTAATTTTGACAATAAATCAAAATTCCTATCTTTAATTGATTAAATTCTTATTTAATTAATTAAAGCATGTTGTCATTATTTAATAATATAATTTTTAATAAAAGTTTGGTAAAATAGTTAATTAACCTATAAATTAATTATTTTATTTCAAAAATCAGTTGAGTTGAGGATAAATCACTTTATTTATTTATTTAATTCTTAATTATTATGCATATTCAAAAGAAACAGTTAAACTCCAAATCAGAAAATCAATGCAAGTTATTGACTTTTTGGAACTCAACATCCTTTTGGAGTTCAAAAAGCTGATCTAAACTCTAATTTGAGTTAAAAAGCTGTGTTTGCATGTTTTTGCATGATTTTGAGAATTAACTATCTTTCATGATCAGATAACTCAAAAATCAAGATGAGTTAATTTGAGTGATTTATGGCTTTTCCCATGCACCTCCAAAGCCCTGGATTTCTATAAATTAAAGGCTTCAGCTCTTCACAAATCATCTCATATTTTGCACAATCACGCTGGAGAATTGGAATTGAAGAATCAAAGCTCTTGCGAATCGACATCTTTGTGAGATCAATCTTATTTTTGCATTCATATTTCATATCATTGTTAGATTAGCATAGCATATTAGTTTTCATATAGATTAATTTCATATCAGTTTTTCATTCATTCTTATTGCATAGAAAAATCCAAAAAAAATAGCTTAATTGCATTTATTTCATATCCATCTTTTGCATTCAAATCTTTCATTTAGGTGTCGTCTAGGTCACTGATCTCGATTACAATCTGAGAACATCAATCTCGCACCTATTAGAAGGCAGTAAATCGCTTGGTTAGATTAGATTTCAATTTTGCACGATTTTGATTATCACTAACCTCTAATGTTTTACTAAGTGTTGTTTCTATAGATTAGGTACAATTTTCACACACATATTTCTGGCGCCCACCGTGGGGCAACCCACTTTTGCATGCTGGTTTTAATTTTTTTTGGGAGCTAAAACCCTAAAGTTTCAAAGATTTAATTTTATCTCCCAAACGGCTTAGAATTTTGGTTTGAAATTTTTTTTTCCGGTTAGTGACATGTTAGGGAAGCTACAGTAAAAAATTTAGAATTTTCTGAGATGTTTTGAATTTTTAATAATTTTTTCTTGAAATTTTGGAAAAAATTAATATCTGACACAAATCAGCATATTTTTTAGAAATTTTTATATTTTCGGAAAGCTCTTTAAATTTTACAGGGGGTCCATTCTTTGTGTTTTAAATTTGGACATGATATCATAGCTCAAATAGTCAATTTACAAAAACTGGTCTATTTTGATAAAATGGGTCTCTAGGGCACAAATGAAGAGATTTTTCTAAAATTTTTGCATTTTTGGAAAGCTCTCTATTTTTTAGTAGTGGTCTCTATTCTAAATTTCTATTTTTGTGGCCAAAATCATATAAAAAAAAATCATATCTTGTTGACTAGGTCAAATGCAGTGCAAAAAACTTAAAATTTTGTGATGGGTATGCACTTATTTTTCATATGATTCAATGCATGATATGAGTTGTCATTTGGATTAATTTTTAGTTATTATTGTTCCTAACAATTGATTTTTAGATCTAACCCTAGGGTTTTCATAAGTTGAATATACCTTGCATATCTTGTTTGCTTGTTGGCTTGTTGGAGAGTTCGTAGCTTGCTTGCATGGTAAAGCTCAACAAAAATTGCTAAATATTAGGTAAAATCTACTAAGCGTGTTGCAAGGATCATGAGGTATTCTCCTTATTCTGAAAACATTTCAATTTGGACTTAAAATAAATCTCTCACGTGTCAAGCTTGTGTGCATCTTTTCATGCTTTTGATCTATTTCTACACACTTGCATAATATGATACTAGGTTGTGATCCCTTAAGGATTTATTAAGTAGTCTTAGGATACTTGTGATTGATCTTGATTGCTATCTTGGGTTATTAGACTCGCTAATCCACCGGCCCCTCATTTCTGCCCCGTGGTTGCAATCTCAGCACCATAAAGGGGAGGGGTCAACAGGACATAAGCGTTAAGTGTTCCACTTGGCAACCCTTTTGTGATTTTAGGAACTCACTTGTTTTCTAAGTTGGGGACTTGTTTTCAGCTTGTGTGAGGTGTTAAGTGTTCCACCTTGTGGACTCATCTCATATTCACTTTAAATGTTAAGTGTTCCTCTTTCTACTTTTTGGATGCTTTTGGTAGATTTGCTTTCAGAACATACATCTGTGCTCACATAGTAATTAGGCCCTATGAACACTATTCGTGATTCTTGAGAGATTGGATTCCTAGCGAAATCCTTCCTTGACGATGGAATCCTTGTAGGTAGGGAGGATACTTAGTGTGTTTCACATTCATCTTGGTTAGTGCGTCTTCTCTTATTGATCGACACATTCTCTCTCCGGAGAGGTTGATAGATCACGTGGGGTTGATATCACAAGCTTTGGTGAATCAAAATTGGTTAGTGCATCTTCTCTTATTGATTGATACATTCTCTCCCCGGAGAGGTTGATAGATCACGTGGAGTTGATATCATAGACCTTGGTGGAACAAAACTTTGTCTTAGCGTGTCGGATTAATCTGCTTGCTTTGTTTGGGTTAAAAGTGAAGAGGTGTCAAAACCTTGAATCTGGAGCCAAGTCCCCTTGTGGTATACTATTGTGAGTCATCTTTAGAGAGGGTTAACCATAGCAGACAATCCCTTCACAGGGAAAACTGCGTTGACGGAACCTCAAGCGGTAATAGCCATTTTTGCCATGGTAGTGACAGCCGCTATATAAATGTCCTTGTGGAAGAAATCTCCATGGGTATGGTTCATTGTTGGGTTGTCAAATCTCCCTAGCAGCTCTTGAAGATTAAGTTCTCGGACTGTGTCAAAACCCTGGTGCACCGGGATTGGAGTTCACCCCTTTGAATCATAAAAGTTGCAGAGTCAAACCATTACTAAAAACCCTAGAGAGGCCAATTTTTCACTTTCAGGTATATGTGTGTTATTGCAAAACTTTTCAGAACATACACAATTAGTACTCTTAGGGATTAGCACAATTTGGTCACTTGATTGTTCATGCACAAGGTTACTTTTGCCCTTGTTCATTGTTTTCAGACGTGCTTGGAATCACTTGCTTTCTATTCTACATGCTTATTTATCTACTTGGCTATTAAAAATGATCAAATCTGGTATAACCTTCAAAATCTGGACAATACAATTTGCAAACAATCCAAAACTAAAGACCTTAAATTTTGCAAAAATTGACGTAAAATCTTTCTGGAGTCAAAAGTCATTTCAGGAAGTCAAAAGTCGTATGAGTTTTGTCAAGTGTCATTTCAGTATTACCCAACTATTGTATGAGTTTAGCAACTATCATTTCATAGACTACCCAGTGTCGTACGAGTCTGCAGAGTGTTGTTTGGAAAAATTTGAGAGAGTTGTCAGAAATTGTCAAATTGCAAGATATCCAATGTTTCCAGCCTAGTTCCAAAATCTGTCAAAAATATCATTGTGTCAGGAATAGAGCAATAGCTATTGAGAATCAGTACACATGTCTCAAAGAATTAGTACACAAGAGAAAGAAGCTATAATCACCGCTATGATGAAGCAGCTGCAAGCTATGCAAGTCCAACTTGACAAACTTGAGAAAGAGAAGGAATCTAAAAAGTTCTCCATGGAATCTCTATACTCTTTTCCATTTGATAAAGACTTGTACATGTCACCATGCCCCCGGGAAAAAATTGAGCAATATGATACCTCTTCCACAGAGAGTGACACATCTAGCTTTGAAGACTATGATGACTATGACGACAGACAATGTAATGATACCTATGACAACTCTGTTCCTAAGAGTCCTCCTCATCATCCATTCCTACTTACTACAAATGGGCCGTTACATTGGATAGATCGTGAGGGTGATCCATATGATTCTGATTATGAAAGAGACTTTGATGATTTCTATGCACAATACCTAGATGATCCATCTATTTCACTTGAGGAAGAGAAAGTTTACCACACTGATTATAAACATGCATACTATAAGGATCTCTCCTCTAAGAACTCTCAGACTGAAAATAAAGATTACACTCTCAAGCAAGATCATGTTAATGTTGGACCTTTGTCTTGTGATGGTTCCCTTCCATCCCCTACTTCCTCCAATACCCATACATTTCCTAAAGCTTTCGAGTCTTTCAAATCTTTCACAGAACCTTCATCTGACACAAGCCCTGATACTTTTCATGTGGTTCCCTATAGTTATCCCCCAGGGCTACCTCTTAAAGAAACTCAAGCTAACCTTCACTTGGCTGCAAAGACTTTTAATAATGATAAATCTAAAGAGCCTAAGCCTTCATATGCTATAATCCCTACTTCAGCTAGTCCTCCACCATCTCTTCCAAAGTCATCCATACAATCCCAACATGCTTCCTTGTCTTAGAAGTGGCTCCATGTCAAGAGGACTCTAAAAATGATAAAGAAAATAACATAAAGAAAGATCAAGATCAAGAACCCTCTATGTCATCCACTCCTTTTCTTGATGTCTCTTATCCGTTCCATGGTTCTTTTGATCCTGTACCCCCTTTTTCATGCATTCCATCATGTCTTAAGTCTTCTCCTAAGCAAGATCAAGCTACTACTTACACTGTTGAGCTTATTGGCAATCAAAATAACCTTACTACACTTGCGTTTTCCAAAGATGATACTTCCATTAAGGTTGGTAAAAATGATGTTCCTTCCAATGTTAAGCCTATTGAAAATCAAGAGACAAATTATGCACTTGTGCTATCCAAAGATCCTTGTCAAGATCAAAGTCTTCCATCTTCTTGTTCTACCACTCCATGTTCACTTCCACTTTCTACTCTTCCTAAGTCTTTGTAAGCTTTGAACAATCCTATCAAAGAAGGTGCTCATATTCAAGATATACTTGATTCTATTGAAAATTCTAATGCTCACTCTAAAGATGCTGATATCCTTGGTTGTCATATAAATGCTGATGAACTTATTGATTATCCTTTTGCATCTTTCGCTTCCATCCTTGGACCTCTTCCACCATTACAAAAGGCTTCATTTCTTCCTTCCATCTTGGGTCCTTATGTTCCTTCACTTTCCCCTCCTAACTCTCCTAATTCGCCATCCATCTGGGGTCCTTACATACCTCCATCTCCCATCTTTCCTCAAGATCAACATAGATGCATACCCTTGAATCCTTTTCATCCACCCACCCATCTAAACTAGTCATATCCTCCTCCTTCTTCCACAAGTCCCAAGTCCTTTGGAAGTAACTTGAATGTTCAATACAAGAAAAAGAAGCAATACAAGAATCCATCAAAAAAAGATCACCATGTCTCCTCTAATAGACATGGAAATATAAAGTCAAAAGAGATATCTAAGAAAAAAAATACAAGACAAGTATGGGTTCCAAAATCCATCATTGAAGATATTCTCTCTAGATCATCAAAAGGAAATAAAAAGCCTACGGCTATATGGATTCCAAAGTCTCTCTTGAAAGAGTCTAGTGTTGAAAAAAAAGTGAAATTGACATTCAAGCTTCCAAAGGCTTCCACTTCATTTCCCTCCAAAAATATTCTTCTATTTTATGTGCCTAAACCACAACCTCTGCTATCCATTCACCATATTCCTTCACGTATTCCTTCATTCATGATTCCTCCATTCTCTCGCCACCCTTCAAGGTATGTGTTGATGTTGAACTTGCCTTCCTTTCCATCTACCCTTTCACAATCCTTCCATTCATTAACCTTCTACCTTCTATCCTTTTTCCTCATTTGCCTATTCCTCCTATCTTCTAACCTCACTCGCTTTACATAAAACCTTATCCTCCATTTTTCTCTTTCATCTCCCTTTCCCTATCAGCATCTTTGAGCATGTCATTTTGAATCCTTGGCATATCATGGTTTATCCTTTCAAGGAGCATTATCTAGCAAGCTTTCCTTCTTCTAAAAAAAAAAAAAAAGGAAATGAAAAAAATAATAATAATAATAAAAATAAAATTAAAAAAAATTGAAAATGTGCCTTGGTGAAAACCTGGAAACAGGCACCTTGGTAGCAAAAGTAAAGAGAAATAAATTTGTCCTATGGTGAAAACTACTTCCTTGTGGCACCTTGGATAAGTACCATGATGAAAACCTGGCAATTAGGCATCATGCGTAGTTCTTCTACATATTTCATCCATTCCATCTTCTCTCTTTGATCTTGACAATGATGATCTATACATGAATATTTGGCTATTTTGTGAGCTATCTTACGGTGATCTTTCTTTCATTCCTTCCATGTTTAGCCTTCATGTCTATCCTCCTCCATTCATTTTCTCTTGTCGCTATCCTTTTCCCCTCTGGTCTTGATCTAATAGAAGAAAGAGTAAAACACAGTGCTATGAAGCCTCTTGACATGTCTACTTCTTTAGACTCTATCTTATCCTTCTTCGGCATTACACTTTTGTGATTTATCCTATGCTAGCCTTTTATTGCTTGTCCAAATGCGCTTTACATGACAATTTTTCCCTAGCTTGAGTATTCTTGAGGAGTTTTCCCTTGAGGATTTCTCCCCTTCATTCTCATTCAATCTCTTGTCTTCCATCTCTTCCACCAACTTGTCAATCCCTCTTGTTCTCCACCTTGCTAGACATTGAGACTGCATGATATGATCTTGTTTGGGAGTTTGCAAATGGAAAAAGATGCTATCAAGTATACCAAGTATCAGAATAAGTATCATAACCAATATCAAAACAAGTATCAGAACTAGTATCAAAACTAGTATCAGAACAAGTATCAGAATAATTATCAAAACAAGTATCACAACCAGTATCAAAACAAGTATTAGAACCAGTATCAGAACAAATATCAAAATCAGTATCAAAACCAGTATCAGAATAATTATCCAAATCAATATCAAAATCAGTATCAGAATCAGTATTAGAACCAGTATTAGAACAATTATCAGAATCAGTATCAGAACTAGTATCATAACAAGTATCAAAATGATTGTCAGAACAAGTATCAGAACACCTACTGGGGCTACACCTTTTGCTTTCATTTATGGGTCTAAAGCGGTACTGCCTATTGAGGTTGAAATCCCATCACTCAGAATTAGAATGCATGGACTTGTCACCGACGATGACTATAGAGTGTCTAGGTTACAAGAACTGGAACTACTAGATGAGCGCAGATAAGCAGCGTATGATCATCTCAGAGTGTATCAGAAAAGAATGTCTAGAGGCTACAACAAGAAAGTCAGACACAAAGAATTTCAGGTTGGTGATCTAGTGTTGAGAGAAAATCCTAAAAATCAATCCCATCGAGAACACAAGGGGAAGTTTGAACCCAACTGGTTGGGTCCCTTTGTTATCACTACTACTTTTGGCTCTGATGCCTATCAACTCTCAACGACTGAAGGAGAACAGCTCCAAGAACCAATCAATGTTCTCCATCTGAAGAAATTCTACGCCTAAGGCATTCAGTGCTTGGTAAATGTCCTGAAAAAAATCTTAAAAATCAGAAAAATCCTGAAAAAATGAACATCTTGGTGAAAACCTAGCAATAGGTGCCTTGATGATTCACCAAAAAATAAAAAAATATCAAAAGGACAAAAAAATTAAAAAAATGAAAAATACAAAAAAATGAAAAAAGAAAAAAAAAGTGCCTTGGTGAAAACCTGGAAACAGGTACCTCAGTAGCAAAAATAGACTCTCTACCAAGATGGTGAAAACCCGGCAAACGGGTGCCACTTGTTCCAAATGCTCCATCTATCAGCACAATCTTGGTCTTTCCCAACTTTCAATCTTGCTTTAGTTGTACATATCTCCCAGTTTGTTTCAACATTTCTAGTTTTCAATAAGTCAGTTTGTACACCAATCAGCTTGTGCATCTGTATCCTATCAATGTTCAAACTTGGGGGCAATCAATGTCATATCCTATGGCCTCCAATGTATCTTAGACGTGTCATATCTAGTCAGAGTCCTTTGAAGCTTCCTGTTGAGTCAGTCAGTCAGTCTCGTCTCCAGAAAAGATTTTGCATCTACAACAATCAAACATCAAAACTCAACAGAAAACAATTTGTGCTTTTCATGCTTTTATCTCCTTGTAGGCTTACTGATTCGCATTGAGATTTTTGCATATTGTGTCCCTTCGAGCTCTTCGATGATGTCCTTTATAGGATTTAGAGAGTGATGACTGGGGGCATAATCTTTTCTTTGTCTTCTGCTTGTATGTGAAAATCTAACATCTTTGGAAATTTCGGATTGAAATGGTGTCCGACTATAAGAGCCTCTATCTCAAATTGGATGACCATGCGTACCTCAACCATTGATACCCAGAAAATTCAAGGAAGTGTGATCTAACTATTATCTTTTTGAGTAAGTTCTTTCTCCTACTGTGGAACGCAATCTTGCCTAAGGATGTGAACGATAAAGGGTCACTACGGGTAATTCACATTGGATTTAGAATGATCTCTTGACTGTTTGATGTGTTTGCAATGCAAGGCGTACTCAGGTCATCACGACGTTTATGTTTTGATGCTTGTACAAATTGCTATATCAAAATGGACATGATATTCAGGTCATCCTGGCATTTGTGCCTTGGTGCTTATATCTAATCCGACATTTTGAAAACAAAATCAATATTCATATATCCATGGTTGTTGACCAGTGGGTGTTGTATTGATTCTTGCACATACAAATCGATATTTATATGTCTATGGTTTCATGGCTAGTGGGCATTGTATTGATTTATTCGATTACCTAAAAGTTCAATGATGATAACAAATCGACATATGATCAGTGACTAGGTCCTAGGTCTTAGGTTGCATTTCATTTTACATGTATCTTTGCATTTTGCATGTTGCATGATCTCACAATGATTAAATGAACTCCAATGCTTAAACTATTCTTCAAATCGCATCTTCCAGTCTAACAAGAGGTGAATCTCACACGAAGGTTCCTCCAACGAAACAGCAAGTAGAATCCTTTTTCGGGATCAAAATTCAAATCTGAGATCATTCATATTATTCACTGCTTGCATAATCAACCTTCAATCATCACATAAATCTAGTATTCAACTTAACTGATTATCTTACATCAAACTATCAAAATTTCAACTTGGTCCACCATGGTCAACTCATGGTCAAACCTAGTCAAATTCGGTCTCCAAGACCTCTAAATGATGCAAAATGCATTCTCAAATGTGTTTAACCACTTCTCAAATCAATTAACATGCTTCTAAACTATCAACGCTGACTTTTCTTGTCAGATTTCAATTTTAATCCCGAAGGGGGCATGGTATTGCACATCATTCAAGGTCTATAAATCAAATTCTATCGATCAAATCTATCAATATCTTTCATCAGTGATCAAGACAACAATCACGTCTAGTCGCTGATTCATCAAAAGTCCTCATCGCTCGAGGCAAATCTATCATCACTTGGGGCATATCAGATTCATCAATCCATATCAATCTGGTATTCTCCTAATCTTGTAAACCGTATCAGTTTTTGCAACCATCAGATCATAGTGTTCTTTCCTTGGTTCTTCGGCAACTAAAGGATTCGGATGTGATACCTGCTAGTTTTGCTAAGACAATCGAGTCTAGAACGGGTCACTCACTTCTTATCAATCCTAAGGTTCAGAATCAGGCATTTTGACACTTTTTCGCAATCATCGGTTCATTTTCTGCTACAGTGAACATTATCTCTGGTCATTCAGGACCTCCTATCTCAATATCTCTCAATTGGTTTCTATCTTGAGATCGGTTTATCTTTTGAATCAGTTTCATATCTCTATAAAACATAGACTATCTTTGAACCACTGCGCTTCGCACAGTAATTCAAAGAGGGGCAAAATGTAATACCCCAAAAATGGGCTATAAGTTCATTAACCTCCTACATCGACAAATCGAACAAAATCGATATCAAAGTCCTAACCTAAGGCACATCTAACATCATCAAATCATAATTGATTATCTTAAATTCTGCATCGGGGAATATTCCTAGTAATATTCCTAATTATCTTAATTATCTTTAATTTAATGATTATTTGGCGATAAATCACATTTATCCTAAGTTTGATTAATTGAATATTTTCATATTTAATTAAATAGATTTAATATTTGCCACTTAATTGTGTAATTAAATTTAATTCTATCTATTATTAATTGTATTATTTAATTTTGACAATAAATCAAAATTCCTATCTTTAATTGATTAAATTCTTATTTAATTAATTAAAGCATGTTGTCATTATTTAATAATATAATTTTTAATAAAAGTTTGGTAAAATAGTTAATTAACCCATAAATTAATTATTTTATTTCAAAAATCAGTTGAGTTGAGGATAAATCACTTTATTTATTTATTTAATTCTTAATTATTATGCATATTCAAAAGAAACAGTTAAACTCCAAATCAGAAAATCAATGCAAGTTATTGACTTTTTGGAACTCAACATCCTTTTGGAGTTCAAAAAGCTGATCTAAACTCTAATTTGAGTTAAAAAGCTATTTTTGAATGATTTTGAGAATTAACTATCTTTCATGATCAGATAACTCAAAAATCAAGATGAATTAATTTGAGTGATTTATGGCTTTTCCCATGCACCTCCAAAGCCCTGGATTTCTATAAATTAAAGGCTTCAGCTCTTCACAAATCATCTCATATTTTGCACAATCACGCTGGAGAATTGGAATTGAAGAATCAAAGCTCTTGCGAATCGACATCTTTGTGAGATCAATCTTATTTTTGCATTCATATTTCATATCATTGTTAGATTAGCATAGCATATCAGTTTTCATATAGATTAATTTCATATCAGTTTTTCATTCATTCTTATTGCATAGAAAAATCCAAAAAAATAGCTTAATTGCATTTATTTCATATCCATCTTTTGCATTCAAATCCTTCATTTAGGTGTCGTCTAGGTCACTGATCTCGATTACAATCTGAGAACATCAATCTCGCACCTATTAGAAGGCAGTAAATCACTTGGTTAGATTAGATTTCAATTTTGCATGATTTTGATTATCACTAACCTCTAATGTTTTACTAAGTGTTGTGTCTATAGATCAGGTACAATTTTCACACACACAGCTAGTTGGATTTTAAAAAAATATTTAAGGGTTCCTGCAGAGTTTAAGATTGGTAAGCCAAAAATGATAAAGCCAAATTGGATTTGATTTTGTTCCAAGATGGTTGCAGGGGTGGTTATTGTTTAATGATTGTCATCTGTTTCCATGCCTTGATACACACAAGTTTGCTGTGGTGGTTTTGGCATTAATGTTTTGCCTGGAATAAGAAATCTTCCAATTTTGTAACTTTAGTTAGTCTATGATGATGAAACCCAAATAATTGTAAATCAGATTTCATCTGATCCTCCCATGTTTCTAGGCTTTTTTGGTCTTCTTTCATTTCTTGTTGTGTCTAGTGGTTGAGGTGGTTGCATGACCTAATTTTTTCCTAAATGATCCCAAGCTTGTTGCAATCCTTTATAAGGATTTCCAAGATCATTTAGAAGGGTTCTAGATTCTCTGTAATTTTCTTAGAGATGGTTCCATGAGTGGTTCCTTTTGTGAATATTTCCCTCTTCTCTTCATATAGGGTGTTTCCTATTTCCTTTCCAATTTTTAGATCAGAATGTAAATTGTAACAAGTCTATCTTATGTATAATATTTTAGCATATTCATACTATTTTCAAGTTGTCTCCATTTTCTTCTTAAAATTTATGGGTTAAAGCATCAAGGGTGTTTTGGTCCTTCTGTTGTATGTTTGCAATAGAGTTATTTCAAAGAAATAACTATGGTTTTAGGATTTTCTTTCAGATGTGTACGAGTTGGGATATCAAGGGTATCTTAAAATTATCTTTTAGTGGATGTTGATCAATGTATTTCTTATTTTTGGGTCTTTTCTAAGGGGAGGGTTTAAGTCCTTTGAATAGTTGATTGCATATCTGAGTACATAGGTGGATATTTCAAGTAGAACTTGATCAATAGTGTATGATTGATGTAAGGCATCAACATATTAGACTATGTTGTCTTCTTGTTTCATAGCTCTTTGTTGCAATGTTCATTTGATTCTATTACCCATTGGATAAGGCATTGGTCTATGACATATTTGGGGTATTTCAGAGATGGACATTCCACCCAAAAGTTAAATGAAATCATTTTCCCTTTTCATGTTGATAGGAGGAGTTAGTACTAGTTTCTAGTTTGTAGGAGTACTCTATGCAAGAGGGATATTGCACAAGATATGGTCAAAAGTCATTGAGGTGCTTGCTACCCAAATGAGTCTGATAACTATTCCACAGTTATATATCTACAAGCTTATTGTATGTCAAAAGAAGTCATGTGTGTGCAGATGAGGTATACCCACCTGATTGATGTGGAGCTCAAAGTGAAGAAGGTCTTTGCACCTTGTGATGTTGGACTTTTCTTGTCCCTTTTTTGCTGATGGTGCTGATTTTGTGTTCCAAGTTCTTAGTCCCACAATTTGGTCTTCAAGTTCCCACCTAGGAAAGGGGGTTGCAAGAAAAAACACCAACACAATCTAAATCAGCTTAGAGGATATCAGACCACATATGCCAATATCCCCACATTTCACCCCATGTTTTCCACGTTGAACTCCATTATTGAAAACATGGAGAAACTTACAAAGAAACATAATATTGCACTTCTTTGGTGCAATTTCATGCATGCCCAATTTGACGATGGGCTTGACTATGATCAAGTTATGAACCTAAATATAATAAAACATGAGATGTAATATTTTTGTGGATCCCAAAACTAGTTTAAAAGTGGACCCTAAAACACCCAAGGTGCACAAATGATGCAATACGTGACAACTTTTGGGACCGTTGGTGGATGGTTTTTGATAGACCACCCCACAATAATTTGGACGTCCCATTCTAGTTCATAAAAAAATTGTATGCTAAATTTGTGCTTGGTCATAAGGTAAATTATTGGAGCATGAGACGGAAACAAGGTGTAGGCTTAGGTTCTACTCAAGATAGGCCATGGGTACACTGGGTGAAATCCTGCACATATGTCCCCCTCCCAAGATTTCACCACCTCCCTTAGTGCAACATCCTGATATTATTGCTGAGGCTAGCTCACAGACTATTCGAGCCATTCACACCTTGAGTGATCTATTGGTTACACAGAGGCTAATGCTTCTAGCCCTTGCAAACCCTCCACAAGCTCATGTGTTTGTGTGCCTCACACTTGCATTATGTGTAAGAATCTATGCTTGAGTCCCCTGAATGATAGTGATGCATATAACTACATCTTCGAGGTGGATGATACTACACAACACACTACAGGCACCGAAGCACCTCATCAAGATGTGCATCATGGGCATACAAATCCATGGACTCCTACTATTATGGTAAGGGTAAACAGTTCACTTGTTACATTGTATTTAATTTTAAACATTCATATTTTTAGTAGAATTTTCTTATAATGATTTCCCATTTATACTTTTTTATGTGTTCCATTTATGTTCAGTTGATGACAGTGGAGGAGATGGCACAGGTGGAGGGGTCCACGCTTTCAATCATTTCATTTGGCCTTGACACTTCCATGGTGCATACGTTTTAATGTACTCATTAGTATCCTTTTATTATAATAATATATACATGTGTTTTCTAATTTGTATGATCATCTTATTACATACTAATGCAGGTGTCACCAATTGCTACTAGGGGCAATGTGAGGGGTTCAGGTGTCTGGCATTGACAAGGGGAAAGTAATTAAGTATTTTATATTTTTTATGCATACATGTATACTTGTTAATTGTGCATACTTATTTTTAATTTACATGGTTTATTTGACATAGGGTGGTGTTTGGTGATGTCGTGAGACCCTTTTGCCACAATAGAGTCACATGCATCTCAATTCATAGTGATAGCCCCATGGTACATATATTTGTAAAGTTATTTGTGTGTATTTTATTATCAAGTATATATAATATGATCAAGTCATGATTGTATGAAATATCTATTTGACTTTTGTAGGTCACCCCTAGTTTGAGGGAGGTACAATGCCAAGGGTTTGTATCATTGATGACTCAACTAACATTTCTTGAAGAAAGTTCAACACAGGTAATTTTTTATGTTAATTCAGTTATTTTGTAAACATATATTTACTACCAAAGATTTAACATTAAATAGTATAACTCTTAGATCAATCTCATGTTCGCAAACATATATAGGTTAGAGTCAACATTGGTGGAATTGTCCCTTTGCTACGAAGGACATATATTAGGTCTCATATCCGTGTGAGGAGACAAAGAGGAGAGGTACATGAGAGTTCAATTTTAATTTTAATTTATTTATTATTGTTGACTATGATTTTGAAATTTGAATTTTTATCTGTAGAAACCATATAAATTAAGTAATAGAGCTTGGGGTTTCACTTTTGTGTTTGAATGCAAGATCCATTAGAGCCAAAGAGTACTTCAAAGATATTGCATTTTGATGATCCAATAGTAGGAGAGGATGTCCTAGAAATATTTGTAGTTGAAATTCTTATTTTGAGATGCCATATGACACATTTTGAGATGGTGTATGCCACATTGTATCTAGATATGTTGATTTTGTAAATATGTACAAAATTATTGTTTATTTTGATATATATGAAACTTGATATTCGATCCAATTTGTTAATTGTGTGTTCATTTGTTCATTGTTAGTATGTAAATATGCTTGTGTGTATGTACTCATGTGTAGGATTTATGCCTTAAGTATATTCATATATGTTCAAGCACATTCTTCATAACCTAAATTCATGTGTATGGGCTACATGCATGACTTAAGTGAATTCATGTGTATGCTTTAAAATCTATGTGCTACATATATGCTTCATGACTTAAGAAAAATTGTGTATGCTTTATGTTCTACATGTGTTCACATGTGTAATTCATCATTTAAGTGAATTCAAAATTTATGTGCTACATTGTATTAATGTGTATTTGATGCTCTCAACCAAAAAAATCCTTCAAAGTTCACTTCACAAATCTATTGATCACCTTGTCAAATTAACTCTTCTGCAATGTATCATGTTAGAACTCTATTATATGTATGTCAAAGACTCATCATTCCATGAGAATCAGTAAGCACATTCATGGAATGATTCTTGTCAAACTGTTATTAAGAAAAGAATTACCTATCATTCTAGGTACCAAACCCTCCTTTCTAGGGTCTCTAGGCCATGGCTTGTTCAAAAAGACTCTTGCAAATCTCTCTAAATCCCCCCAATGGATCTAACACATCCTTATGGACCCCAATAGCATAGATCCATCAAAAAATATACTCATCCTTTAGAGTATATGATCACAACAATGACTGGTGTTTCTTCATGCACCTTCAATCACCATTTACCACCATTTGTGGTCTCTCCACCATTATATATCTTGCATATCCCTACAACTAAACACTATTGTAGAAGACACTAGTTAATTCCTTACCTTCAAATTCCAATAAAATGATGCAATATAGACATGGAAATGATAAAAAGACAATAGACAATACATTTAATCCATTTCCAATCACAAACACATTCCACAATGCATTCATATGCCCTGGTTTAATGATTGTACCCATGGGCTAGTGAACTAGTTTGCAAGAAGATAAATTTGTTTATTGATTTGGAACCATTTACATTAGTTCTCTATCACACCACTCTATAGAATAAACCATAATCATGTTGATCTCCTCTAATAGATCCCCAAACACTCTAAAACCGATAGCAACTAACTGTAAAACTGTCTACAACAATCACAAACCCACCCTTTAGGCCTATTTTGCCAATAATGCACTATTAAACTAGTTTAGCACATTTAGTTCATTTACATCATTTTAATGGCTCTATTGGCCACATTATAAATTTTGACCTTCAAGGTCTTTATCAATGTTACACAATGATCATCAAAACATTACAAACATGTTTAAAACACATTTAAATGACCATCCTTGGTCTCTTTACATTTTCCAATGACCCTTTATGGTCATGTCCCCATCTCCCTTGGAGAAACAACACCTATTCATTTTGGTCACAAACCAATGCTTCCATCACATCTGGTTGGGTAGTTTTACCCTAGGAATGGTCCCACTTTGCCTCTTGACACACCAGAACACTCTCTGACATACCCAATTGTGCTTAGTGCACCTTGGGCACACTTTGGTCAGGCATGGTCATGAAGGTTCTAGTGCCTTC
Source organism: Chamaecyparis obtusa (assembly GCA_027943335.1). NCBI lineage: Eukaryota > Viridiplantae > Streptophyta > Pinopsida > Cupressales > Cupressaceae > Chamaecyparis > Chamaecyparis obtusa. The sequence continues at coordinate 1,111,815 of BSBK01005747.1, read as the reverse complement.
ATGTTCAAAACAAGGTTGTCACTAGCCTTTATCCTCCCAACAAGAGCTAATGGAAGAGACCATTTAGTGCCAGGATGAACGGTTTGGAAGAAACCTAGTGGTGCAAGTTTCAACTGACCCTCACTGCAAGTTTTGGCATCAAGAGAGATTGACATGAAAAATTCAAACAAATTTGAATCTCCCAGAATGGAGAGAGGTTATTGTAGGCCTCATAAACATAGTCCTGTTGCTTCTCATGGTTCATTGATACCTCTCACATGATCTGAGATACGAGCCTTGAAAGATCGCTGCCCAATCATGATTAGTGCACCTTAGGGACACTTTGGTCCGACATGGTCACAAACATTTTAGTGAATTCTTGTTTGAAATGAGGTTGTCACTACAGTAGTGTTTACCCACCCAATGAGAGCTAATGGTGCAGACTGTTCGGTGCCAGGATGAACGGTTTGGAAGAAACCTAGTGGTGCAACTTTCAACTGACCCTCACTACACATTTTAGCGTCAAGCGAGATTGGAATGCCAAATTCAAACAAATTTGAATCTCCCAGAATAGAGAGAGGTTATTGTAGGCCTTAAAAAAATGATCTTGTAGCATCTCACAATTTTTTGATACCTCTCATGAGGTCTTAGATATGAGCCTCGAAAGATCATTGCCCAATTGTGATTAGTGCACCTTGGGGACACTTTGGTTTGGCATGGTCATGAATGTTCTAGTGACTTCATGTTCAAAATGAGGTTGTCACTAGCATTTACCTGTGCAACAAGAGCTAATGGTGCAGACCATATGGTGCTAGGATGAATAGTTTGGAAGAAAGCCAATGGTGCAACTTTCAAGTGACCCTCACTGCAAGTTTTGGTGTCAAGAGAGATTGGCGTGCCAAATTAAATTTTTTTTTAATCTCCCAGAATATAGAAATATTATTGTAAGCCATAGAAACATGGTCCTGTAGCATCTCATGGTTTGTTGATACCTCTCACGGGGTCTGAGATACGAGCCTCAAAAGATCATTTCCTAATCATGATTAGTGTACCTTGGGGACACTTTGGTCCGGCATGGTCGTGAAGGTTCTAGTGACTTCATGTTCAGAATGAGGTTGTCACTAGTGTTTACCCACCCAAAGAGAGCTAATGGCACAGACCATTCGGTGCTAGGACAAATGGTTTGGAAGAAACCCAGTAGTGCAACTTTCAACTGACCCTCACTGCAATTTTTAACGTCAAGCAAGATTGCATGCCAAATTCAAAAAAAATTGAATCTCCCAGAATAGAGAGAGGTTATTGTAGGCCTTAGAAACATGGTCTTGTAGCATCTCATAGTTTGTCAATATCTCTCACGGGGTTCGAGATACGACCCTCGAAAGATCATTGCCCAATCATGATTAGTGCACCTTGGGGATACTTTGGTCTAGCATGGTCATGAATGTTCTAGTGAATTCATGTTCAAAATAAGGTTTTCACTAGTGTTTAACCGCACAATGAGAGCTAATGGTGCAAACCATTTGGTGTCAGGATGAATGGTTTGGAAGAAACCTAGTGGTGCAACTTTCAACTGACCCTCACTACAAGTTTTGGCATAAAGTGAGATTGGCATTCCAAATTAAAATAAATTTGAATCTCCCAGAATGGAGAGAGGTTATTGTAGGCCTCAAAAAATGGTCTTGTAGCATCTCACAGTTCACTGATACCTCTCACGAGGTCTGAGATACGAGCCTCAAAAGATCACTACCCAATCGTGTTGAGTGCACCTTGGGGACACTTTGGTTTGACATGGTTGCGAAAGTTCTAGTGACTCTATGGTCGAAACAAGGTTGTCACTAGCATTTACCAAGCCAACCGGAGCTAATGGCACAGACCATTTGGTGCCAGGATGAACAGTTTAGAAGAAGCCCAGTGGTGCAAATTTCAACTGACCCTCACTACAAGTTTTGGTAAAGTGAGATTGGCGTGCCAAATTCAAAAAAATTTGAATCCCCAAAAAAGAGAGAGGTTATTATAGGCCTTAGAAATATGGTCTTGTAGCATCTCACGGTTCACCAATACCTCTCACGGGGTCTGAGATATGAACCTTGAAAGATCGCTGCCCAATCGTGTGGTCATGGATGTTCTAGTGACTCTGTGGTCAAAATGGGGTTGTCACGAGCATTTATCTACCTAACTAGAGCTAATAACGCAAACCATTTAGTGCCAGGATACAATCCTTCAACACTATCCCTTCACCTTAGGGAATCACCATTTTACTTTGGACACATTTGACCAATTTTGACTCAATGACTCCAACTATTACATCATTTGATAATACAAATGTACATGGAATTAAGACAATACAAATGTAACGATAAAAATTAAGATGATAGAAATATAAGGATACAAAATTCATAGTAAGGAATCATAATTTTTGCACTTTACATGGCATTAATACGATACAAATGTAAGGATACAAAATTAAATATGGATTTATAATCGAATGGTACAAGTAAGGATATACAAAATGTGGGCTCTTAATATTTGCAAATCAACCCTATGCACACTTTTATATTTCAAATTTTGCATCTAGTACGCATGATGAAGCTCATTTTTGTTTATATATACAAAATTTTCCATCTAAATATGCACATTACAATCTATTGTTGTTTTTAAATACAAAATTTGGCATTTAAATATGCACATTACAATCAATTGTTTTTTTTATATATAGAATTTGGCATCTAAATATGCACATTATAGTTGATTGTTGTTTTTATATATAAAATTTAGCATCTAAATATGCACATTATATATCATACAAATTTATTGTATATCATTGATACAACATATTATGAATAAACTTATCAATGTTATCAAAAGTCCAAGATTTAGAATTACTCAAAATCTTAGATACGCAACTATATATCAAAAATAAGTGTCATTTCCACTCCTAAAGTGTATAAGCTTAACACATGGTACTAAATGACATCTACACTCCAATCCTTGCATTCAGAAGGCACCAGAAAAGTTAATAGAGAAAAAAAGTAGTTTATAGGTTGAAAAAATATTATGAATGTATAAGTAACTAAATGAACCAAAGAACATGGCTAGCTGATGCATAGTGAAGTTTTCCATCATAAAAGATGGGCTAATAAAATGCACACATTGATCTTATATATCTATCATATATGTATCCAACTGCATTTAAAATCCACATACAAAACCAAGTTTATTGGCTCAAACAAACAAAGAAGAAAACTACAAATTAATTTATTCAATGTAACTGTACTAAACATGGAAAACCTTGTAGTGAGTTGAACTTACCTACTGAAGTGTGCTTGAAGGGTCATCTCTCTTCTTGAGGGTATTCAATATTGCTCCATGATCAAAAGTACTAATAGTCCAAATTTCCTTCATCTTTGGTTTTCCTTGATGTTTCAACAACTTAACATTGGCTACTATAACAAGGTGTGAATACATGAGAATGGTTTTGTGCTTCTCGTAGTCTTCAAATGCAGGAATACCATTATTTCTAATCATGTATGTGTGCAACCATGTTCCCATAGCAACATGTGATCTTGTTGGATATGTGAACATATCATCATCTATGATCAGTTGTGCAAGTTTCTACTTTCCTCATACACAACATGCTAACTAGTAATCTGATCTCTCATCATTCCCTTGTGGTGCAACCAATGCAAAAACATGTCCTGGCTATAGAAGATCTGAAAGATGGTCATAGTCAAGTGAACAATCCATGTCATCATGTATTACAAAGAGTGTGATAGATAAAGGAGTTAGATAATGTGGAACCTATGTATCGACCCACTCACTTGACTCACACTGATCCCAATCACACTGAAGACACCTCAAACAATAACAAGCCAACTCTTGTGTCCAAATGTTCCATGTACTAACATCTGAGCTTCAAAATGAATGCATTTTTGAAGAATCTGTTTGACAATCTAACCTATCTCCTATTGTGCCCAACTCAACCAACTAAAAGAATCTACACACTACTAAATCAAGAGTCCCCCTCGTGACAATATTGAAGTACACTAATCAACAATAGAGCGAGCATTAAGGAGTTCTGCACTTGAAATCCTCAATTGCTCCTTAACTAGAGCTCTCTTTACACATGCACCTACTCCATCATGCTCCCCTTTTCCATGAATGGCCTCAAAAAAACCCCAAATATGAGGTACACCTCTCTCTACATGCATTCTACATAACCAATAAAACATACGAGAATTTTTTAATTGACCTGTGTAGTTATTTGACCAAATAAGATGTCTATCCATAGCAATATTATTTTCTTGCGCCCACTCAAAATAATTCTCAAAGAAATGTTGGACATACTCATGAGAGTGAGATCTATCATCAATCATATAAAAATGGTACTCTTTAGTTATCTTTCGATCATGTTCTAGACTATCAGGTGAATGTCTATATGTTATGTGCACAAAAATAGCAACCTGAATAGAATTGTAATATTGATCTTGCAACTCATTTTGGGGCCGCAATGTATAGTTCTCTACAAATTCAACGATCGATATAATAGTGCCAAATGGGAAAGTGTCCTTACACATCTTGAATTGTTGATCCAACCATTGAGACCTATGACTATGCCTTGCATACTTGTAAAAAATATTCTTCCTGAAATCTGAAATAAAATCAGCTACACTACATTCTTTTGTAACCAACTCACATCTAGAACCTTCACCTCCACTTTTCAATGTATATTTAACAGTTTCATATACCTTTTTGTGGATGATTTTCTTTCTAAAATGGGGTTCACAACCCTCATGAAAACATTCAACAAACTTTACTAGTGTAGCACACTCTGAGCACTTGTCATTTAAGAAATATTTTCTATTAAAGAAACATCCATCATCTCTAGGACGTAAAAAATGATCTAGAAAGTCTCTTGATGATTTTGGAAGAGCCCTTGCACCACACTCCTCCAACATTTCACTAGTATGAAAATTAGAATGAAGGGTTTGTAACAGTTCATGGTGCATTGAAAACTCCACATGATATTTGCAACAAGAAGTATTTTGAATCTTAAGAGGCACACAAAAAAAGTCTTGAGGGCTTCAAAAGCTCTTTGTGATATTTGCAATGTTGGATGTGTCTTATTTGCAATGTTGGATGTGTCTCACAAAATGTTTTGAACAACATTGTTTGACTCACCTCCAAATAATGTTTGGGATGTGGGGTGCGGTCTCAAATGCCAATTCTCAACTTCAAGACATCCTTCACATTTGGTGACACTCTTGAGTTAGATTGCCAAAATAGTTGAATTTAATCCTTCACACCATCGGTAAGCTTCTTATCACAACATGAAAGTCTCCCACCATATGCCCATGTATCATTATGAAGAGGATCATCAAGTCTTTCTCTTCTAGCAAGTTCTCTATCCAAAGTTTTACAATTTCGATTCAAGTCAACACAAGTTTATCTCATCAAATGAGACTTTCTCAAATGATGACTTATTAAGGAGGTTGTAATAACCCTCCTAGCAACTATCTTATCTTTTTCTTTGGTAGTCTTCCCAATGGAATTGAGAGCACTAAAAAGATTTCTCACAATAATAGAATTCCTCTCCTTTTTCTGGTTCACACTAATCTTCAATTTAACTAGTATATGTCACATCTTCTGCATCTTTAATAATTGCACAAATATTTGACATTACTCGACCAATGTCTTGTGGCTAAAAAATTGATCAAATTTTTTTGAAACCCATAACCAAATGGTTATGTCTAATCTCTTGCCATCGAAATTGCTCATTATGTTCTCATCAATTTCAAGTAACCATTTTGTTATTCTTTAAGGTTTCAAATTTGAAGTTTGTCTTTCTTCCTCCCAATGGACTTCATTTCTCATATAATTTGGAGATGTGCTACGTTGATTTGGTTCTTGTCCACTATTATCGTTGTCAATTCCTTCATATTTAATCAGTGGATTGTCATTGTCAATGTCCATAATTCCATTGTCCACATCTACATGTTCATTTTCAAAACCTACATTTTCATCTTCAATCCCTACATTCTCATTTTCAATATTATTGTCATAAATCATTTCAAATTCATGTTCTTCTTCACTTGAAACCACATTTAAGGGTGGGTCTATACTCATATCTTTATTAATATTTAACATACCTTGTCACTTATTCCGATGGGAAACCCTATCCATTTCTCTATACACTTCAATCTCTTTATTTGTAAGTTTCCTCTTTCATCTATGCTTTTGATGACTACTACTCCCCATGGTGAGACCAAAAAGGTGATGCAAAAACCTTTGATAATAGATAAATTCCAACTAAAAGGGTGGAAAAAGTAATTTTTTGTCTTCTACAACTACAATCCCATGATATTCTTTGTAGAAAAACATGGTTCTCGGACTAAGGGACCTAGAGAATAAAATTTTACTTTTCGATGCCAGTAAAACAAATTGGATATCCGAAAATATCAAATATTCAATATTATTGGATATCTGAAATCTCTCGCTCAAATTTTGCCTCAACTTTTTCATTTTCATCTCTCTCTCTCTCTCTGGTATTATTGTTATAATATAAATATTTAATACTAATATTATATTATTATACAATAGAGAAATAAATAATAATAATATAATACTAATTTATATAATACAATACTAATATAAATAACTATATAATACTAATGCTATTATCATTTAATATTAATATTAAAAAAGTGAAATTTATAATATATAACTTAAAAATAAAAAATCAAAGAATTGAAAAAAATTTAAATCATAAAATTGAAAAAAGCATTCAAATTGAAATGTTGGAATTGGGCGAGAGATATTGGATATTTGATATTATCGAATATGCGAAATTATTAGATATGCCATATTTTTTCGGATATCTAATTTTTGCCTTAGGTTTTCACTTTGCAATGCCAAATGTGAATGGTCAACCCAAAAGACGTGTTAAACATATTTCCTTTAATCTCCAGACTTTGACCATGTAGCTGACAACCTTTTTTACATCCGAAATTGATGAAACAAAAAGGGGTTCTTAAAGACATTATCAAGTTTCCATCAATATAATTGTTGTCAAATTTTTATTTTACTAAGTAATTATTACTTATTTTCTAATCAAGTTATCTTTAAAGTCCTAATTGACAGACTAGTTGAAAAACAATGATAACTTTCAAATGGTTTAACCTTTTTGAAATCTGAAACATATGTCACATTCTATGCTTTGCCTACTATAAGAAAAAAAAAGTTTTCAATTTTGTAAAGTTTAGAATTAGTTAAGGTGGTCAAACACGAGAGTTTTTTTTATTCTGAATAAGTTGTAGCAGAAAATTCATAATTAATTATTTATTTGGGAAAAAATTACAAAAAAGCATGTCACATCTAGGCATGAGTCTACTACTTATATCTAGAATCTTGTGAAAATATATCATCATTTGATTGTGATTAAGGTGGTCAGACATACATGTACTTTTTATCTTTTTCTTAAAATTTTTGTTCTACTACATTGAAATATAAAATTTTGAACAATTAGATTAATTTTTTTTTTAAAAATGGTTAGTAGTTTAGAAACTACATTCAATTTCCTACAGATTCTGTTCTTATAACTTTTTCACATAAGGTTGATAAGATGTTAAACTTTTTACGTCAAGTTGACTAACCCTGATTTTTCTTTGCCACTTAAGGCCATAGGTTGGTATACCATGATCCTACACATACCTTACAAAAAGGAATGTATTCCCTCCCCCTACCAAGTAATTGTTAATGGAAACTCTAGAAAAGAAAAAAAAAACTCTCATTGACCTTCTCGAGTCTTCTAGAAAGAAAACCCACAAAAAAGGTTTCACTATCATTATTGTTGAAGATATAGAAGAGGAAAAGAAACATAAATATAAGGACTTTGTGAAAGATTGTGTGGGGTCTTATTCAGTGGGCCAAAGATATGTCAAGTTGGCTAAGGCTACCTTGGCCCCACAATCTCAAGGTAAAAATATTTCTATTGAAGAGAAGGATAATGAATATTCTTAATAAAAAGAGGATTTTGCTGCAGAGGAGGATAGTGAAAATGAGGCCTATGAAGAGGAGCAACAAGATGAGGAGGAGGTCAAATTTTGCAAGGATAATATTGATTTTGAGGACATATAAGGGAACCCTAAGAATGAGATTTCAATAATGAAGATATGGGAATGTTTCAAGAGGAGGGGAATACAATGAAAGGGACACAAGAGTATGAATGACATGTAGAGAACAACATTGATGCTATCTTGAAGATTAAGGAGAATGTGAATTTTATGGAAAATAGAATGGTTGAGAAATTTAATGAATTGGAGAATGTTATTATGTGGCTATTCTTTCCCTCATAAGAATCACTGAAAAAATAATGAATAGAGAACTGATGGGGATTTCTACTAGGAGATCTAAAATCAAGAAATAACTTAAGATGAAAGGCGACTATAGAGAAGAAAATGGATAGGGTCTTCAGGGTGAGAAGATGGAAAATTGTAGGGAGGATTTGGAGGACCTCAAAAATAACTAGGACCTTATTTATACCCCTAATAACAATAGTTAATTATGTCATCTATTTTCATTTTTTGGTTTGGGTATGCATACCCTAGTTGTTTTTTAGTTCATGATCATTATTGTAGTTTAATGATTATGTCTAAAGCCTCTTTTATTAAGAATGTGGTTAAGTATAGTAGCAGTATGTTTTTGTTAAAGTTTTTTATTATTTCAAGTATGATGTATAAGGTTATTATGTGGATTTACTTTCTAAATTAGCAAGTTTTGTGTCTATTTTGTGCATTATTAGCATCTCCTTCACTATTTGATGTTGTTGGTCTTTAATGGCTATTTATTTTTACTACTTTTATTATAATAGGATGAGGGTCCCTTCCCTCCTAATATAATAAAAATGTAAGAGCACAAGAGTCCATAGACTTAATATCAAGGTACAAGAAAATTAAACTACTTAAATTGTAAATGTTTAAAAGAGAATTCATTAATGATGGATTTTAAATTCTCTCCAATTTAGCTCTGATTCTTTTGAAAAAAAACCAGACCTGATATGGAAAAGTAGCATTTCTAAATCACAAATTTCCTTTGTATAATGCTAAAATTATAATCTTACCTTCCACTATTCTTCACATGGACAACTCTACCAAATTTGTACAATGCATTCATTGATTGGAGATATTTTTTTACATATGTAAGTAATTACATTTCATATGCTATATTTAAAATTTTATTGGGGCAATGGTGGGCTCCAATTCCATAAACTTATCTTGGTTGATGTAGATGTTAAAATTCTTCAATTTTTTTATAATTGGCTGGATTAGGTTTGCCCAATTCAAAATCAAACAAAAAGTTGTACAAAATTTTGATTTCTTGCAAACATCTGTAAAATAATATATTTCAAATTTTGGTGCATTGAATATATTATTATTATTAAATATGAAAAATGCAAAAGAGTGTTGTATTCAAAGTAGAACAATTGGAGAAATTAGAATATGACCTTTCATAGTTTCATCAATATAATTTATTCTTTACCTGTTATTTCTAACTATATAACAAGCATCTTTAGTGTTGCAACACTATTATTTTTTATTGCATCAATATTGTTTTGACATAATAGAACAATATCCTGTACAAAAATAGGGAACATCTAACCTACATTTCTTAATGGCTAATCAATTAATATATTTGGTGCACATATAGCTCACATTTATTGAATGCACCTATTTCATAGCTATGTAATCTTTAATTAAATTTAATTCATATTATATTTAAAATTTGAAAGAAAGTAATTCGACCATTTAGATTACTTTTGTTTACTGAAGAAGTAAACAAATTGTTGGAGTTCTAGGTTTTAAATAATAATATATTTTAAAATTTGTTAGGTTAAAGATTAATTAAGTATATTTTTCTATTGAATAGAAAAAAACTACGAAGGAAAAAATGATTAAAAAATGTTACATTGAAGTACATTTATTGAAGAATCAAATTAAATAAGTAAAGCTCCTATTAGGACCTCTTTCTTTTAGGTGGTCTAGGCTCTAGGTCCTTTTTTATCATTTTGCATTATTCAATTGGAGAGGAATCATAGATTTTTTAGGATACTAGGATGGTCTTTCAACATTTGTGGTCAAAAAATTATTTATTCTTTTCATGGTACTATCTTAGCAAAGTGTGACTTTTCTAGTGGTGTAGATCATGAGGATGTTTCTCTTTGCACTCATCGAGCAATTTTCCTCTTCGACAGGGTGCTTATATTGCTCCTAAATTTGGTGTTGTACCTCTCCCATTTGTATTATGCATGACATCTTGATGGATGAGGCTTTGACTTTGTGTATGCTTCTATATAGTTGGATGAGATATTTGGTGATGCCTTGCTTTGGTTTTGGATACTTATTATTACTCCTATGTGTCTGGTTGAGCTGATTATGTGATTTAGTGACTATTCTTGTGTTATGGATTTATGTTGGCATAGTGAGATGCACCCAGTTCATTTTGTTCTTGTGCTCATTCTGAGATTACTATTGTGGTCATAATGGTTTTCAGCTTATGATACATTATTGATTGTGTATCTTATGATGTGAGGGATTGTTCCATTGATGTATATGTTAGTGGGTATTGGATTATAATTGTATAATAACATTTGTTGTTCTATGACTATCCATGTGATGTGATTAGTGGTTACTCTATGTGATGCATTTGATTACTTAATTTATCTTAGTTACCTATATTATTGTTGTTTTTAATGTTAGATTATGTTGTATTAATATTTTGATCATATCTACATGATGATTATTTATGATAATATCTTGGTTATTTTTCATTCGAGAATATTGGGTTAAAATGTTATGATGATTATCATGGATTTCTATTATAGGGTGTCTTATATGTTGTTGGGTATCTTTATATAAATTTACATTGATACTGCTCATATTGTTAGAAATCACTAATACATTTTATGCCAAATTCTAATGACAATTTTCCATAGAGGATACATTTTTTGTGAAATTGGGTTTTTTTTTTGTAATTATCCTCGATAAAGACAAAATTATGGTGTCTATTTAGTAGAGCATCAAAATTATGTCATCCATGGGCTATAAAAGAAAAAAGAATTTTAAAACCAAATAATTTTGATGTTAAGACCGTCACAGGAGCTTCACACCCTACTCACATTTTGAGTTAGAGCGGTCTCACTTGCAGATCTATTTGTTACTCCTATTTGAGCATTAAAAGATTGTCATTAGTATCAATTAGTTATTCAGTTGGTAAAGGAGACAAACATGACAGTTGGTCAACCACATAAGCCTACACACCGAACAAGATGCAAGGAAGATCTTTAATTTAAGCCAACAAGGGTTTGACCGAGTACACTCACAGAGCAACAGAGAATTACCGAGTACCAAGCATAATGATCATCGATCATTCATATGAACCGAGCACCAGTTAATTATTGAATGGAGAATGCAGTGATTACTGAGTAAAATAGGAAATGACATAGTAATTTGAAATGGCACAAACATCTATGCAAACAATTCACACTGATCAGAAAATGGTTTACCAAGATTGAGATAGAATAAATATGGATGTAATCATTAATTTTTTTATGATTCATATGTAATGTTAGATCTAGGTTATTTTGTTACACCATTAATCTGAGGTTTTCTAAGATATTGTAAACCCTAATTAGGTCAAGTTAACTTGATATAAAATTTGTAAAGATGTCATTATGAATGTTTATCATGAAGGAGTAGCCGCACTAAGGACATTTGGAGATCAGACAAAGGGTTTTTGACATAAGGTTTATGAAAGAAGCATTCATTTTTTAAGAACATACACAAGGCTACTGAGTAGAACATGACACATTCTGATGAACTACAACTGATTGAATACCTAAATGACTTGAAGATCAGTGATTAGAGATCACCGAGTACTAAAATGATATGTAAGATAATTAAATCAGTCATTATGTTGTCATTGATGTCAACTAGTTTTGACAGTACTTATCATGTTAGTTTCGAACATCTAAACATTTGTAAAGAGGAGAGAAGAGATGAAGAACTGAGATATATACATGGAGAAAGATGGATATGATAGATGAGGATAAGGAATACTTTGGGTAACTTATTGATGAGTCTATGACCTTATATTATTGACTTGATTATGTTGCATTAATCTATTATGAAGGAGGAAGAAAAATGTACAAGGCAATGTGGTCGGTAAATGAAGCACTTCAGTATACATTGAGCCAGTGTAGTGTATACCGAGTGATAGTATTAACCGAGCTTGTGTTCGCCGATGCATTTCTTTGTTAACCGAGTATGGATGAAAGTATTAAATGCTTAAGTTTAGCCAACAAAAATTGATGAGCTGGAAATTGTTATAATTTTGAGATTGAGGATAAAGTTTATTATGAGATCCATGGCTGACAAAATTTAGAGAAGATCTAAAGGATGGAATTGAAACTTTTTATTGACACATTTTCCGAGGAAGGTTTAAGAGGCAAAATCAACGAAGGAGAATAAGCGGCAAAATCTGATGGTTGATATGAAAATAGTTTATCTGTCTATATAAGAGATATGAGTTTCTTTATTGAAACATGCTAGAAGAAAGAAGACTATAGATATTTTGTGTGAATACATTTTCATGCATGCCTGATCAAATTGGTTGAAGGAGAATCGAACTGTAGAACAATATCGAGCATCAGAGAGCTATTACCAAGTAAAAGTAAGTTGAGGAAGTGAATTGATATATTGATCAAAGGATTTTTATGGGCTTAGAATATATATGAACATCTGCAAATTAATTTGTATTGTAATCAAATCAACTACTATTTCAGTTTAACCATTGATACATAAAATTTTCTTAATCGAGTGAACTTAACTGTCTTATGTTATGCCCCTATGTCATTCAATAGATGTACATTGTTATCCTATCGACCCCATAGTGAATGTTGGTTGAATGATAACTATTAGTCTTAAATCCTCTAACAAGGTCACACCTAACAATGTGTTTGTAACCTTTAACAGGGTTGGCTCTTCACTAAGATCACTTCAAAAGAGTGAAAATTATTTTGGGTTACTAGTCCCAGGTGGTTTTTCCCTTAACAAGGTTTCCACATTAAATCATTATGTTATGTGTTTCTTTGATGATTGTTTTATTGTCATACTTTACACACTGCATATTTTATTTGGTCGGTAATCACTGTGAGTTAGCTAACTGGTAATCAGTAAAGGCACATACAGTTTAATAGTTTATGTTACCGAGTTGCAAAATTTATTGAAATTGTTTGAAATTTAGTTCTTTGTATTTGGGACTGTAGGATAACTGATCTAACTGATTCACCCCCCCTCTCAGTTATTCTAACAATTGGTATTAGAGAAAGTGTTGCTTGGGGCAAAGTTTTAAGGACTTCAGGAGAAAGATTACAAGATGTATAAGAGGGAAGTGCCAAAGCTAAATAAGGACAACTTTACTATATGGAAAAGTTGAATGAAACTTCACATATCTAGAATCAAAGATTCTACCTTACATCTACTTGAACATGGCTACTTACAACCAACGACTGGACCTCTGACTCTTGATCAACTGAAAGACTGACAAGAACACAACTATAATATGATAGAGATTGTTGTTGCTCTATCTGATGCTGAATTTGAGGATGTTAAGAATTGCAATACTACAAAGGAAATGTGGGATAAGCTTGCTCTAGTCTATGGTGGAGATGTTAATGTCAAGAGAGCCAGAGCTAAAAGCCTAAGAGGCAGGTTTGACGATATGAAAATGAAGGAAGGAGAAAACATAGTACAATATACAAACCAAATAAAGGAGGTAGTCAATGCTATGAGAGGATCTGGTGGTGTCATTGATGAAGATACAATGGTAAGTAAAATTCTAAGAACCTTGTTTCCTATTTATGCAATCAAAATATCTTCTATACATGAAATGAGGTTTTCACCTGGCAATACTCTTACTCTTGATAGTCTGATTGGTAAGCTAACATCTTTTGAGTTGAACAATTTTGATAATAGTGTTGTACCATCTGTTGAGTATGCTTTCATGTCTTCTCTGAAGATCGGTAAGTCTAGCCATAGACATAATATAAGGAATGATAGTGATAGTAATACTGATGATGAGCTTGATGAAATTGAAGCTCTTATGGCTCAGAGATTACCTAAAGGTAAAGGTAAATATAAGGGTAAATTACCTTTAGCATGTTTTAACTGTAAAGAAGTTGGCCATATTGCTGCTAGATGCTCGAACAGGAAAGAAGAAGATAGAAACAAAGATTGATCTGGTGAAGGAAGATATGGAAGGAGAAAAAATAAAAGTTATCGACACCACAATAGAGACAATTGAGATCACAATGATAAGGTAAAAAAGGTATGTTACTTTTCTGAAGAGAATGATACTAATACCGACACATATGATGATGTTGAAGTAGTATTTGTTGTGATGAAGAATGATTCTGAGGAAGAAGAAAGGCATGTAGAAACAACACTCATTTCTAAAGTTAGTGAAAATGATACATGGATCATTGATAGTGGTTGTACACATCACATGACTGGTGATGAAGAAAATTTTAATCATCTTGAGAATTATAATGGAGGATCAGTAAAAATGGGTAATGATACACCATGTATGGTTAGAGGAAAAGGATCTTTATTGATAAATGATAAAATCAAATGTGATAATGCTTATTGGGTAAAAGGACTGAATTAAAATTTTCTAAGTGTGGCACAGCTTAACAAATCAGGTCACCAAGTAGCTTTTGAAAGAAAGAAGGTAAATATATTTAATGAAAGTGGAAAGCTTGTTGGAACAGGAGCACAATCTAAAGGTAACTTATTTTATCTTGACAATGCTAAGACTTCTTGTTTACTGGTGAAAAATTAGGATGCATGGCTTTGTCATAAAAGGTTATGTCATGTAAATTTTGATAACATGATTAAGATCAATAAAAAGAAAAAAGTTAGAGGACTGCCTAGCCTAACAAAGCCTAATCATGTTATGTGTCATGAATGTCAAAAGGAGAAAATGAAAAAATCTAGTTTTAAGAGTAAAGATCATTCAACAAAAAGAATCTTGGAGTTAGTTCACACTAACCTATGTGGTCCCATGAGAAATCAGAGCTACTATAGAGATAGATACTTTATTTTGTTTGTTGATGATTACACTAGATTGATGACTGTAATGTTTCTAAAGGAGAAATATGAGGCATTTAAAATGTTTAAATGGTACAAAGAAAAAGTAGAAAAAGAAACTGGGAAAGAACTAAAATGCTTGAGGTTTGATAGAGGTGGTGAATTTATTTATGATGAATTCATTAACTATTGTAATGAGCATGGCATAAAAAGACAAGTTTCTGCACCTAGAACACCACAACAAAATGAGATTGCTGAAAGGAGAAATAGATCAATTGTTGATTGTGCGAGGACACTAATGATAGAAAAGAATGTTGCACAAGTATACTAGAGAGAGGAAGTTAGCATAGCTGTATATGTTTTGAACTGAGTACAATTGAAGAAAGACACAAACAAAACACCCTACGAGTTATGTTTTGGTCACACACCAAGTGTAAGTTACTTCAAAATTTTTGGTAGTAAATGTTTTATTTTGAAAGATGATAGGAATGGGAAATTTGACTCTAAAGGTGATGAGAGAATATTTATTGGATATTCTACTAAAAGCAAAGCTTACAAGTGTCTGAATAAGGTTTCTAATAAGATGATTGAAAGTGCTAATGTCAAAGTTGATGAATTTGCTGATAAAAATGATGAAGAAAGCAATAAGGAGCCAGAAGACTATGGTAGATTCACTTATATTGAGCATCCAAAGTACTTACCGAAGCCATAGGCTAAGTCATCTGAGCATCAGGAAAATAACACTGAGGAACAACAAAGGGAAACTGAGGAACAGGTAGAAGCTACCAAGCAAGGAAATGAACCTGAACAGAATGAAGAACAAAGAAGAGATCAAGTGCTGGCAAGATTTGTCAAAAGACATCATCCTGAGAACCAAATAATTAGAGACAAGAAAGATGACATGTTGACAAGAAGTAAGTTAAGACAAAACACATGCTTACTTTGTGAGTTTGAACCGAAGAATCTTAAGGTTGCACTTGAGAATGATGAATGGATAAATTCTATGAATGAAGAGATAGAACAAATTGAGAAAAAAAAGAGATGGACTTTAGTACCTAGATAGAAAGATAAAAATGTTATCGGTACTAAATGGATTTTCAGAAATAAGCTGAATGAGAATGGAGAGGTTACAAGAAACAAAGCTAGACTTGTTTGCAAAGGATATGCATGAGAAGAAGGTATTGACACTAGTACAAAAATAGCAATATATGACCAAATAAACTACCAAAAATTGTAGATAAATGACCAAATTTGGTCATGTGACCAGTGGTAGTTTATTGTTGGTCATTTATCCCGTGACCAAATTTATGACTAAACTATTTTAGTCATTTATTTGGTCATTGATTTGGTCATATATTTAGTCATTTATTTGGTCATTTATTTGGTCATTTAGTCATTTGTTTGGTCATTTATTTAGTCATTAATTTAGTCATTGATTTGGTCATTGATTTGGTCATTGATTTGGTCATTAATTTGGTCATTAATTTAGTCATTGATTTGGTCATTAATTTAGTCATTAATTTAGTTATTTAGTCATATATTAGGTCATATATCTAGTCATTAATTTAGTCATATATTTGGTCATATATTTGATTAATTTAGTCATTAATTTAGTAGTTTATTTAGTCATATATTTGGTTGTATATTTGGTTAATCTAGTCATTTATTTAGTCATATATTTGGTTGTATATTTGGTCATATATTTGGTCATTAATTTAGTCATATATTTAGTTATTTATTTAGTCATATATTTAGTCATATATTGTCATTAATTTAGTTGTATATTTAGTCATTAATTTAGTCATATATTTAGTCATTGATGTAGTCATTAATTTAGTCGTATATTTAATCATTTATTTAGTCACAAAATGAAAAGTATTTTAAATACCATAAATTTTACAATGCCAAAAAAACATCATATTAAACTTGAACTAATGCCAAAAAAACATTATATTAAATTTTATAATGCCAAAAAACATCATATTCAAAGTATGCAAAGTGCCAAAATATATACGTAAGATGTTGAAGTTATCTAAAGAGTATATACGTAAATATAATCAAAAATCAAATATTAAACACTAAACCAAGATGTCTAACAACTAGTACACGATAAATATGTTGATCAACTATGTCATTTTTTGCAAATATTTTAGTGGCCACAGTGTGAAGGTTCCTTCTTTCTCTTTCAGACGAACAACTCCATCTATTTTGTCTTCATAAGCAAGGGGTACATTACTCGTGACCTTTAAAATGTTTACATTTGCATCTCCTATTTCTTTCAAGTTGATTCCATGTACAATAGATAGGGAGTGAATCTGCCTAATGCCCACAATATGACCATCATATAGATCCAACACCTTAACTTTATCCCCTTCTTTGAGTTTATTAACACATTTCTGCAAAAAGAAAAAAAAATAACACGTTATATTACATAGGTAATGAAAGGCCACAAATATAATATAATCATAAGACTGTAAATAAGAAAGACCAAAATTATTGTTCATTCCTATTGCACTTCTCTTTTTTATGTTCAGGACTAAAGGTGACACAACTTTAGAATTGCAAAAAACAAAGAAGCATTTATAGTTCATCTAAATACTAAAATAGTATAGATCATCCAAATAAGAGATGCTTTAATTTGTTATTGCTTCTCATTCTTTCACATCAAAGACAAATCGAACTATAGTGACTCTAAATTTTTTTCCAATATTGGATTAAAATTTGGAGAACCAAACATTGAAAACATTAGTGTAGGTCAGCTTGGTCAATACATTTTGCTTTAGCAATCATCCTCCTTGCATGGTTGTAGCAGTAGTTAATAGTGAGCATTTTATCTTTATACAAGTTGAATTCCCTAATAGAAAAGGCATGGGTACTCTAAAGTAGGGATCATGGGTTCAAATAAAAAAGGAAGTAGGACTGTAGACAACTCGAAACAATCTCCATAAGGATAGTCCCATGAACCAAAAAACCACCAAGCTTTCTATAACAAATCATGGCCACAAAGAGCTCATAATGTGACTCTCTTTAAAAACAAACCAAACAATCCCAAGAGTAATTTCTGATTATTCAATGAATGAACTCTAGTTTACTTCTTGTTATCTTGTTCATAGGACTCTTAGAAATCAAACCTATCAACAAAACCATTATAACATACAAAAAACTATTTGCATATTCCTACAGATTTTAGATTTTGATAAGCATGGTATCAAATGAGAACCAGTAAATGAGAGACTCATAAGCTGTATTGGAGGAAGTCGGCAAGCCAACTAGGAAACTAACATCCACTAGGATGATATGCTATTAATGTTTAATTTTTCAGACAAAAATCCCATTTTACAAATTTTTGATGTCTCAAATTTCATATTACTAAGATAGTGCCTAGGAGGTCTCCAATAGTTAGAGATATAAAACTAGAAGTAATAGATTATATCGATGTAGGCAAGTACTAAAGTAACTTATCTGTGCCCATTGCAGCAACATATCAGCTGGTTAAAGAGCTAATTTAGTGTTCCAGGCAGCAATAGCTAAAGCCAAAAAAGAAAATTTGACTCACAAGAAGAAAGGTCCATCTCTAAAAAAAGAAGTTGGCAATTTGCAAAACTTATGGTCTATGTTCAGCTTAAAAGCATTAAAAAATGTGTATGGCATCCGTTCAGCTTTAATAATTATAACAAATGTATAGAATTATTAAAAATTCTACCAAAGGATTGGCAACTGATTCCATGCTAGAAGGTGCCTATGTAGATTGGCCCCTAATCGTGTTGTTTATATAGCAATGAGTAATGGGTTGTGTAATAATATAATAAATGTTGGATGATTTAGACGCTGGCATCTCTACATTTGCATAGCAGACTAAAGCAATATGAGTAAGCATACATCAAAACCAAAATTAATCCTTAGGTTAAACGGTCATGTACAACAGGAGGGATCCTGTATATCAATGTCAACCAAATGTCAATCCCCGTCAAAAAATCAATTTAAAAGAAAAAAAGAAGTAAAACAAACAATGGGTGCCATAGGTTTTAGGCTTTTGACTCACCTGGGTAACATGTGGCTTATATATTGCTTTGAATGTAGGGAAGGTGAAAATTGTTAATGTTTTAATAGCTAGATTTGGATTCTAGCATTATAAACCTAACTTAATATTTAATTTAAATTAAACTAATATCAAATAAAGGTTGGGCCTTAATGCTCAAACGTCTATTGTATTATGGTGCCAAGTTTATTAATTCAAGGTTGGCCTTGTAGGCCGACCTTAACTTGTATTTGTTTTTTCCCTCATATAAATGAGGACTTTTGGGTTTAGGAAATTCATTTTCAATTCATATATGTGAAATCTGTCCTAATATTCATGCGAAATCTCTTAAGGAAATCTGCTACAGCAACCAGCTAGCCCTGCAATCTCCTCATAGCTGCAAAACATCTGGAGATTTATATTGTTGTTCTTACCTGCGGTAATCTATGCCATTATTGTTTATTTGTCCTTCATGGTTAATTTTCTTTGTGGATCAGGGATCCTCAAAAAATTCAACAATATTGTTGTAAGTTAATTGAACTACAAAGTCAGAGTCATCTATTTCCTAGAAAGTTAATTGCACTACAAAGTCAGAGTCATCTATTGCCTACAAATCTGAAGACTAAGAGTTACAAAATTGCAGAGTGGGCAGCGACAAACAGTCCCAGACTTCAAATAGGCATGTAACACCCGCCATCTATACTTAAAGATAAAAGATGATACTAAAGAAGAAACAACCATAAATAAAATTCACATAAAACCACAGTAATAATTTTTTTCCTTAAAATTACAAACTGTTACATACAATCATAGCAACCGCTTCTAAGAGCTTTATAGTTTACAATCGATTTACATCAGAGTAATAATAATACTCTTTATTCACATATTAAGTTCCAAAAACAAAATTTCCTTCTTTCCAAAATCATTACATTCTACGAATAGTCTAATAACTAATAACCATGAAATGATCTGTTTCCCATAAAACTTGACAACTGCTATCCACTGTCCCAAACTCATTGATTTATCCATCTAAAACCTAAAAATCAAAATGAACACAAACGCAAACAGCAAACAGGGCTCGGTCACAATGATAAATAAAATGAATCATCTCCAAATATCTGCAATCATAAAAGTCAGTATAATATAACATTTATGCAGATTTAAATATAGATGTAATTGAAAACTAAATAACATAATTCCATTTTTACACCAAAATCATCAAGCACTAAATTTCTTTCTAACATAAATAAACTCGCAAAGAAAATGACAAGTAATGATCCAATAGTTCATGGGTGTCCACATAAGGACCTACGCTATGTATCCATAAGGAAACCTCGTAGTAATCCATTATGTCTGATGAAACCATAATGCTTTATCTTTGTTAATTGAAACCCATGACCCTTGAATTTTATAATTATCATTTAATTAAACAACTGACAGAAATTCTTTCCCATAAGGATATAGACTAGTGTCAGTCACAACTGACAGAAATTCTATCATCACAAGGTACTAGACTAGTGTCAGCCCCCAATCTAAGGATCATACTTGCATTATCTTAAAAACACTTGATCTAGCAATTAATGAAAGCAGTGATATGAACTACATTACACAATTTCACTAACATTCTGTTTCTATTGCATCAATTTACAAAATTGAAACAGCAAACAGAAATCCATTATAAAACCATATTACCATATTCCTTAACATACATTCATAAACATGATGTTTCTCGAAAGAAGAAAAGATCACAACTCTTTCTCCATCACAAATCCAATCAAAATAATCTTCACATTAACTTAACATTAAATCTAAAACTGTACAATAAAATGTCCATATCAAATTCATGTTTCCATTGAATAGAAAAGAACTAACATATTCATATATCAACTGAATCAACACAACACCCATAGCTCATAACGAACATACAAGCTTTCCATAACTGAATTATTAAACTATTTGACCATACATCCTGCTCTATTAATTACAAGTTTATACCTCTATATACATGTTGGCGTATGTACATGTATACACCACGACTTGTGTATACATATACATATCCCAGCAGGTATATATATATGTTTATATAATTATATAAGCTTGTAATTAATAGTTCAGAATGACAATCATAACATCTATTATATACATGTTGGCGTATGTACATGTATACACCTCGGCTTGTGTATATATATACATATCCCAGTAGGTATATATATTTATATATCTAATTGCATGAACTTGTAATTAATAGTTTAAGTCCATAAGTATGCAATAGGAAAAACCATTCAAATTGTCTCAGTTCTGTCACATAATACATTGACCTTAATATACTACTAAATCTGCCGAATACATAAAATAATGACAGAATAATAATAATAACCGACTTCTACCTCTTAAACAAAATACCAAAGTTTTTTCCTTACTGTCTGAACAAGATAGTAATTGACTTTCCTATAAATCCCTTAACATTTCCTAATGTCATTACAACTGTATTACACACTGGTGATAAATACTGAAGAATCATAAAGCTCGCAATCAAGTTTTGACATAACCAAAGACATCCACATTCCTCTATTGACTGATACATATAGTGACAAACACCCTTTTTACAAAACATCAACACCAGATAACTAAAGAAATACACCCAAAAAAATACTTCAATTCCACACCTATGTTGCAAGTGTAAATACAAAATACGAGAGGTAACAGATAGCATTATGAATACCACTAACCCCAATTTCCACAATACAGCTCAAAGAAAACATTGATACCAACTTCGGTTAATGACTATGGTAGAAAAACCCGATTCCACCTTATAACCAAGTCTATACAAACTGAATACATTATGAAGCTACAATGCTCCTAACAACAGGTACAGTGCGAGAAGATCTAAAGAAGTTTTTAACAAGAAAACTCATGCTGGTTCCATACTGTATTAATATGCCGATTCTCAAACCCGACTAACTCCCTTAACACTATCCAAAGCAAGTAAACATCGACACCAAAACACACAAGGAAATAACCATATAACATCTACATAACTATATTCCATAGTTCGGCACAGACTTAACTAAAACATTGCCAAAACCAAACTCAGTACAGAGAAAACCCCTTAACACATTATGCTCGAAAATAGCATATTAAAGACAAGTGTTAAATACCACACTAATACCAATCTCTTTACTAAACAGTCGTTCGTTACCAATTTTCTCCAATAAATCACAACATTGTTTAACTAAACTGACTTCTTAATCTTTCCAAGAAAGAAAAAGATTGATTCATGACTGAAACTCACAAAATATACAAACACAAATCTTCACATTTCATCGACTAACAAACAGTAGTAATCTACATTCATTAATTTTCATTTGCAGAACATAGAATGGAAACAGAGGATAAGGTAAGAGATGCCCCTACCTGGTATTCGTGTGAGGAGATATCCAAAACTGAAATGCCGAAGCTAGCCCCTGCCTGGTGAGCTTCCCAGACTACCAAAATGCCGTGCAAGAGAGCCCAAAATGCAGAGATAACGGTACAAAACACCCAACTTCCTAAATGACCATGAACAGAAGGGTTTAACTTTGCCGTGATAACCCCTTCCATTCCAAGCCACTTATCATGAAGGATACAACAGTAACCCGGGTCCATAACCAACTGTTTACCCAAAATGCCGTAGCATAACATGGTGAAAAAAATGGAGTCATATACAACTGCAACTCCTTAACCAAAGCTAATGGTGAACTTCAAACACAACAATGAATTTCCATCGATAAGTTCATTCAATGCAAACTTATCTCTTACAGTAAACACAACCCATTTCCTGCCAAATGTCCAACATAGTACAATTCCACAACCCGAAAAATAGCTTAAACCCCACTAACACCTCAATGCAATGAAAGTGCATTAAAACCCTACCGTTAAGTCATGTTTCGAGCCAGAATATAATAAAAAGACTTAGGGATAGATTAACACATATCTTTGTTAATAACTTTAGTCAATTTACTAACTTAAACATCTAAGATAACAGTGCATGACAATGCCAAATAACTAACACTTCATCACACTAACCTCCTATTAACATACAAAATAGGATATACTAACTTAGTTAATTCATATAATTTTAGTAAATGAAATACCACATACTTACTAAAACATTCACTCATAATTATATGTATAAAAATACATATATACAAATTTATTTATTTTGAATTCAGAATTAAATTAACATTAAATAACAATAATTCTCTATATATCGTCTATAATCATAAGATACAATTAACCATAATAACATAACCATTTCTAATTATATCTAACATATTATTAAGGATTCCAAAACAATGAATCAATAATCAGACAATTGACTAACCATTTAGTTTGTCCTTATTTCATAATCAAACCAATATTCCAAATTCAGTCTAAGCCAATTCTGTCATCAGAAAAGGACTCATAAAGTGACAGAAATAGACATAATTCTCTGAGTGTCTGGTAGAATTATAGAGATAACATATTTAATCCAAATAACAAAGTTCAAAAGAATGCAGTCAGAGTTCGAACTCATAGAAATCTAACATAACATAACATAACATAGAAAAGTAAAGCCTGGAACTGTCAGGGGCATGACAAGGCAAAACCTCCAAGACTATGCCGATTTGCACCAATGTTTGACACTTTTTGGCTGAGTGCATTTTTAAACCTTTCTATCAATTTGGACACCCTCAGGACTAGGGTGCCTTTCTCCATAGTGCAACATTTTTGGCTCTAGATTGCAGTTACATCCTCTTGCATCTCATTTCCAGATCTGAGATTCTACATTGATTTACTATTTGTATCTTACTATTTATGCTGAAAGTTATCAATTTTCTATCATTTTACCTATTTCATTCACACACATTGAACAATCTCAAATCTATAGCAATAAAAAAAAAAACATAAACCCACATAAACATTGACTATATAGAAAACTGGCAGGAAGATTTCCTACTCATCCTCCATCTATCATCTCCTCTTCAATAAGGATTCATTATCACCATAACCCCAATAATCAATACAACCAGGAGTGCCATGATGATCATCATAATTTTGATTGTTTTGGGTCATCCGTAAATGTGATCTAGTTTATTAGAGTTCATAGAATTAATAATAAATGGAAGGAGGAGATTATGATTATTTGTTCAAGGTGATGTTTACAGGTGACTCAAGTGTAGGCAAATTAAATATCATATCCAGATTGACTAGAGATCGTTTCTCCCATCAGTCCATGCCTACTATGGGTGTGGAGTTCACCATTTACACTATTAAGGTATTTATAAAATAATATACCCACTTTATAATATTATATAATTAAATATTATGCCATTCTCTAGCATTTTCAGCTTACCCAGTTTTATCATATGCCTCTACTTGGGTTCTCTACATGAAATTTGTAATTCAAACTGGTTATTGAATTTCCAAGTAATAGAAATCATGTTCCAGTCAATGGTGTGATTCATGGCCTTAAAGTCATTTGAGAAGTACTTGTACAACAACATATGTCAATGCAGTAAGCATTGGGTGACCTAGAAACCCCAAAAACTACATTTAAAAAATCATAGACATTTCCCTATTTAGGGAAAATGCAGATTCGGATGTATCGAATGTCAATCACATTTTTTTGAATATTTTTCATATTTGCAATAAAGCTAAATCAACTAAGCCCATAAGAAGCATTGAGGATACTCTTACCAGTCTCAATCCAATAACCCATATGAAGCTTCCTAAGAAATATGCTGCAAGCATAGCTATTATTGTCCATGATTATTACAACACATTTTGTCACATGCGGGAGAAACTATTGCAATTACTTGGTCATGATCAGAACTTGAAATCAACACTATGATGTTTAGGAGAGTCTCAAACCAATTGTGATTTAACAACTTCACCCCTGCCTTTAACGTCTGCAATACCGCATGATTATGGTAGCTATCATGGCTTCACTGCTGGTAGGTTGAATCACCATAGAAACATTAAGAGAGGAACCAGTTACACAATTTTTTAAACACCTTGTAGTCAGCATGATATTATTTTAGGAGTAATGTTGCACCTGAACAAATATTATTGAATTCCTTTGGATGATGCTCAAATTGCTTTGACACAAGAAGAAACAAGAAACCCAATTAATTTTACACACAAAGAAAATGGCCATGGTGACAAATTAATGGAATTTGTAACGAAGCCTATCTCTTCAACCCCCATCGAGGGGATACCAACTTAAATCATTTCCCTATTCCTTCATATAAATCACTTGTTCACTGGGGGTGAGGGGATGGAAGGTAGGAAATGAGAGAGAGAGAGAGAGAGAGAGAGAGAGAGAGAGAGAGAGAGAGAGAGAGAGAGAGAGAGAGAGAGAGAGAGAGAGAGAGAGTACTAGTAATGTAATCTCAGCTCAATGCTAGGCACTATTTATTGTTGCAAGTTTGTGTTGTTTGTTTCTGCCATTTCTAGGGGAGTTGGATCTGCATTTGTAGTTTCATTTCTAGAGATTTCAAATGCCCTATTTGGTGCAACACAATTTTTGGATCTTAACTGAGCAGAAATGCCGCATCTGTATTGCACAACAAGAGGGATCATGTCTATCAATGTCAACCAAATGTCAATCCTAACCTGATTATGCCTACAGGGGTTTCCACCTTGGTTGATGGCTTTGTTATCACATAACATCATCCTCACCAATTGCGCTCAATCAATTGATTTTGCAACCCTTTGGCTTTGTTACACTTTAACTGAAGCAATTTACAAAAGAATATCCATGATCACCTTTAGCTCGCTATCACCGTGACTTAAGACCTAATAACTTAGCCTGTGTTTGTTTGAAACTTAAGGATTGATTCTTTTCAATGAGTTTGAAATGATCTAAAGCAAGAACACTTTAGTTTTGTAAACCTTTTTATCATAATTATTTTTCTATGGCATGCTTCTGCAGTTTTTCACTGTAACACTACACTTACATGCCAATGGCACAATGTTTCTAGAGTAAAAGGTATTTTCATTTACTTGGGTTGGGAGTTGAAGAAGCATAAGAGGATAATGTTGGGTTTATTAACTTTCTGATTTTTAATTGTAAGCAAGCTTGAAAATGATGTCTAAACTAATCTTATATAACTTCTTAGATATAGGAAAATAATCTCGGGTTTATTAGTTTTCTGATTTTTAATTGCAAGTGTAGACACCTAAATTTTATTACATTATTTAGTCTTTTCCTAGGACATCTTGTTAATTAAATATTATTTATTTAATTAATTTATGTCATCCCCTAGTTAATTAATTTAATTAATTAACTATAGCCCAATTAATTATTAAAATGACAAACCTATAGTCTGATAATTAATTAAATCATTATTCCTCTATTAATTTAAATGGATACATTTATCTAAATAAATTAATTCATAAATCCCCTTTTCCTCCCACTTGGAATTAAATAAAATATTTAATTCTAATTCTCCCCTATTAGCTAATAATCCATGCTTAGCTAATTTAATCCTCCACTCATTCTATCTCCTCCATCACATCTCCCTAATCCTCCACTTACCAAGCCTAATCATCTCCTAAGCATGTGCACAATCATAATCCAAGATTAAGAAATGCTAATCCACCCCAAAGTCAAACCCCTATGGCATCACCTCCACATCCTCCAATGAGAAATCAAAAGCCTCTTACACCTCTTACACACTTGTCCCCTCTCACACCTTCCAAATATGCCTCTCCTCTCATCCTCCCTCACTGTGACACTTGTCACAATGCTATGCATTTGAGAAAGCACAATCCATGTGCTCTCCCTTGGATGCATCTCCACCATTGCTCACTCCTCTTTTCCCCCTTAATCTTGACCGTCCATTTCACCCATCTTTCTATAAAAGAGAAGCTCTCCTCCTTCATTTTCATCCACCATTGAAGGAAAAGTTATCATGCCATTTTCTCTATTGAAGCTTGAAGCATAGATCATTGAGCACACATTCTATCCTTTGGACAAATCTTCTACATCTTGAAGGTTTGCTTGAAGGTTTTTAATGCTTTGAGTGTCTTTGTCTTCATTTTTTAGGTCTAATCATAGGTATTTATCTCATTTGTTTTGTTGAATGTTTAGTTTACTTTGCATTCCTTAACACTACATTTTAGGTATTACAGTAAGCAGGCTTGAAAATGATGCCCAAACTAATCTTACAAAGGAAAGTGATCATTTTCTCCACTCCACCATAAATCCCAGTATGGATTACTCTCCAAGTCCTGCAAATTCTACAGTCACTTTTCTTCCTGACAAGGGTAAAGGGCCAAAAAATTTAGGGCACCTATCAATCATGAGAATTTTGTTTAAGATGAATGCATTGTAAATAGGAAAGATCGTTCAAGGAAGTGTTGCAGCAGCCACAACTAGAATATCCAAGCCTCTCTTTGGATTCTTCATCGTGACTATTGGGGTTGCCTATTATAGCCCAAATGTCAAGCACAAAGTGGAAAGATACTCAGAATTTTTTGTTGGGATTGTAGCATTGGTATTCATTGCTAATATAATACAACATTTTTTCTTTGGAGAGGTTGGAGAGAGATTCATGAAAACTCTGTGTGAGACTTCGTTCTCTGGTATGTTAAAAAACCCTCTTATTTTCTGTCTTGATTTTTTGGCCCAAGAAATGGATAGGAATTTAACAAATAGCCTAAGATTGCAGTAATACTAGGGAATGAAATTTCATGGTTTGATAAGGCAGAAAATAGTTCAAGTTTGGTTAGTGGATGCATCATGAATCACATAGCATTAGTGAAGTCAATCATTTCCAATCGTATGTCTATGATAGTGCGGTGCATATCATCCATTTTGATTGCCATTGTAGTCAGTATGATCATGAATTGAAGAATGTCTTTTGTTTATGAGGATCAAATAATTGAATCCATGAAAAATTGTTTAAGTACCCCTTTGAATAAAAGTAGACTAGAAAGCCTGAAATATGGAACTATACAAGGTATAGCAGTGTGAACATTACCCATGTAGTTGCACTTTTGTACACTACAATTCTTTTGGACAAACATCATGCCAACTTTAAAAATAGTATAAGAGCATACCAACTCTTCTCATTAACAGTACCCTCCATAACTGAGTTGTCGACAACTATTCCTGCAGTTTTCAAAGCCATGAAAGTCATCACTTCAGTGATGAATATATTAAGAAAAAATCCCCAAACAGATGGTGGCATGGAATTTGAATTCATAGAAGGCCATATTGAGTTAAAAAATGTGAGTTTCTATTACCCATCTCAATCATAAGCTCCTATTCTCAAAAACTTTAGTGTTTCTGTAAACACAAGTACCACATTGGCCTTGGTGGGTGCAACTGGAGTAGGCAAGTCTTCTGTCATAACCCTGATAGAAAGATTTCATGATCCTCAACATGGTGAAATTCTCATAGATGGAAGAGACACTAAACTCTACAACTTAAAATGGCTCAGAACTTATATTGGACTGGTACAATAGGAGCCCTTGCTATTCTTTACTTCAATAAAAGAAAACATTCTATATGGAAATGAAGGTGCTTTAGAATATGAGATCATGGTAGCTGTAGAAGTAGAAAATGTTCATACATTTGTGAGCAGTCTTCCAAATGGATACGATACATTGGTGGGAGATTAGGGTTCTCAGCTACCTGGAGGACAGAAACAGAGGATTGTAATAGCTAGGATAACTCTAAAAAGGCCTTCAATTTTGTTACTTGATGAAGCTACAAGTGCTCTGGATGTTGGATCTGAAGTTCTGATTGTGGAGGCATTAGACAAACTTTACATTTCATACAAGTACACCAGACTTGTTGTTACTCATAGGCTATCCACAGTTGTCAATTTAGATGTCATTGCAGTTATGGAGAAAGGGAAAATTATGGAGATGGGTAGTCATTCAAATCTAATGATGTCCGAGGGAGGACTCTACACACAAATGCTAACATTGCAGAAAATAAATACCAATACAGTTGAGGAATAATATTGTAATATTTTTTATTGATTAATTAACAATTTAACCTTGGCTTGGTACCAAGATTTATTCATAGCATTTTTGTTGAACATGTTTTATAGTTTAATTGGAAAGCTTAAACTAGGCATAAAGAAAAATGGACAAACAGAGAATATTGCTGCTGTATATATTGAAATTAAAACAAATTTGTTACAAAGCTTCAGCATTTTGTTGTACTGGCACAAACAGAGAAAATAAATAGTAGCAGAATAAAATAGAGAATGAACAAACACTTAGAAAGGAGAAGTTGAAGAGATCATTAATTATCATTCAGAAGCAACTAATACATATTTATAATTGCATAGTGGGTAAACAACTTCCTATAATTCTGATATATACATAGGTAATTCGAAATGATAGATAGCACACTAAAAGCACTTGAAACAACATAGAATGTGTCCCACTATTATTTGATTAAAATCAAGACATGGAGGAGAAACCCATAAAATGAGCTATGAGATTGTATTACCAATTCATTCTTTATACGAAAAATACATATTAAATTTTGTAAAAACTGCAGACCAAAGTTTGTTACAGCATTTATGGCCCACAGATGAGAGGGCATGACAAGAATGTGAATGACATGGGTTACTGGGTCTATTGGTTTATGTTGACCAATGTTTGACTGATAATTAATTTAGCTCTTCTAACATCTCTCATAAATTAATTATCTAATTGTTTCAAATATCCTCTCATAATCACAACAAACTCCTACATATAATATCTATAACTCTAAAGACTCACATGATTCATCCATAAACCACATATGCCCAAGCCAAAAAACTTAAAGACTATATTTTGTTACAAAAAATTTCTTTTACTACAAGTACCTATGCATCCTATAATAGCAATTTAATGTAAAATAATGAAACCACAAATCATAGGTTACACAACATATAATAGGTCACCCAACTATAATAAAAAAAACTTACAGACTATATTTTGTTACCAGATTTTTCTTTGACTGCAAGTATCTATGCATCTACAATAGCCATTTAATGTAAAATAATGAAACCACAAATCATAGGTTACACAACATATAATAGGCCACCCAATTATAATAAAAAAACCACAGATAATAGATAACACTAAATCCATATAACCCAATATTTTTAGAGAGCTCTTGCTAGTCGACCTCATAGCTCCTATCTATCTCCCTAGGTCTCTCTATATTTAGGATATCTACTATCTCCTTAATCTGCATGACTTCTCTTCACTAGTGGCTTCTTTCTGTTTACAACTTTTGGGATTTTCTCAATTTTCTTTCCTAATTGGCTAGTATCTCCATCTCCTCAATATTGGTTTTAATTGTTTTTAACTTCAGTATAAAAAAAAGATCATTCTCCCCAGTTGGAGAAAGGGATGAACTTAGATCCTTGATCACAATCTATAGAAATCCATCTCACATTTGGAGTAGTAAGCTTCTTCAACTATGGCTCTCCAATTTCACCTCTTAATAACCTAGTGATCTCCTTTTCCTTAGAGATGATACTACATAAATAGCAATCTCCTTTTACATGACATTACATTTCCTAGAGGTAGATCCCTTTGTCATTGGCAATCTTCTCTTATGCAATCAATGGCTTGAGATGTTAGACATCCTTGCTGCCAATGTCTTTTCATCAGGCCAGCTTTAAAAATAGTATAAGAGCATACCAACTCTTCTCATTAACAGTACCCTCCATAACTGAGCTATGGACTACTATTCATGCAGTTTTCAAGGCCATGAAAGTCCTCACTCCAGTGATGAATATATTAAGAGAAAATCCCCAAATGGATGGTGGGATGGAATTTGAATTCATAGAAGGCCATATTGAGTTAAAAAATGTGAGTTTCTATTACCCATCTCGATCAGAAGCTCCTGTTCTCAGAAACTTCAATGTTTTTGTAAACGCAAGTACCACATTGGCATTGGTTCTACTACAATTGTGTGATTGATAATTAATAATTAGTAGTTAGTTGAGGTTGGACCATGGAGAAAAGGATGCTAGTGTGATGTCCCCTTTTGGGATGATCCTAAATCTAGCCCTAAAATCACAAGTCCAATTAAAATAAGAAGCATAATATAGTTATAAGTATATCTTTACCAACAAAATGTATTTATCAAGATTATTCCTAGTTTAGATCTTGCAATCATATTAGGCAATATTTGAAATATAATTCATAAGACCAATTATTGACTCTTACTTAATTGGACTACGATATTGTGGGAGTGCTATACAAAGTCAGAGAAATCTATTTGATCTTTGAGTAGGACTGATTCCTTGAGTTGATTCCAAGTTTCATATTGAATCCTTGAGTTGAATTAATCTACTTAAAGTGATCGTAGAGGGCTCTGCATCAGAGAGAGAAGAAGGTAATCTATGTGTATGGGAATATCGTGAGGAGACAATTAGATTTGTATTACAAATTTATCACAGTTGTTACAATAGAAAAAGGAAGTCATTCATAATAGATAATTGTACATAGAATCAGTCATTTTAATTTATGAAACTATATTTTTGTACATATATTCATCAATTTCTTAGATTGTTGTACAACTAATAGTTTAAATTAACAACTAACAATCAGATCCTAATCAAGCAAAAGTAAAGTTTTATAGCACTCACCTCAAGTTTATCACTAGTAGTACTATAAATATCATGCACATCCTATTTGAAATCAGCATAATCACCATCATCATTATCTTCTACTTTTTGTTTTGCTTTCATATGTTTTCTCTGCAGGTGGGTTTAATCATGAAAGGTTAACATAAGTCAAGTAAAGAATGAAAAAGCTACAAAAAAATTTCATAATAATTATTATATTACCTCGGCTTCAATAGAACTATGATTGGGCTGCACATTCTTGTCCACTAGTTCACCATGATCACTATCGATATTGACAGCTTTGTTGGCATCAAGGTGTTTTTATTTTTTTGTTGCTTTGATAAAATTGTTCTGCATGTAGTTAAAATTGATAAAACTTGGTAGAGAGGAAAGGTCATAAAATAATGGTGTGAAAATGCAATATCAAAAATGCTATGTGTATGAGAATCAATGCTTAAGGATAGTGTTTTGTATATAAAAATTCATAAAGACATTGATCAAAATGATTCTCTCAACAATGCAAAGCTACATTACTATGAAACAAACTTAACTCATCAATATAGCCTCTTAGCTGATATGAATTCATAAAATTATGATCATTCCATGAAGAAACTATAGGTTGAACCGAGGAAGTCAACTGTGAAACTTTCTCAATGAGACTATGTAAGTGCATCATTATATGTTCATACACTTCATTTGAGTTGACATGATTTGAAGAGGCTCTTAGTGGGAGTTCCACAGATGGCTATGAAGTTGTTGTTGACAAACTAGACTTCCACTTCATACTATTCTTAGATTTATTAGGATCTAGTTCTGCCATATAATTGACAATATCTTCTGCACTTGCTTCTCTATTATTGTTTTCCACCTAAAATACAATGTCAATTTTAACACAGTCAACTCAATAAAAAATTTGAAATAAATAACATAATTTAAATTGAACCAAAAAGCCATACACTTACTCCAAATTTGTTTATTTTGGCCTGCAACCCACCTCAGCCAAATGTATATTCAGCCTTCACACTGTCTCTTGCTCTCTTTCCTTTATTACTGTCATGCCCAAAATTTAGGGAAAAACACACAAAACAATTACTCTTTGTCAAATATTCTTTGGAATGCATAATTTCTTTCAATTTTTCCCACTATTTGGGAGATAGAGTGTTATCTAAACTCTCTTTTCCCTCCATGATTTCTTTTACGCACATGTATCTAAAATTATTCATTAGAAGTCTCATCTTGTACTTGTAATATTTTCTCAAGATTTGTCCACCAATAGTGTCAAAGACATTTTCCATTTTTTGTATAAAACTCTCCACATGGTGTGGATCTTGCTCTGCAAAATTTGATTTGCAAATATCCAAATGGGCCCTACATCTTACACCCAATTCAGAGGCCCACCTTGCAACATTTTTCCCAATGCTTTCACCATCTCTTGACACCTCAACCAAGAATGGATTCTTCCCTTCCAATATCCTTTCTTTTGAATGCCTCTTTGTAGATCTATATAAATCTTAACTCAATTTCTTTCTTTTAACAAAAGCGAACACATCTTCTGTTGAACCACTGCCAACAGGTTCACTCTGAGGCACATCAGATGCAAGCAAACTCTCTTCATGAATTTCATTAGGTTGTACATCACCATGTGCTAGATCAGGTTCCACATCATCATAATTACCTTTTTCACCAACTACATTTGTTGGATAAAAAAAGCATTGGCTTTTATGAACTGGCAACTTTGTATCTTTATTTGCTACTTATTTTTTCTCTTCATTTTCTCTGCACTCTTTTTCTTTCCTATAAAGCCAAAAATAAATATCTTATCAAGTCTTATATACATAAATATTTTTCATATAAAATTTCATTAAATAGTATTAAACAAATAATATACTACTTAGTAAAAGTACAACTTGCCTATTTGTCAAACCAAGACGTGAAAAAAATTCATTATTCTTGGCCACACGTTCTTCACGAAAGCGCTCATAATCTGTTAGTGGAATTTCAGCATTATGATCACTATCATCTAATTTGTGCCTTGAATTCTTTCTCCTCATTTCCTGATGTCCAAAAAAACAATAATGTATAAATTCTTGAAACCAGAGCTGATAAGTAGTAGTAGTGGTTATAACAAAGAGGTTGTAGAAACAAGAAAACAACAAACAACAACTATAAAAGTGGCACATAAAAATTACAGAAGCAAAATAAAAGCCAAATTAGAGAAACAATTACATCAAAAGGTACAAAAGATCTTCTTTCATTCTCTAAATTTATGGATGAGTTTTTCCAAAATGACAACTGCTCCTTGACAGTATTTATGGCATGGAAAACTCCATCATGGTCATTTTTTGTGAAGTATCAGCATAGCCTTGAAAGTCTTTTCTACTTTCATCCTCATGCTTGTGTTATGGTGCTATCTAATACCATTGAGCTTGATGTATTCAATGATTTTGTGAATGATGGCTACTTCACTTTCTTTCTCATTACATTATTGCTTATGCTATTTTTCTACTCCTTGATATCATTTAATTGTTATTTCCTACAGAAAGAGCTGGTACGAGGAGGTAGTTTCAATCTAATGGGTAATTTTTGAAATCTATGTTTTCATTGGTTTTGCATAAGGCATACTACTAGGTGCTGAGGGAAGTGGATTTTGCAATGGCAAGATTGTTGAATACTCCAATAGTGATCTAGAGAGAATAGTTTAGATTGATTTCAAAATAAAACTAACAAAATATCCCTGTAATATTTAGCTGGAAATAATTAATAAGAAGATTACTTATAATGTACCTAATTAATTTTCATGAGTGTATTATATGCATATAGATCATATGCATATTCATTTATATGTTTCAAATTAGGTTCACCACACTGTTCAATGAAGTCCTATTGTGCTGCTGCATTCTATGTTATAGGGCTTAATGGTAGTGCCCATTGGAGTATCTTAATGGTTGTTCAGTTAAGGTATCTAGTTGTTATCTTATCAGTCTTATCATCAAAGTTGTCCATTGCCCCATTTATGGTCCACCCTCCCCAATCTCCATAAATGAATTTTTGAGACTTGGATGCCACTCGTGGAAGAAAAGTTAGAGATATACCATGTGCAAGAGGTTTTTTCAAAGTTGTCACAAACTTATGTTCTCAACTTCTCATTGCATTTGCAAGAATTGCACTATGGTTATGAGCTCCCTATATAATCTAGTTTCTCATACGTTGTATTTTATTTATTATAAAGAGATATATTTAGATAAATAGACATACATTACACTACAAGTTCAAGAAGTAGCATCTTCTCCAGTTAACTTGCTTTATGTATAATCTGGTGTTGCCACCTTTTCTATGGCATCTCCCGGTGTTGGTCTTTGGTCTTTTGATGAGGAAAACAACAACCTGTTTCACAAGATTGACTATGATGGAGCTTTCATTGCTTTCATTACCATCTTCAATGAAGATGCACTATCATTATTGATCAACTGATGAATACATAGGAGAGATCTTTCCAAAATTATGGATCCAAAACTAAGAAGAATGGAGATGCTAGCTTTGATTGTAGCAATTTTTTCAAGAATTTCTCTTTCTCTGGAATTGTCTATCCTTTTGTTTTCAAGGATCAACTATGATGGATACAAGTATTTTTGAAATTGAAAATGATGTGGAGCTTTCATTTCTTTCATTGCTCATTAGAGATCAATTGATGGATACATAGGATAGTTCTTTCCAAAACTATGGTTCTGAAACAAGAATGGAGATGCTACATGCTTTGACTGTTCAAAATTGTTAGGAACTTCTCTTTATTCCACAATTTAATTGAAAGTTTGTGAAGTTGATGGTTCTTTTTAGCATTATAGATCTGAAAATAGTTAACTTGTTTTCAAGGATAAACTATGATGGATACAAGTATTTCTAAAATTGAAAATGATGTGGAGCTTTCATTTCTTTCATTATTCATTAGAGATCAACTGACAGATACATGGTATAGTTCTTTCCAAAATTATGGTTCTGAAACAAGAATGGAGATGCTACATGCTTTGACTATTCAAAATTGTCAGGACTAAACTAGTAGCTTCAATTGGAAGGAAAATACATTCTACAAATAACTGTTATTCAAATCAAGTTTTTTGACAACCTAGCATTATTGATGGAATAGGTGTGTGTGTGGGGATTGTGAAGTAGTAGCAATAAAATTTAAAGGTCAATTCTTACAAATATTAAAAGATCCATTCTTATTATTTTCAACTTGGTTTAGTTCATTCTGAGGTGAGAAGCTATTTTTGGCCATAAAAACTACACACAACTATAAAAGTGGCGCATAAAAACTACAACAGCAAAATAATAGCCAAATTAGAGAAATAGTTACATCAGAAGGTACATAAGATCTCATGTTTGTCAGTCTCCAACCATAGGTGGATGATAGACAAATGGATCTTGTTACTCTCGATACTTGTGTAAGAAATGATGTGTAAGAAGTAGAAAAAGGAAATGCATCAGTCCAAGAAATGATGTATAAATTAATGAACAATTTGACAATTATTCACTGGAAGATTCAGCTATACCATCT
The DNA here is from genome assembly GCA_027943335.1 of Chamaecyparis obtusa. NCBI lineage: Eukaryota > Viridiplantae > Streptophyta > Pinopsida > Cupressales > Cupressaceae > Chamaecyparis > Chamaecyparis obtusa. Next base: position 1,075,512 of record BSBK01005747.1, on the reverse strand, counting down.
GCTAGTAATCCAAAAACTGCATAAAAGGCTTATGATAGTTAAAAACATTGACTTGGAGTGGAACATACAATGTCATCAATTGAGTTACATTTAGTGCTATAATTTCACCTAAAATTTGAAGCATACACACCATTACATAGTTAATCCAGGCATAACTACCCCACATAAGTTCACATACCATACAAAAGTTCACGTACAAATTTGGATTCATTAACCATTAATGTCAAAGATCAATAGAAAAAAAATACTAGGATGTTGCATATTAATTGGACTTTACATGATTAGCAAGGGTGTATATGTATTGTTATGCAGTCTGGAAAACAAATACCGGTATGCTGCACAACAATGAAAGAAATAATAATTGAGGACAAGCATCATAGGAACAGTTTAATTTATAGATAACCACAAAATAAAAGAAACAATAATTTCTAGAAAACAATAATTTCCAAAAAACATCAACAATAATTTCCAAATAACCACATAAAAATTTGTTCAACATTAAATCCCTTGCATTCATATAGCAACTTTGTTCAACATTAAAGCCCTGAAACAGGTATCAATCAGAAGGTCCATGTCCTTAAAACATAGAATAGTCTAGAAACAACATAAAAGTCTTAAATAAAAGATCATAAAATTGGCATCATCAATAATCATCTGCATTTCCAGCAAGATCAGAATCCTGATCACTTGTGTCTGCATCTACTTGATTTTCTTCCTCATCCTCATTTGTGACCTGCAATACATTCCCTCTCTCAATTTCTTCATTGGTAATCAAAATCTCTTCTTCAAACAATCCCTCATAATTGTCTTCATCCACTTCTTCAAATGTTTCTTGTAAATTAACAAATTGTCCATCAGGCATTACATTGACAACTTCCATAAACTTTCATCTTGAATGAGACTCTGTTTGAATGACATATGACCAACCCAGGCTTCTTAAATCATCAATTAGAAATGACTGATTAATTTGAAGAGGGGAAACATATGGCTCATTTGTCTCTGATAAAAATTGTCATGTATTTGCACGTATAAATCCATACTCATCAAATTGTACTGCAGATGGTCGGATCCATTTACATTTTAATAATATAGAACTTTTTTCACCAAATTAAACTTGAATAATTTTTAGGATGAATCCAACATAAAAAAATTTCTCAATTTCATGAAGAAATTCAGCATTAACAACACAATCACAATTTGTCTTTCCTTTGTCCTTTTCTTCCACTCTTAAATGACTACCATAGGCCCACATCCCACTAAAATGTATAGCCCATATATGTGGAGATTTTGAAAGCTCACTTTCCTCTGTTGTTATATATTGACCTTCTTCTTTTTCATTATTGATTGCATTAAAAATCCATTCTTCAAATTTTGGAAAAGAATTGCCTCCAATAAAATTATGACGTCTAGGCTTTTGAGGTTGATGCTGCATCCAAATTTGATTCTCTTCTTCATATTTTCTACATAAAATAATGACATACAAATATTAAGATTAATAATATGAATGTGTAAATGCAATTGAGTAAAAAAATTAGTGTTTTTTTTTCTACCTCCGCCACTTGTCAAATGAAGATGTGTTTTGAAGAATAAATGCATGTATTGCGCTTCTTTCTTGATATGAGAGCTTGAAGTAAATTTCATTGCTTTCTAATACTTCACCTGCAACTCTCTCATCTTCTTCTTCATCCCATACATGTTGATTAAAATTTTTAAAATCCTTCATATATTCTGTGCAAAACCCCATGGCCTCTTGCATTGAATATCCCTCAGACATGCTACCTTCTGGTTTTTCCCTAGTATGGACCATTTTTTTCAAAACTTTCATATATCATTCTATAGGATACATCCATCTCATTCTTATTGGACCACAATGCTCTAGTTCATAGTCTAGATGTATCAAAAGATGCATAGAAATGTTAAAGATTGTTGGTGGAAATTCTTGCTCCAATAGACAAAGGACTTCAACAACCTCTTCTCTCAAACTATCAAAGTTTGAAGGATCTAATACATGTAAACTCATTCTCTTTAATATTAGGCCCAACCTTATAATTGCCAATCTTGGCCCCTTTGCCAAACCTAATGTATTTACCATAATAGGTAAAATATTCTCAATTATGACATGATAGTCATAGGTCTTGAGGCCTCTTAAGCTATTAATGTTAGTTTGGATAATAATGTTTCTACTCACATCTCCAGTGGGAAAGTAGGTCTGAGACATCAACTGTAAGAATTATGCACATTGTTCCTTTGTCCAAACATAAGGAGCACTAGGTTTTCTATATTTTTCATTATCATATTTTTTAACCCAAAGATTTCAACAAATCTTTATTTCTCAAAAGTCTTCATGAGATGAAATAGTATCAAAAGAGCCAAAAAGAGTTTCTATAATAGCATAAGCTATATTTTTCTCAATACGCATAAAGTCAACAGTATGCCTGATGGCTATATCCTTAAAGTATGGAAACTTATACAATATGCACAACCATTTTACACCACTTTCATTACATGGATCATATCTACTTCCAAAAATCCCAACATTTTCAATAAATGACATTCTTTTTTGTCCATTCTCAACAATGTAATCACCTATTATTAGCAATGGCACTTCACGATTCTCTTCTTGACCATTGAAATGTGTTTTTTGTCGATGATATGGATGATCCATTTTAAGGTAAGCACGATGTCCATAATAAATACACTTACACAAACTTCTTGAGTGCCTCACAAAATCCTTAAAGTTACAAGTAGGACATCTATGGTATCCATGAATAGAGAGACCAGACAATGTGCGATATGTAGGAAGATCATGAATTGTAAACAATAAGGAAGCTTTTAAAGTGAATTTGATTGAATGACCATCCCTTAAACACTAAAATGCTTCAATTTTGTTCCACAATTCCATTAGCTCATCATATAATGGCTCTAGATAAGCATCTATTGTATCTGAAGTCACACTTTTCTTTCTTGGTATAATCAATGATAACATTAAGAAAAATGGTTTAGTTGCTAACCATGGAGGAAAGGTATAATTTATTAGAAACACTGGCCAAGTTGACCATTTAGTACTTTGATCTGAGAATGGGTTCACCCCATCTAGAGCCAAACCCAACCTTGTATTACGAGGATCTTGAGAAAAATCAGGCCATTTTTTATCAAATTCCATCCATGTCTTAGAGTTTGGAACATGTCATTGTTTTCCATCAGTGCTATTATTTTAGGCATGCCACTGCATAAGTTTAGAAATGTCTCTACACCTATACATTTGAAGTAATCATGGGATTATCAGAAAGTGGCAAAGAACCTTTCTAGGAACCACAACTAATTTCAACCCTTGTCTATACCTCTCTTCATGACATTTCAGACATTCACTCTCATTTGCAAGATTTTTATGAAATAATACGCAACCATTCACACATGTGTGGATGTTTTCATACCCCAAGCTAAGCTTACTAATTTGATTTTTACATTGACTTCATTTTTTTGGCAATGTGGAGTCAGCTAGTAATAATGAACTTAATAATGTCAATAATTGATCTACACTCTCATTTGTCCAACCATGCACCACTTGCAAGTTAAGAATTTGAAGAATTGTTGTCAAATGACTTAACTTGCAATTAGCATAAACACCTACTTTAAAGCATCCTCCATTAACTTGGCCCAATCATCATTTAGACCCTCATTTAGCATTCTATCAACTTCAAACCCTTCGTCAAACATTTTTGTCTCTTCATTTATGTTTGTTTCCTCTTCATCTCTCACTTTCTACAATTCTATCATATCTTCATAATAATTGTAAGCCCAAGGGCTTATACCACTATGCCCATATCTTATCATATGTCGATAAATCACATTTCTCTTTTTCACCTTTCCACCAAGACAATTTTTACACGGACATGGATATTTGTCAATGTCCCCATCGTCAGCTAATCTCTCATCATATGCATGATGTTGATCCATAGTCAACCTATGATGTTCATCCATCTATAATATTCTGCATTCCAATAATAATTTAGTTTCTAAATTAAAGAAAAAACATCAATCTAAAAATAGAGATGTTGAAACATTGTTTAAAGTAGTCACTTTTAGTAGAGACGATAAAAGAAAGAAGAGGATATAATGATTCATTGTTCTAACATCTATCTTACATTCATTTGAAGTTTACCTAGTGAGAATGGAATATGTCTATGTTTTAGGTTTCAAATTATCTCTGAATTTGGTGTAGAGGGCCTTGCTAACTTCAAATTTGTTGCAGAAAACTTTGAATTCCTTGCCCGCCTTTTCAAAAGTCTCCAAGTCCTATCTAAACAAGATTTATCACCCATGCAAGTGCTTCAATACCTGTTCATGAGAATAAAAAATGTTAACAACTATGATGAGTGTGTCTTAACAACTTATGAATCAAATTAAAGATGAGTGGAAAATCATTGTAAAAACTATATCTTAATCATAATCTATGGGCCTATGCTAATATACAAAAAGATTGAGCATGTTATAGTAACATAGTGACATTACCTTACATATTAGTTATATGTTTATGCATTCATTTCATTATTTTTTCTATTATTATAGTCAAGAAACAGACTGGTGGTGTAGATAGTGACTGGCATTGTAAGCACAGTCACTAGTTAAAGGTTGAGATCCCATAAAATGTAAGGCACTCCCACCCCTATGTTAACTATATGTAACTAGCATTCCCACCTTGGACATTGCTGTGAAACTTCTCAACCCTCTCCACAACATTGGGAACTTAGATTTATAGTTAACTGAATGTGGATGCTCGAAAATATACAACACATTGTTATCCATTTAGTATATGATGGTGTTAATTTAAACCAAATTTTGAATAATATTTTTTGGTCTACTTTGGCTTTCTATTATACTGACCATGGAAAATCACACATAATGAAATTTAGAAACAATTGTAGGAATTTGATATAATTTCTACAACAAATTACTAATTGTGATCACTAATTTGGAAAAAGACAAAAAAAAAGTGTCATAGTACATGCATGAAATAATGCATGCTTCACAGCTCAAATCTTGCATGCTTCGCAAGTCAGATCTTGGATGTAATGTTGAAGTTCTCAAGGTATATCTGAGCTGTGAAGCATGCAAGATCTGTTGCCATTATCATGAATGGGATGGAAGATTTCCTAGATAGGCAACAAAAACATACAAACATGTAGAAACCTTGAACATGAATGAAAGGGTAGGGATTGATAGTTGTGTAGTGGGGAAAGCATGTAGCAAGAGGATGACAAAGTTGATAGCCCAATAGGGAGTCCTTTCTGTCAGCAGAATTAACCAAAGCTCCAACAAAAACATAGCCTGTATGTGACTTTTTGCAACAATTTTTAGGTGTATTTGTGATGTGGTTGAGGATAGGGAGCCAAATGAATGGTGATCTTGTCCTTGTAACAGCACTAAACTACACTGCCACAATTTAGACAGTTTCAACACAAGACTATTCTTGACATGCAAGATTCAACGATACTGGTAGAACCTGGAAGGATTCAACTCGAGATCATTATACATTTAACATGTTTCAAATCTGATTTTATTTGTCAAACACATGGGAGATTCAACTCAACAACATGATTTATGTGACTACACACAACCTGTATGAGGAACTATAAATTTCACATCCTCATGTTGTTGAGTTGAATCTTCCATGTGTTTGACAAATAAAATCAGATTTGAAACATGTTAAATGTATAATTATCTTGAGTTCAATCCTTCCAAGTTCTATCAGTGTCATTGAATCTTGCATGTCAAGAATAGTCTTGTGTTGAAACGGTCTAAATTGTGGCAGTGTAGTTTAGTATTGTTACAAGGACAAGATCACCATTTATTTGGCTCCCTATCCTCAACCACATAAAAAATACACCTAAAAAATGCTGTAGAAAGTCACAGACAGGCTGTGTGTACTCAGATTCAACATAAATCATAAAACAAGGGTTTGCAAAGCACGAATGAGGATTCAACTCATAGAGGGTTTTGCAAAGCACGAATGAAGACAATTTGAAACATGACTACAAAAAAAGACAAAGGTTTAGCTGAAAAACTAACACAATATGAAAATTCATATAGGTACAACACTGTTCCTAAATTGCTTGGAACATCTCCTTTATGCTCTCCACCATTGGTTGTATGTCTTTGCATACATTCTTAGAAAATAGTTATTGTGCCTTTGCTTTCTCTTGATCTTTTCATTGTGTTGATCAAATTAATTCATGTTGGCAGAATTAGTTATTTGATACCACTATTGTGAATCTAAGGCTAAAAATGTTAAAAAATTGGTGTAGCCAGTAAACAAATATAGACCAAAATATAGAAATGGAATATAACACTGCAAACATCTTTTCTTTATGAGAGTGACTGTAAAAAAAAAGAAATTACATTTTCTCAAGCATCATCAATACATAGAACAACCTAAGCTCTTCAGTGAGCCACCCTTATGTGGAGGCATTGTGAACTCCTCCCTTACAAAGAAGGTGAAACCCTCTCCATTGCAAAAGACCCTTTAAAAATGATTATACAACTTCTTATAATGGAGAAGGGCAGGAAATACAAGAGGAAGTCTCTTAGCAGTAATCTTCCCTGAATAAGCAATCACCCTCAATCTATGATTGACTGATCAATCATCCTTAATCTATTTCGGTGGTGTTCTGCAACTAATCCCAAGTATACCTCTAGTTAGGTGCTAATCATCCTTTACTTTAGGAACTCCTAGGTCCTAACTATGTACTAGCTTCCCTTTTATTTTAGGAACTCAATTTGTTTATTTAGCCATGTGCACCGATCCTCATCAGATTTCTAATTTGGAACAAAACATTCTTAATTTTAAAAAAAAATGAAGCTAATTCACTCTTGACTGGCATTGACTAACTACTGGTTCATTACAGATTATTTGGATGTACTATCGGTTCATTACAAAATATTTTGGTGTAACGCCCCGCCAGGCAACCCAAGAGGACAAGACATAAAACCTCTATAAAATGAAAGTAGTGAATTTTTTTTAATTTATTTATTTATTTTAACTAGAATAATATTCATCATTACACTTCATATTTCTAAAAGAAGAAATAATTTTCTACTACTTGAATGTAAGATTTATACAACTTAAGTCCTCCCGGGTTCCCTAACGTTGCTACCTAAGCAACATCATATAAACCATTTACATACATAAGATATTCACGAAATCATGAGCTTAAAAGATCTACATTCATTTTAATCCACCAAGTTAAATGTCCCTAACTTATTTCTTTTATTAAACATAGGTTAATCATCCAACATCATTATTCCTTTTATCAACTCATTCCATAAATTCATATTGATTTCATCTACATCTACTATCCTTTATATCACTTTTCTCTAATAATTTAGGTAAGAGATTAATATTCATTAAGGTAGGCATTATCCTAGGTATTTCATTAACATGAACCAAGTATTAACATTATAATCAAGTTACTATTTTATTGCATTGTTTCATAACCATTCATTGTTAATAATTCCAATCACTAACCTATCATTTCTCAATAATTTCCTTGGATCCTTTCATCAAGAGAGAATACATTATTTTTTTGATACATCATTATATATAACTATATTTAAGATTATTTCTTTTACATATGGACAACATAAGAGGATATGAGAAATAACATAAACACTTTCTTTTAATGCTAGTAACATGTCCAATATTCCACATTATTTTCCCTTTCTTTTACCTAGAACTACCCATTCCCTTATGCATTGCTTTGAATTGAGATTACATCAATACTACAAGACTCCTTTTAGGAGATTAAAAATTACATGAATTCAAATACATAAGTACATCTCAACATATTAAAATATCCAATAAGAAATCTTCAACTGCAGATCTGGAAAGGAATATGTGCTAGGATCATCCAGAGAATCACGAACAATACCTCGATATAAATATTAACCACCCAACCACGTGGAACCAATAGGCCCACTCCCCTGAGCTAGGAGATAGAACCAAAGGCCCATACAAGAGGTAACAACTAGAAAATTCCTAAGGTGGTGATAAAAGTTCCCCAAAGTCACAACAAAAAAAGAAAAGACAAGAAGACCACAAGGAATACTAGAGGCATGATCAAATTTGATAGAGACTCTAAGCTACAAGCTAGGTGAGTGTCATCGCATAGCCCTCACCCCTTGGTTTATCCTGGTACTAGCCACTCTTGGCCCCGGCCCCCAAGTAGGCACATGCGGAACTGAATGCCTCTCGTACAGACAAGGTCATTCAGTTGTACCTACACATAGGTACCTTCTCCCACTCCCATCCTTAGTCTTTACTAGCACTAAAGGCATGGGCGAGGCACAATTAATCTTGATTAATGTGTAATTTCCCATTCCAATAATCTCCCATTCCCAATTCATTTATTTAGGTTATCACTTGATTAAATAACTCATAGTAGGTTATCCTGGTACTAGCCACTTAGGGCCCCGGCCCCTCACTATGAGCCACTCACCTAGTGTACTTAGGTTCCCTAACATACATATAAAAATCATAAGAACATAATAGATTCATCATCAAGAATTCATATCAATTCCATAACAACATTTGATTGAGTTTAGGAAAACATATGTTGTCCCTAGTCCATTTGACAACCCTAAACCCAATATGGCATTCAGAATGTTCCAAACATATAAGAAGACATCCAAGTGATATTATAAACATATTCAGAGTATACATAGATCCAATTAACCAAAAAAAAATTCTAATAGCCTCTGGTAACCATACGAAGCCTTAAAACTTAATGATGTTCTTAAATTGAATTATTTCAAGCAAGGATTAAATGCAAAGAATAGTCATCATAGAACAGTCATCCATATCTTCCACAAAACATAAAATAAATGAAATCTCTTTGGTGGAGATTTATATAACATAATTATGGTCTCTAAATTTTATTTTTAGGAAGATCCAATGGTGGGAAAGAAAGTTATGACTTCTGGTTTAAAACAGAAAATTCTGGTTAGGGTTCAGACCTGCCTTCACTAAAACGGTTGTAATTTTCACAAAACATAATTAAAATTCACCAAATCAATTGGAAATGAAAGATAAGACTTAAGAGAATCTCTGATATCAAATTTAGACTTTTATATAATCATATCAGCCTGTAGCATACGAATACATTTGACAGAAAATTCAGAATCAAGAATGGACAGGAATAGTCTGCCAAAATGTCAAAAATAAGGCATTAATTCGAGCCTAAAAATAAAATCAGAGAGGTACCCATTTGATATCTGTGAATTTTACTTCCATAAAATCAATTTAGTAAAATCATAGATGCAATTTAAATTGTTATAATAACAGATCTCCAAAAACGGTTTGCTAAAAACCGTAGGAAAACACATGCCAATTCTTACAAACAAAAACTCAAAACTTTAAAATAACCATACAAATGAAAAGTAAAGATATAATAAATAATTATAATATATAAATAGATCTATAATCTATCAGATACATCAAGTAACTAAAATATTCAATCCATACCTCATGTCCTACGAAGGTTGAATCGAAGAAGGAAGGAAACAAAAGAGAAGACAAATCCAAACTTGAGATGCATCCTTCAAACCCTATCCACTTTCAGAAATCTCCATGAAAGAAAGAAATAATTCCACAGCAAAGAATCCCTCTCTCAACTACTGAAATTCTCACAAAAATGTCTCTCTCCCAAAAGCAAAGATAACCAAAAATTCTTAAAGACATATGCTTACAAACTCTCCTTCACATCTCCAAGTTTTCTCTCCAAAATCTCCATGAAAAGTAAGGCCATCCTCTCCTCAATGCTTCAGCCCCAAAATCCCCCTCTTCAAATGAGAAAGTAGTGCATATAAATGGATTTCCAAAGGTTGAGAGGAAAAGTAACCAATTCCCAACTAACTCTTAACTAAAGGGTATTATAAAATAACTTAATATCATACAACTATATTACTCAAATATACAATAAAAGATTATTTGTATTCATTCATACACACATGTAATATTATCCGAACATATATGCATATGCCATCATTAATTACATCAATATCTATATATATAACCTATCTTCATTATTAATAATTAACAATTGAGAATAATATACCTCGCATTATTTAATATTTAATTATTAATAATATTATACTTTACATTAATCCCAAAATATACACCATCAACAATATCTACAATAATTAACATATAATCACATATAAATTATATATATATAAATACATATATGTGTGCACCCATATATATATTTCTATATATATATATATATATATATATATATATATATATATATATATATATATATATATATATATATATATATATATATATATATATATATATATATATATATATATATATAGATACATGTCAAATACCAAACACTATAATCTATAAGATTATGAAGTAATAGATCACAATATTATTACCTATTTATAATTACTATAGGATATAACACTGAGGTAGAATAAAATCACATGCCTCAAAATAAATCTAATCATCGAAAGAGGCCATAAAAATCAACTATGAAACATATTGAGAAAACTATAAGATCAAACAAGGTCAACCAAAGTCAACAAGGAAAGTCAAGCCAAACTCCTGAAACACAACATAGAAAGATTAACTAAGAATCATACCAAGAAGGAGAAATAAATAAAATGAGTAAACAAATCATACAACCAAATGAATTCAAGTGGCCACAAGGCACTAACTACAACCATGCCCAACCGGGTGCGTTGGATCTGGGTTTTTGACCCAAAGGTTGACTGACAAAGAAGGAACCCTAATATTCCCAAATTGGAATAATGACAAAGGAAGACTCATGTAGGGGCCTTAGTAATATCTCCATAACAACAACCATCGAGGATTTGAGGGCATGCTCAGACCTGTGAAGCCAGGTGAAGTCGATGCCTGGTACCTGCAAGCCTGCATCACAAAGAAGAAATACATATGCACGGATATACGTATAAAAGAAAACATTGCAGACAGATGACCAGGATCGATACATCGTGTGGACCTTAGCTATGTGAGTAACTACGACTTCGTCCCGAATCATGAAAACACATCATGTATATATATACACTCAAAGCATGTAGCATCATCATAACGAAGGTTAGAATCTCAAGCATTGTGTTAGTCTCTTATCAATACTAATAATAAATCAACATAATCAAATCATCAAGTGAGATACAAGATTCATCCAAAGTAACCTTAATAGAAGAAAATATAAATAACCACTTATATATATCTATCAAGTACATATAACATCCTAACTATGTTCATAAAGGTCTTGTAGGTACTCAATACATACATGGAGATAAATACATACAAAAGTGATATCTTTAGATAGTATGTCTGATATTAGAATCATTGAGTACTAACTTATGAAATTATTATAAACAACTATAGGAATAGATCAAACAAGTATCATGTACAACTTAAGCTATAAGAAAACATCGAAGGATCTTAATTCTTTCAAAAACACAAAACTTATATTAGGGTTAGAGGGGTATTACATTTGGTGTTGGTAGTAGTTTGAAGTTGAGTAAATCCAAATATAAGGGCTTGAGTTGTATTGGGCTAACTGTCCTTTTATTTTAGGAATTCAATCTATTTATTTAATGATGTGCATAGGTCCTAACCAAGTTTCTAATTCAAAACAAACATCCTTGATTTTAGGGAAATGAAGTTGATTCACTCTTGACTGACCTTAACTGAATGCTGGTTCATCATAGAGTATTCAGATGTACTATCAGTTCATTACAAAGCAGTTTGGGCTTTGGTGGTACTTTGAAGTTTAGTAAATCCAACTATAAGGGCTGGATTGGCCCTCTAGTGTTTGAGCATCATTGAGTAACAAGCCTATTTTTCCAGTATTCTAATTAGTATGAGACAAAATCCAAACTCCTTGCTAAATACCAGCTTTAACACCTTTTCTAATATACCATATCAATCATATCAAATCCAATTCATTTGAATCAAAAATCCCAGCAATCTATAATCTATTTATACAATAGAAAAAATATGTTGCATCAATTCAGCCCATGTTATAAACCCAATTAAATTTAGCCCTATGATTATAGCCATTTGAAACAATAAACGTGGTTGGTCAAATTTATCCAGCCAGACTGAAGATGGAAGTGATTTGACTCACCCAAATAATCCTCTCACTATGAGAGGGTTCAGGCAAGAGTTGAGGATCCTCCTCATTTGAAGGGAAAGTGGATTTAAGAAGAGTGTAAAGAGCATCAAGAGCTCCTTTTCCTGTAGTCTCAATTACCATACAACTACCAAGAGTGACTCCATTAGGCAGGCCCCTTTTAGCTACATATTCCCGTAAATTACCCACTATTGTTTCTGTTGGGTTCCCTGCAACTCCATGGAAGTTTTTAAATCTAGTGACATGAATTATAGTCCTCGCGTGCCCCTCTAATCCCATTATTTTCGCTTCTCCAATCTGCTAGCCTAATCACCTCACACCCACATTTGTTAGGATGAAATCATCAAGTTAGATCATTCACAATTGAAGAAAGGCCAGGGTATGGATATGAATGATTAGGTGGGTAAATATTCTGCTATTCATGCTTTGCAAAATGCTCTATGAGGAACTATAAATTTCACAACAATAGGAATTTTGCAGACCACTTATCATTATTCTTACAACCTATGGCATTAATGAAATTAGGTTAAAATTTTTGAAAGCGCATTATGACCATAAGTCTTCAAAGCCGCCTAGGGCTTCATTCAAGCTTGCTGAAACCCTATATAAATTTTCTTCACAACTTTATTTTTTCAAACTACAGCATAAAGTATCATTTATGTTTAATACTATAATTTATTCCAAACCCACATAAAGCATCATAATTTGTACCATCATTATATGCTACCAAACCATACACCAATGTCTACCGTTACATTTTTCTTTTAGAGCCCTACATAACATTTAAAAACTACTACCAATTTGAGAGTCTCTATGCCTGACTCATCTACTATAGGAAGCTTTGTAGAAATGCACCATTTGAGTGCAATAAATGATATTATAGGAAGTGAGAATATGTATTGAGATATTTGATGTTGATTTTCAATGGTTGAAACACTAACTGACATACCCAAGAATCAAACCTTCATTATGTCTTACTATAACAAAATGTTTCATTCTCTTCAAAGTTTATCTCACAAAAAATGGTACGAATAAAGGATGTAAAGCCTTAAAATATTAACAGACATTACATCCTCAACAAGGGACTAGCTAATATTTCAAAAAGGGGTATCGACCTACTTGGAATTCCTCCATCTCTGGATTCAGTTGGCATGCTTTGATCCTCTCACTCTAAGTTCTCTACTGATGCCCATGTATCGATCTCTGATGACAGAGAAAAAGCCCCCCCTCCATAAATCCACAATGGAACCAAGAGAAAAGAGTGAAAAAACAAAAATTAGAGACCGTGGGTAGTGTGTACGGTTTTTTACCCAAAAATGGTTGCTTAGAGTTTTGTTTTTTTGTCTTTGTTTTTATTTCTTATTTCCATTCAACTAATAATTTGTTCAAATTTTTTTAGTCTTGCATTGAACTTATTGTAAAGATCTAGGGATGGTAAAAAATCACTTAGGCATGTGTGGATCCAAAATTAGAAAATTAGGTTCCTTTTAAATTTTATGATTATGATTATTTTATTTTTTTGGCATGTGTTTAAATATAAAATATTTAATAAGTGATTTTATAAATATTTTTTATTAAATATTATTTTTAAATGTAAAAATATAATAAAATAGTTTTGGTTATGGATCATGCATTTTTAGAGGAGTTTGGAAGAGTTTTAGGGTAGTTCTACATGGACTTTGGAGCCCACATAATAGGGCATTTATTATTATTATTTGTATTTCAAATTTAAATGTAAAAAGTATTTATTAAGTGATATGATATTTTATCAACCACTTAATAGATACTATATTTTGATGCAAAATAATTGTATTGGTCTTCAAAGCTCAATCAAATTGATGTAAGCGATGATCTAAAAGTGATTGCAAATATTAGGGAGGAGAAATGAGAGAGTTTTTGAGAAATTTAGGGCATTTTGGCTTCAACTAAGGGCTTGCATGGGTCAGTTGTGACTTAAAGGGACTATTAAGACAACTAATTTATGCTTATTTCATTTTTTATATAGTTATTTAATTAATTATAACCAGTCATCCCATGAACTCCTAAGGCCTTGAATTCATGGGATGATATCTATCTAACATGTATTATACCAAACTAATCTATTTCAATGAGACTCTATGCTTTTGAATACTGTTTTGAATTCATTTGGCAAGCACCTCTTTTGTAATTAGTGGGGTAGGTAGTTTTTTGCATTTATCTAAAACATACATATTGGAATATGTCAAACATAGTTAGATCAATAAATGGTGGAAGTAGAGTTGACTGTAAGTTTGATTCAGTTGGACTATAATAAAATCAGATCTGAATAAACTCAGAGCAACTGTTGAAGATTTTTGTACTCACTTGAAAGAGTTATTTTTTGAAATTGTATGTCTCCTTTGTATATGCTATAAAAGCTTAAAAGCTTGGAGCTCCATCAACATCATATACAGAACATTGTTGATAATTTATCAACTCTGGGTATAGTTGTTTGTCTGAAATAAGCTTCACAAACCATGACCTTGCAATTGGGAGGAACAGACTGAGGGATTTTGTCAAACAGTTCACTGTCCTATTGACATATAAGTTCGTATATGGTAGAGAACTAGTTGAAGGCTCAGAAAGTGGAGTTTTAAGGAAAATGCAGCAATTCAACATTTAGTTAAGGACTCCACATGGTCACACATCAATCAAGGAAAGTTTTGGGATAGAAAAGAATTAAAACCTTGCATTCTTAAAGTTGTGAAAATCACTAACCCAATTTAAAGATTTAGGCATCATGGCAACCTTGGCAAGCCTCTCTGCTACTATCTAGGCTAAGGTGGGAGTGATCATCTTGCCTCTTTATTCACTCTACAATGACATAGATAGAATCATATTTTCATCAATAAATCAAAATGAAATATGAAATAAACATAAATTTTCTTCAACCAAAATCAAGATCATAATAAAACCCTAGGTAAATGTAATTTTTCTTCAAGAAAAATCGAAATAGTAATGAAACCCTAGGTAAAGGAAATTTTCTTCAACAAAAATTGAAATTGAAATAAAACCCTAAATACATGCGGCCAACAAGCTTGGCCTTGAGGACACAAGAATTCAAAGTTTCCTTTCCATTGATTGGTAGAAAATGGAAATAAAATGTATATAAAATGGCACATAGAATATTAGAGCACACAGAATAATGTTCGCATAATAAGTCTATTAGTGAACACACATTATTGCTAAAATGCAACTTCTAAGAAGATAAGTATATGATATTATCAAATGTTAATGTGTAAAGGAGTATTAATCATTCATTTAGTCATTTTTATTATTAGGGTGACTAATTATTAGTCATTTATTTGGTCATTTATTTAGTCATTTTAGTTGTGATTTTACTTGATGACCAAATTGGTCATTTATTTAGTCATTTATATTTGTGAATTGCAAAAAATGGGTAGAACATGATCAGTTTTAGTCACGTGACTAAAAGTTTTAGTCACCTGGTCATTTATTGCCCAAATTCTACTAGTGTGATTATGGTGAAACTTTTGCACCTGTTGCTAGACTAGAAGGAGTCTGTATGTTACTTGCATATGCTGCACATAAGAAGTTTAAAGTCTATCAAATGGATGTTAAGTCTGCATTTCTGAATGGAATACTAGAAGAGGAGGGACCTACATAGAACAACCAGAAGGGTTTGTTGATCCGAATCAAAAAGAAATGGTATGTATACTACAAAAATCTTTATATGGTTTAAAGCAAGCACTAAGAATCTAGTATGAAAGGTTGCATACTTATCTTTTAAGTATTGGTTTTGTAAGAACTAGTGAAAACAACAATTTATACATGAAAGTAGGATCTGATGATACTATCTTGATTGCTAAAATATTTGTGGATGATATAATCTTTGGAGGACAAGATCATATTTGTAAATCATTTGCTAATGAGATGAGAAAAGAATTTAAAATGTCTATGTTTGGAGAGATTAAATTATTTCTAAGCTTGTAGGTTATTCAACAAAATGATGGAATTTTCATCACACAGTCAAAGTACATAAAGGAAGTATTGAGAACATTTGGCATGGAAGATGCTAAACCAGTTGGAACACCGATGGTCATAGGCTGCAAATTAACAAAATATGATGAATCTACAGAGGTAAACCGGACATTGTACTGATCTATGATTGGTAAACTGATGTATGTAGTACACAGTAGGCCAGATATTGCACATGTAGTGGGGATTGTTGCTAGATTTTCTACCAATCCAAAGGATTCACATATGGTTGCAGTAAAAAGAATCTTGAGATACCTGAAGAAAATAGAGGAATATGGCTTATGGAATCCTAAGGAAGGAAAATTTTAACTAAGAGTCTACACTGACGCAGATTGGGATGGAAATATAGATGATAGAAAGAGTACAACTAGAGGAGCATTTTTCTTTGGTGAAAGACTTGTTACTTGGACAAGGAAGAAACAACCTTGTATTTCTTAGTCTACTTCTGAAGCAGAGTATGTTGTTGCTGCTACAAATTGTTCAAACATTTCTTATATCAAACAAGTGTTGGAAGGGATGAATGAGGTGATCACTGAGCTGGTGATTATATATTGTGACAACACTAGTGCAATAAACATTTCTAAGAATAATGTAATGCATTCAAAGACAAACCATATTTCCATTAAGTATCACTACTTAAGAGAACAAGTACAGAAGAAGCAAGTCAAACTGGAATATGTTACATCAAAGGAGAAACTTGCTGATATTTTTACCAAGCCTCTACCGAAGGAAACTTTTGAATACTTGAGGACTAGACTTGGGGTCCATCCCCTATCTACCAGTCACTAATGTGATTTGGAGGTTGCATTAGCCTATTTTTATCAGAAGATCATTCATGTTGATGCAACATAGCTCACTTTTTGGATAATGTCTAAGGTTGTGAAATATTTCAGGAGCTAGAACATAGATTTTCATAATAGTATATTGAGATACATTGTCTACACTAAACAACAGAGAATTTACTAACACAGGTCAAGGGATGTTGGATCCAATCAAGGAAATTCCAAACCTTGCAGCTTTAGAACAACACAATGAAATAAAACAACATAACAATTGTTTCAACCAAATTTTCATTAACATGCCTGGCTGTAAGGCCTTCCAGGTTAGGGCCAATTACAATCAGAAATAATTCTACAAGATCATCAAGATCTAACACAACTCCAACTAGTTCAGCTTTGAAAACTATCAGCAACTGATGGAAACCCTAAGGTAGATCTAAACTTGATCTCGCAAGCCTCCAAGCAATCTCCTTGTCTCCAAGTATGCAAACCACTAGCTCTGTTATTACAAACTATTAGATAACAATATGATCTACAAGATCATGCAGGATCTTTTTCACAACTTCACTTATTTGGTTCTCCCAAATCTTCTTTCATGATCTCTCTCAGTCATCGTAAATAACTACCCTACACACTCCTTAAATACTAATCATCACCCACAAGTCAGCTAGATGAAACCATTAACTCCCCTAAAAAAATATTAAATGCAATACAAGTCGGCTCTCAAATAGCTTTACAATTATTAAATTCAACATGTCAGCCTCCAAATCCACATAGGAGAATCCAACAAAAGATACCAACAATAAATGCACCAAGTTGGCCAACTAAACCACCAAGAAATCTAGTTGGTAAACCAGAATTACCGAGTGCTAGAGAAACAACCGAGCACTAGTAAAACAATCAACTGAGCCAAGAAACATTGAGCAACATAGGCATTACTGAGCACCAATTCCACCAAGCACCAGAAGTCTCACTGAGTTCCTTTAGTGACCAAGATTCCTTCAATAACTGAGACCATCAGTTAAGGCTACAACCGAGTAACACTGGCCAAGTAAAAAACCACCATGTAGATTCACCGAGGACCAAGAATGCCCCTGTATTAGACACCCCAAGTTTGAAAAGATGTTCATATGTGAGAAGAACATCTTCCAGGAGTCATCACATAAACCCTGAACTGGTTCTTCACATACAAGTCCTCAACCTTTTCACTTTGCATACTCTTCCACTTCATCTTCCTCTATCTCTTCAAGTCTTTCCTTGATAATAAAAAGGTCTATTCTCCAAACTAATCATTCATTCCCTCAGGATCTACCAACTCAACTCAGCTACCAATACTTAGACTCCTCCTACCGAGTGTTGTATCTAGCAAAGGCATCATGGAAAACTTCCTATCATCCTTCTCAACCATAAACACATTCTTGACACAATCATACATAGCTCTGCAATCATATTTCCAAGGTCTATCAAGCAATATATGACAACTATTCATCTCCACAATATCACATAACACAAGATCCTTATACTGGCCAATTTGAACATCAATAAAGCATTGTTCTCTTACTTCTAGAGCATGATCATCTTGAAACCATCCAATCCTATAAGGATGTGGATGTCTCATTCTACTCAAACCAAGTTTTTGAACCATATCATCAGCAACAAGGTTATTAGTACTACCACTGTCAACAATAACATCACAAAGTTTACCTCTAGACTTGCACCAAGTCCTGAACAAGTTACTCCTCTTACCAAGTTCCTCTTTTGTACCAAGCAATGTTCATAGAATTAGAACATTCTCAGATTTAGGTTCATTCTCAACATTTTCATTCACCACAGTAGTTCATTGGTTACCAAGCTTCTTCTGTGTACACTCAAAAGAACAGTGTCCTTCTCCACCACAGTTATAACAAGTTTCTTTAAAGATAACTCTACCTATCTTCTTCTTCGGTTCTATAGGTTTTTGTTCATCTTCTGCAGTCATCGATTTATCCTTCACCAAGTGATCAATCTTTTCTTTCCCTCAGGAATTACTTTGTTGTTTCCTCTTCAACTTATCTTCTACCTTCAGGGCATACTAATAAGCATCTTTAACATAATCAATCTTTAGCATACCAAGCTCATCCTGAATATTGAATCTCAAACCATTCACATACTGAGCTACCTTTTCCTTACCAAGTTCTCCATATCCAAACTAAATAGTAAGTATGTAGAACTCCTTGGTATAATCTTCAATAGTCAAATCCTTCTATTTCAAATTCTACAACTTCTTAAACAAGTCAAGATCATAGTCAGCAGGTATGAACTTAGCTTTCAACTTAGTCACCATCAACCTCCACCGATTGATCTTCATTTCACCTTCTTCTTCTCTATCTCTTTGTAATTCCTTCCACCAAAGAGCAACATGTCCTATCAATTTCATCTGTGCTAACCTCACCCGAAGAGGATCCTTGAATTTCTTCCAACTCAAAGAAATCTTCAAGTTCACCAATCCATTCAATCAAATTCTCAGGTTTCAAAGTACCAGAGAAAGTATAAACTTCCATTCGGTAACTATTACTTAACTGAGCTCCAGATCTATGTAACCAAGTAGTTATGTCTTCACTAGATCTATCCGTCCAGTCATCAAAGTCTTCAACAACTTTCTCATAACCATATTTAGTACCAACATTCTGATGTACACCAATCATATCTCTCATGATCTCAGTGACCATGTCATTCTTCATCAACTCCATCTCTGATCTGAAATCAGATTTCACCTTCTCTGTAATCCTAGATTCCACAGTATCATAGAGATCAAAAATTACTCTAGGGTCCAATCTTCTCAGAGGCATCCCTAAAGATAAGAGAAACCCTTTGCAACAAAACCCTACACTGACCACCTTGTGACAATCTCCAAGTTGCATGCAAGTTATATCATCCTACCACCTCACATAATAGGGAAAGATTCCACAAGTTTAGTGCTCTAGATTTGCAACTCAGATCATATGATCTCTTTTCCCACAAGATTAACTTTGCAAGATCAGCCTTGCTAGGTCAACCTCCATTCCAAAAGATCAACTCAGCTCTGATACCACCTGACATAGTCCAAGGGGTGGTGGATCTAATTAAGGACAATCCAAACCTTGTAGCTTCAGAATAACACAACATAACAATTGTTTCAACCAAATTTCCATTAACATGCCTGGCTGTAAGGCCTTCCGGGTTAGGGCCAATTACAATCTGAAACAATTTTGCAAGATCATCAAGATCCAACATAACTCTAGCTAGTTCAACTTTGAAAACTATCAGCAATTGATGGAAACCCTAAGGTAGATCTAAACTTGAGCTCGCAAGCCTCCAAACAATCTCCTTGTCTCCAAGTATGAAAACCACTAGCTTTGCTATTACAAACTATCAGATAACAATCTGATCTGCAAGATCATGCAAGATCTTTTTCACAACTTCACTTATCTGGTTCTCCCAAATCTACTTTCATGATCTCTCTCAGTCATCCTAAACAACTACCCCACACACTCCTTAAATACTAATCATCAGCCATAAGTCAGATGGATGAAACCATTAACTCCCCTAAACAAATATTAAATGCAATACAAGTTAGCTCTCAAATAGCCTTACAATTATTAATTCAACATGTTGGCCTCCAAATCCACATAGGAGAATCCAAAAAAAGATACTAACAATAAATGCACCAAGTCGGCCAACTAAACCACCAAGAACTCTAGTCGGTAAACCAAAACTACCAAGCACCAAAGAAACAACTGAGCACTAGTGAAACAACCAACCAAGCCAAGAAATAATGAGCAACATAAGCATTACCGAGCACTAGTTCCACCGAGCACCAGAAGTCTCACTGAGTTCCTTTAGCGACCGAGCTTCCTTCAATAACTGAGACCATCAGTTAAGGCTACAACTGAGTAACACCAGCCAAGTAACACACCACCATGCAGATTCATTGAGGACCAAGAATGCCCCTGCATCAATTGCTTAGATATTGTAGAGCTATATGTTTTATGTTTTTGTTTGGCATTGTTTCCAAAGGGAGAGATAAACAATATGAGAGATAAATAGAGAGATCAATGGAATATCTAAGGGAGAGATAATTTGAGAAAGTCAGGGAGAGATTTGAAGATTTGTTGCTAGAGAATAGAAGGAATCTAAGAGCTGAAAAGATCAAATCCATAGAGGAGAGTCTACACTTGTAATGATGTTATGTAATGTAGTGATCAATCATATTAAATATCAAGCTAAGGAGAGCTTACTGAGCTACAACATTTACTTACATAGTTGTAGAATACATGTTTGGTATGTGCATGGCATATCTCATATTGCTTGTGTTTCCATCAATGCCAAAGGGAGAGATTAATGAGCTACAACTGATTGAATACCTAAATGGCTTGAAGATAAGTGATTAGAGATCACTGAGTACTGAAATTATATGTAAGATAATTAAATCAGTCATTATGTTTTCATTGATGTCAACTAGTTTTGACAGTACTTATCATGTTAGTTGCAAACATCTAAACATCTTTAAAGAGGAGAGAAGAGATGAATAACTGAGATATCTACATGGAGAAAGATGGATATGACAGATGAGGATAAGGAATACTTTGGATAACTTATTGATGAGTCTATGACCTTATATTGTTGACTTGATTATGTTGCATTAATCTATTATGAAGGAGGAAGAAAAATGTACAAGGAAATATGGTCAGTAAATGAAGCACTTCAGTATACACTAAGCCAGTGTAGTGTACACTGAGTGATAGTACTAACTGAGCTTGTGTTCGTTGACGCATTTCTTTGTTAACCGAGTATGGATGAAAGTATTAAATGCTTAAGTTTAGCCGATAGAAATTGATGAGTTGGAAATTGTTATAATTTCGAGATTGAGGATAAAGTTTCTTATGAGATCCATGGCTGACAAAATTTGGAGAAGATCTAAAGGATGGAATTGAAACTTGTTATTGATACATCTGCCAAGGAAGGTTTAAGAGGAAAATTGAATGAAGGAGAATAAGTGGCAAAATCTGATGGTTGATATGAAAATGGTTTATCTATCTATATAAGAGATATGAGTTTCTTTATTGAAACATGCTGGAAGAAAGAAGACTGTAGAGATTTCATGTGAATATAGTTTCATGCATGCCTGATCAAACTGGTTGAAGGAGAACTGAACTGCAAAATAGTACCGAGCATCAAATAGCTATTACAGAGTAAAAGTAAGTTGAGGAAGTGAATTGATATATTGATCAGAGGATTTTTATGGGCTTAGAATATATCTAAACATCTACAAATTGAGTTGTATTGTAATTAGACCAACTACTATTTTAGTTTAACCATTGATACAAAAAAATCTCTTAATCAAGTGGACTTAACCGTCTTATGTTATGCCCCTATGTCATTCAATGAATGTACATTGTTATCCTATCGACCCCATAGTGAATGTTGGTTGAACGATAAATGTTAGTCTTAAATCCTCTAACAAGATCACACCTAACAGTGTGTTTGTAACCTTTAACAGGGTTGGCTGTTCACCGAGCTCACTTCAGAAGAGTGAAAATTATTTTGGGTTACTGGTCCCAGGTGGTTTTCCCTTAACAAGGTTTCCATGTTAAATCATCGTGTTATGTGTTTCTATGATGGCTATTTTATTGTCATAATTTATGTACTACATATTTGATTTGGTCAATAATCACTGTGAGTTAATTAACTAGTAATCGGTAAAGGCACAGATAGTTTAATAGTTTATGTTACCGAGTTGCAGAATTTGTTGAAATTGTTTGAAAGTTACATCTTTTTATTTGGGACTGTAGGATAAATGATATAATTGATTCACCCCCTCTCTCATTTATTCTAACACATTCATCACTACAAGGTGATATCTATTTGATATATTACATATCTGAATTAGGCAAATAGAGTTGATAATTATAGATACATTTTACTGTTACCATTTAACCATTGTAGCAGAATCAAAATCTCTTAATAGAGTGGACTTAACTGTTCTTATGAAAATCTCTTAACTGAGTACACACATGTATTGTATTGTTAAAATCATTTAACCAGATAGATCTAGTTGATCTGATTGTTACTCCTAATAGGGTAAGATCATCAGAAGTGATCACAAATTTGTAGCCTTAACCGGTATACTTTGTTACTGTAGTAGTGAAGATTTGTGGGTGTCATCCCCACCGCAGTTTGTACCTTATTACAAGGGTTTCTGTGATACCAAAATATCTATGTTATGAGTATAAATTTTCATGACTGATTTATTGTTTAGATTACATGAAAATTATATTTTCAGTTACTTGAATGTATGTTTCAAACAATGGATTCAATCGGTTAAATGCTATCTACACTTGCAAAGTTTTTAGTCTTGAAAAATTTGAATGTATTGATTCACCCCTCCCCTCTCAGTACTTATCTTTCCATAATCTCAACAATTGGTATCAGAGCTAGATCTCTTGTTAAGGAAGTTTAATCACTGAAGAGGAAATATCTAAGGATGGAAAGATATAAGCTAGATAAGAATATTTAGAATCAAAGGTTACAGATGAAAATCTTTATTCAACAATTCAAAGAAGCCAAAGAAGAACTAAAGAAGTTACTGATCAAAAGGAAGGATATGGAAATTTAGTATAGTGAGACTGATTATCATGAAGAAGAAATAGATTATCCATTTGAGGTATCTGGATCTAGATCTAGTAGCATATCTGATGTATCTGAAGGAACCTTATCAGATCTATCTGAAAAGAATCTACATCTTATTGAATAAGTGAAAGCTCTGCAAATCGGCCAAGAGACACAAATGGTTAGGATGATTGATGTCATGAAAAATGCAAGGAAAGAAGAACATGAAAGAAACTTGGCTATTGAAGATAGGAGGAAAATGACTGATAAGTTACAAGAGAAGAAATTTGAGATACTGAGACTCACTGAGCATCACTTTGAAATCTCCAATCAAATGGTTGTCATAAGTCAAGAAGTCAACTAAGTAAATAGTGAGCTTACAAGGAAACTAGAAGACATTGGTGAATTAAGAGGGGAAAATGAAAGATTGAAGAATGAGGTAAAGATGGAACAAAAATATAATGAGATGATCAAGAAAGTTGAAGACAATACTAAAAGAATGGATGAATTTCTAATAATCAGAAAAGACTTGATATAACAACTTGTTTAGGCTACACCGAGTAGGGAGATTCATAAAGATTAATTGAACAAAATAATGCCTATACTAATCCAAGGCCAAAGAAACTATCATGTTATCATTGTGGAAAATCAGGCCACACATCAAATGTTTGTAGAAGTAAATAAAAAGGTATTCCTAAATCCATTCCTAAATTTAATGGTTATTTCTATAACTATAATAAGTATGGACATTAGGCACATGAGTGCAGATCAAAGTTGATTAGGACACCTAAGAAACCTTATATGGAGAAACATTGTCACACTTTCAATATGCATGGTCACATATCATAAGAATGTAGGACAAAAATGAAGTATGGACACCGAAAGAACACAACACAACACATCAACCAAGAAGGAAAGGTAATGCATACACTTGGGATTAAAATACTTGGGTTAATTGAACATCATGTGGCAGGAATGGACATATAGCATCAAATTGCATGAGAAAGAACTGCAAAGGAAGATCTCCTAATTGGAAAAGTATTGGTATGGCATGTTTGCACTATCATAAAGTCAGTCACTTAAGAAAGGATTGCAGAAACTGAGCACCAAAGGCACATACAAATACAATTAAAGAAATCATGAGGATAAGAAATCAAATGTGGTGAAAAGCATCAAATGAAAATGTTGGATCAAGCACTGCAATTGGCGACACCTCATCCATTGGATTAGGTGATATCACCACCTCCACCTAAATCAAAGAAGGTATGTATGGGACTAAATTTCAAATCGGTTATATCTTACAAAAAATTCCTTATGTCTAGTGAATGCACACCAAATCAACCTGAAATAAGATGCACTATGGGATTACATGTTTAGAAATTAAACTATGTACAGTTGGTAAAAGCATGACCAGGTAAAAGTTTTCTAGTCGGTAAATATTGGAAAGGTTAACCGAGTTGTGGTATGAAATGAGTAATCTCTAAGTGTTAACCAAGCTAAGACCTTTTAAAGTGTAAACCAAGTGCAACTGTGTCTACTGAGTTTGAGCAGAAAATGAAAGTTTTAGTATTAATACACAATGGACTTCATCATTTTTCCACACAAAAATTATGAAGAACTAGAGTGATTTGAGAAAATTTTAGTGAAGAATTCCTAGTGCTATCAACAGAGATTTAAAGGATTCCTGAGAAAGTTCATCTCGATCAAAACTAAGTTTTGCATCCATCGAGTTATTTTATAGTATATTTGCAAAGCCCTAAATTTCAGAAATGATGACATCCTCATCCAAGGTCATGAAATCCAAGTTGGGGAGTGATAAGAAGGCCAACCTATGATGAGCCAAAATATAAGTTACACCCCAAGATTGCATCATAGATTAACCAAACCGACGTATTTTTAAGTATTCTTCCTAGGGTTTTGTTGGTTCAAGATATTCCCGCTTACATACACTACAAGATTGGTGAAATATGAGACTTTGAGCTTCAATCCACCTTCTAGGAGTTGAGTATGGATGGAAAGCTCAAGGATGAGAATAAACACTTGGATGTGAAGGGTTTAATGAATGCCCTATATTTCCTAAGAGAGTTCAAGACAGAGTGGATTAGGGTTGTTTTAAGTCAAGGGCATGAAGAGAAGTTATGGCTAGATAAACCGGTCAAAATCACAAAAGACATTATGCATGCAGTCACTGGTTACCCTATTACTAATAAAGTGAAATCCATTATGAATGCACCGAGGACCAAAACTGAGAAGTTAACCAAAGTAGAATGGGACATCAGAGGTATGAGAGTCAACACAATTTTTGATCCTGAGATAAGGTTCGAAGCATATGTAGTCGGTTATAAAATATTTCAATCAAGCAGGTCAAACAATGTAGTGTGTGGAGCCATGGACATTGCTTATAAGATTGTAAAGAAAGGTTTCCAATATGACCTAGCCAAGCTATTGCTGAAATAGTTGGAAGAGAATATGAGAACCATAAGGACAACTAAGTCAAATACTTGTAAGTTTGGTTCCCTACTAATTTGTATATTTTTCTATGTACAAAACTTCTTTCCCCCAGTCGGTAATATTGACTGGGATGTTGACTAACCGGTCATTATGCAAATGCGTGAATTTATTCAAAGCTTAGGTAATTATTTTTTTAGTGTAATGGATGTTTATTTTGAACAATTTAAAGAAATAATGCATCAAAGGAGCAGGATTCTAGGTCATCTGGTAGACCAATATAAGGATGATATTTTCTTCCTAGTAGACACTGACACCACACAAATCAAGGCAGTTGAACCAAGGACTTCTTGGTTACCCCCTATGGGCTACGAATTAGAAGTCAATACATGCATTATTGGATGAGCCCAAAGATCCAAAGGAAACTAGGTTTGATACCTATGAAGAGGACAAAATAAGAATCAAAATGGATCTAGTCAAATTGAAGGTAAGTAGAAAATCCAAGAAGATTATGGATGCCTTGGTAAAATAGTTTGAGATGAAGCAGAAGAAGATGAGTCATCTGCAGCTAATTTGGTTGAAGAGGAAATCAAGGAATAGTTACTTATAGGTAATAGTGAACATGATGAGGAGGAGACCGAGTCAGACAAGGATATTCAAGTTGCATTGGTCAAGGCCACATAGAAGAGAAAACAAGAAGAAGCACCTACAAGAGCATGGAAAACTTCCTCAACAGCTGCTTCTCCACCCCTAAAGAAAGGAATTGTAAAAATACCAAGGCAAACTCCTACCAAAATGTATCATAAGAAAAAGAAAGGTGCCCAAGCCACCTCTGAGCAACCTAAAAAGAGGAGAAGAATAATTAGAGCTAAAGATGATATTGATGAAGAAGATGATGAAGAAGAAGATCAAGGTAAATTTAAAGTTGATGTAAATAAGAGTTAAATAGTAGATGAGTTAGCAAATAGAATAAGGGAAATAGGGAGTCTAACTCACCCTAAGTTAAGTTGGTATGTATATATGACTACCGAGAATTAGGAAAAGGTTGAAGAAACAATCATACAAATGATGATTAAGTTTAAAAGAGTACCAATTGAATTTGCAAGATATGTACCTAAAGATTTATATGAGAAAGTAACAACCAGGTGGACATATGCCCTGCACACTGAAAATAAAATAAGGTAACACTCATTGATTTTGGAAATGCCTACTCTATTGGTTCCCAAGATAGAATAATTAATGAAACAATACTCAAAAGAGTTTCTAATGAAGGGTAGAGCCCTTACATTTTGGCAGGAAACCTTGAAGAAGTTGATGAAAATAACAAGCTTCTATGGACCACAGTCTTGAATGCCTGATCAAAAGATGATTGGTGTAGGAGCACCCAAGGAACACTCCCCACTCTTCACAACTTTTAGATTGATAGGTTAATTTTTAATAAGCCAACTTGTAAGACCTAGTCACCCTCAGTGTGGTTATAAACCATGGGTTTTGACTATGGTCCAAAGGCACATTTAGGATGTTAGGTTTCCTAGGTTTCTTTTAAGATGTTTACGATAATGTAAGGCATTAGGCCTATGGGCTCGTTAAGAGAAAGAATGCAACATTTTGTAAAAGTTGCAAATGTAAAATAATTTTGTCGGCAACTTCCTTGAAAAGTTGCTACCGACCTATTACACAACCGCCCAATGGTCATAACCATTTTAAAAATGGTTGTATCCATTAAAGAAAGTCTTCACATAGCCCTTTCAGGTAGGTGGAAGACATATGAAGAGACGGGTGTTGAACAGTAAGGAAACTCTATGTAATTTTTGCATTCAATCAATAAAAGATCCCTATTTTCTCTAATTCTAGATTTGAAACACTTCGTGTATGGATTTGTATGGAAGTACAAAGAAGAAATTTGATTGATCTAATAAATGATATGGACTAGGAATCTGATGCATTTGATTTGAATCCATTTGAAAA